>CM035614.1:1294104-1611604 GCA_020496755.1 Channa maculata | reverse complement strand
AGGTTGTCAATATTGTTCTCACTTCTCCTTGTTTCCTTAAATAAGACAAAGTACTTTTAGAGCATTTAAACCCAGAGGCTGCACAAAGATCACCTGTCTCAGACAAGCTCCACATGGTTAATAACCACAAAGCCTAATGAGCACGTGGCTAATTTGCTTTAGCCACAACTGAATTTACAATTACATTCTGGTAACAATGGTTCCAAGTTTGCTACTTAATCTTTCAAACGGAGTATGTAACACATGGGGGTCTGGATTATGACTTGATTTCTGTCATTAAATCATGGAATTTAGTCTTACTGCAGCTTCCTCTCTGCATTTTGGAACAAAAACTTTGTGTGTAATTATAGTCACTCATTAGTCTAATTACAAGGAAACACAGCAGCTGAAAATCCTAATTTCGTTTCAAACTGTATTTCATTAGAACCCACTGAGTTTTTTGGTTGTTTCTTTGTGGACACTTCACATCAGCAGCAAAATGACATCTTTTTCAAATATCTCTCAGCCAGGGAGGTTTCAGGCCATTCACTTCCGTATGTTCCTGTGTCTTTATCTGCTCATGTTTTGTAATTATGCATTTTGTTGGAGGCCTTGCAGCTAATTTGCCCACTGGGGACTATAAAATCTTGAAGTTAAGCTTTATTAGTCATTCCCTGAGCACTAGATTCATGAAGTTAGCAGACCCTGCTTCAAATGTAATTAGTGTCTTCGCCTGTAACTATTTCACAGTTCCAAAATGTGCTGCATGCCTATTGTCACTCTGCTAAAACAAACTGCAAGTAAACCTGAGCAGAGCCTGTGGACAACCTTGGGTTTACTCATCTTCTCTGTCTCACACGTGGCTCTGAGCTTTAGGTAAAGGTGGTAAAGGTACTTGATGGGAGCCAGTAACTTCGATCTCATCAGCAGCATAGATTTTAATGGGGACAGCAGCCAATCCTGCATTCTGTCAGGCAGTGGCAACTAACTCGGGATGAAAGAACCTGGATCTGAATGATGGAAGAACTGGAGCCTTGACCCCAGTCGGTAATTAGTTTTTAAACTTACTCGTGTTATCGCAGCCAAAACTTTTTTATCAGCTGGATTTTTACTCTGTGTTTTCAGATATGGAAACAATTTTCTCACTGAGAAAACAAAGAGATTGTTCACATACTGGAATCGACCTACGTAGTGTGGCAGAAAGATTGATTGACAAGGGAAAAAACTCAAACAAAACACAAAAACCCCTTTAGTTAAGCAGCAAGGAGACGAAGACAAAGGAGTGAGATTTACTGAAAGTAGGTACATTTTAAAGCATTAATTTCTGAGCTGTGACCTGCAAGAAGAGAAGAAAAGTTTAGAGATACGTAACAGAGGGGCAGTGGTTTACACACTGGCTGAATTAGTTGGACACCAATAGACGACCTAAGGGTTCGAAGTGGGCTGGTTCAGCACAGTCTCACCCCACAGCGTGAGATAATGACGCTTCCTATGGCGTCAAATGGAACACGTTTTTTGGCCGATCAAAATGACGCTCCAGGTGTCTTGATGCCATAGTAATGACTTTATATACACAGTAAAACTTCAGGCTAAGGTTACGTTACAAGACAAAACGCTACAGTGACAACATCACACTTACTTCCTTACTATAGTAACCACGTGTGTCATGTGGTCCCCCAGTGAAATGTTTTTACCTTATACACTACGTCATTCCTTTAAGCTTCAAATATTGAAGCATTGTGGTTTTCATTGTACAACACAGTGATCTGAGCCTCGATCGCTGACACAAACATTTACCCAAAAAGGAAAGAACACAGCTTTCAGATAATCTCACCTGGAAATAACACAGGCTACAGTAAATAAAATATTAAAACCACATAATGAAAAGTGATAGAAGACTGTGGGACCACAGAAATCACCAAAAAGTCATCGAGTCAGAAAAGTAGTCAGTGTCTGTAAAGTAACATTGAGTTGGGAAGAAAAGAAAAATCAGTGGTCAACATCATCGTCGTCCATTTTCCCTGCTTCTCCCCCTTCATCTTCTTTTCTCTTTCACCCAGTTTCTTTTTCACTAAGAGAGAAAAACCCATGAAAACCTGCTGCACACACAGTAAGTTCACTATCACCTACAATCCAGTAATCGTCTGTCACATTATGACCAAACAGCTTTCTGGGAAAGGGGGAAAAAATGGTTTCAAAGAGATGAAGAATTTCACATTGTAGAAAAATGCTCCATCCTGAAAGTCCTGGGTCATTATCTAAAAAAAAACACACACATTATTTTATCCTCAAAAATGACTCGACTGATCACTTCAGCTGCAACTGGTGTATTTTCAGCGCTGATTACTTTGAATTTTTATTTTTCAAAAGTCACACTGAGACGATGTGAGATATCAACAAAAAACATATTTAGATATTTTCTGGGATTCTTTTGATACAGCAATATGTGGAAACTCCGTGTTCGTGTGATGGAATTGATTCATACTATTATTAAGCAGAAAGTAAAAAACTGCGCTGAAATCGTCTCTTAACCACATAAATGGCTCTCTGTCTTTTGTGATGAGCTGTTATCGATGGCAGTTTTTAAGCCGAGCCATCAGTTGCTTGACTTGTTGTGAGGCACCTTGTTCTTGCAGAAGGATTCAGGTGGTTGTCAAACAGCTATAGTACCAGTTTGTAGAGAGTCACAGCTTGACAGGCAGAAGCTGGGCCTGGTTTTCAAAAAGTGGTGCGAGTTAGTCGTCGATAGTTCCCATCTTTGGAAGCCAAACCACCTCCAGGTGAGCGACAATGATCCACATCCATTAGTCTTGGGAAATTAAGACTAGTTCCATAGACTGGGACCCTGTCTCCTAAACATAACATTCCTACACAACTACACACATTAGCAATGACACATGATCCAAAACTGTTAAAAGTGTCCAACATGGTACATTGAGCCCACTGTACAGTGAAGCAGTGAGTAAACAGAGGAGGGTGGACACAGCTGTGGAGCTGAGCTGAGCTGAGCAGCAGGAAAATAAAAGAAATAATTTGCTTTCAGGACTTCTTATACAGTCTTAAGGTTAATAGAGAATGACACGGTTTTAAGCTTGACTGAAGACACCCAGCAGCCGCCACCCGGCACCGGCCCGATTCACTCCATCCCATAAAGCAGTACAAGAAAACTGCAGCTTTTTATATGACAGGCCACATTTAGCTCAGCACTCTGTGTGTTGTTTCTCTTTCACACCAACACACACACACACACACACTGGGTGTGCTGAGCTATAAATATAGGTGACACTCCTCTCTCAGATTACGGGAGGAGGAAACTATTTCAGCAGCTCTGAGGTCACTGCCTTCCCTCACTGTTTATATGAGGAGCCTCTACTGTTGTTTCAGAGTGTGGAACATCATATAATGGAGAGGTAATGGGTCAAGACCTCTTTCATATAGATGTCACCTGCCAAGAGCTGTTGCTATTGACTTTGTTCCTTCTGACTGGAGATCTGATCGGAGCTTTTCAGAGCAAAACCAAGCAAACCTTTTATTTTTCTTTCTTATTTGTGTTGTGTGCATGTGCACATGTGCATGTGTCTGCATTTATTATGGATCCAAAAGAGTAGGAAACAGAGCAGCCAACAGGTGATGTGTTCACATTCTGTGAGAACAGAGCTGTGTTTTTAACAACAACAGGCTTTTTTAAATTGGGTGCGTTGGTTTTGCAGTTACATCAACAGAAGAAAATGAGCTTTACAACCGTCAATTTCTGCATCAATAATCAAGCAGATCAAACACGGCTCCTATAATGATGCACAAATACTTTAGTTCCGTTCCCACTCAGCCTGAAGCTGCAACCAACCACATCTTGATTTAATTATTCATTTACATACTTAATTTAGGAGACACTGTATCCACCTGTTATTATTGTGTAATTAACAAGCAGCCCCGTTGAACGGCCAATTGAAAAGTTGAAGACCAGGGAATTGTTTGTTTCCTATCATGAAAACATCCCCAAATGATTTTTAGATCATTCCAAGTCCACGCAAAAAGACAAACCAAACCAAAAAAGGACACAACAATACAATGCGTCAACACAATTGTTACCTTGTGGCCAAAATGGTACAACTACAGCGTTTCTGTTTGGCCCGTTCACACATCATTCACGTTTCTTTTTGGCTGCTGATTGGTTATTCATGCTTCTCTCCGGCTGCTGATTGGTCGGCTTACAAGCCGATGCCCCACACACCTTGAACACAGTCACTGGAGAAAACATTTCCAGACACTTTTGGGTGAAGGCTAAAATTTTAATGCCAGATTTCTCAAAACAATGGGGTCTGTGGTAGGGGGGCCCAACCCTTGAACCACTTAAATGTCAAGAATATTGTGTCCTCCCAGGTCGAAGAGACAACCTGGCAAATTCAGTTCCTATTTTAAATTCAGAGATGTCGCTCTTACCTTGCCAACATTTCCTACTGGATTCTGTATTCAATAAACCAACAACCATGAATAAACAACATCTCAGCTTCCTGGGGATGGTGAATGCATGTGGTTTGGCTGAGGAGTGGAAGGTCACGCTCCCTTTCTGGGCTTAGAAAGACAGAGCCGTGGGCTGTGCCATCCACGCATAGGCCCCTCCTGGGACCAGGGGACTGGGGGAGGAGAATGCTCTTGGTTCAGTGGCCTGACGTGGAGCTGCTGCAAACCTCCTCCTGTGGGCTTCGGCTCTGTCCACCAGGAGCAGTGATCTGTATCACGCAGTCACAACAGTTCACCTCACTTTAAGTATGGGCTCCACTGGGGATAGACGGTAGAGAAAATGGAAAGCGTTTTGTGTTTTTTATCCCTCCCTCCCATTCATTAATCTCTCAGACAGCAGCGAGAAGGCAGACCATCCCAGTTGTGTGTCCTGTTAAAGTGCTTCTGCAGTAACAAAGTTAGCTCCTATCTGTTGGCATAATGGCAGGTTGTACTGTGTGTACAGTGCAATTAATCTCTGAAAGTAGTGGGAACTCTTCCCTGCTGTGTTCCCTGAAAGTCTGAGCATTATTTTTTCTTCTTTTTTGTGATAGATGAGTCTTTTTTTTTTATTTTACATTCTGATATAAACTGAACTAATGGCACAATACCACTGGAGTCTGTCCTGCCACTGTGTCTCTTGTTTTTCTGTTGTTTGTACATTTAAACTTAAATTCAGTAACTGCAAATGTATCAGCTAGTACAACAGCTGCTAAGCTTAAATCAGTCTGGTATTAATTATCCAGTTATTCAATATTCAACACATGAGCCTTGGCACCTAGAATCTTTGTGCGCATACATCAAAATGTTTCTTGCTTCATCACTGTTGAAATTATTTTAGTTCACAGTATTTTTTTTTTTTTTTGCATTCTATCTACATTAGAAAGTAAATAAAACCACCAATACAAAATTTAGTCAACAAGCGAGAGATTTATCACAAAGTGATTGTTTTATTGAAACTAATGTTAAAACAAGTAGCTTAACTTAGCTGTTAAAATCTCTACACCTTCACATGAAAAAAAGGTTCAGCAAACTCGAGATATTAATTTACTATTTAGTCATATGGACAGTTTTTACAGACACATTTGCTTGGTCCTTTTCTCAATTTAAAGAGTTAGTTCTTTGTATCGCATGAAGTTTCAGCTGCAACTGGTGAAGTCATTTTGAACCGAAATCAGTCCAGAGATAATGTAGGAGGCCGCTTCCAATGACTTTGTGAAATTCTAAGTGTCTGCAACCATCATCGTGTTTACATGATCATTTTGTGTTCAAATCAGAGCTGCTGTAAAAAGGCCTGAACGTTAAACTACACATTTGATAAGCTGAATAGCACAACATCCATATTTACATTATCCATCTTACTAGATTTCACTTAATTCATTGCAGTTTTGAATACTCAAGGCATGATTCCTGAGGGGAAGGATCCATTAGAGTAAACCCCCTCCCCCCCTTTCTCTTTGCAGGTCTGTTCACTGGAGTGGAAGGACCTGGGCAGGAGGGCAGTTAATACATCATCCCCACCCTCCCCATTTTACTCATTACCACAGTGACTGTGGACTGCCATGTACGTGAGGTGCAGCCTCTTTAATCTGTCTCAATCTGAGAGCCCCTGGCTGTCTGTGCTGCCACAACAAGTCTATTTAACATGATGAGAAGCTGGAAATGCAGCTGCACGAGCTGTAGATCTCTGCAGACAGAGGCAGCAAGGAGCACACACACACACACACACACACACAGAATGCACTTCATACAGCAACAGGGATGCACAGCTACAGAACAGCACTGCTACTGCTACAAACACACAGATCGTGATCAGCTAAAACGCATCACTTCTTTACCGCAAATGCAATGGTGCTCAAAAATCCCCCCATGGGCCAGAATCTCCGTAGTAACAGCTCAGTCGCACAACACAAAATGTCCACAAATTATGCAGAAAGTCTAAAAAATGTGCAAACCTCAAACTACCCAAGAGGTGAAAAAAGACACAAAGCTTCCGAAAATAGACAAATTACTTAAAAGCATCACAAAGTGTCCAAAAATAACCATCAAAAGATGTCCAAAACAGAAAGGGTCATAGTCCACCCATACTGCTATAGTAGATGGACCACACTGAACAGAACCAGGGACCCACAGGGGACAGCAGCTGCATTGACGCTATTGTGTCTGACAACTTAATGAAAAATGTGAAATTGGTAGATAAGAGTGTTTTCTGCTAATTAAGCACAATCCCAAACGGGGACATATTAACCCTTCACTTTAAATTTATGGGACTTCTATTAACTTTTAATGGCTTTTCTGCCCCAAGCTCTTGAAGTTTCTGACCCTGACTTTGAAGCCCATCTCACTACCACTGCTTTGGCCTTAAGCTTCACTTAATTCACTATACGATAAATGTCCAATATTACACACAAGTGTGTGAAGTGCTACCTGAAGAAATCTCTGAAACATTCATGTATTTGAGCATCTGTGGGTTTGATAAAATACTAGGAGACGTGCACTATGAGCACGCAGCCTTCTCAACTTTTTCAAGTAAAAAAGTGGATGTTTATACATTTTTGCAGTGCACAGGTCTGTAACACAGCTTTTAAAAAGCACATTCCTGATGTATGTGAACTGTTTGCGGGCTCCTAGTGCACAGAGCTCACAATTGTATCAACCCAAAAGCTGTTGACCTGCGCTAATGCAAATTGCTGAAGAGCCATTTGCAGTGCAGAGAACTCTCAAGTTGGACTTGACATGCATTTGCATAATAGCTCAAACTACAAGAGGAGAGCACAGCCCCAGATGGAGATGGTGACACGGTGTAATACGAGTGAACACGTCTGTTTCTGGTCTAACAACCTGCAGCTGCATGGAGAGAATATAATCATTTAACTCAGTGATTTACACAAGAGGGAGTCACATCAGTTTGTGGTTACACACGGACAAAATGAAGTTGGTTGTTGTTTCGAGCTGCAGAACGCTGCTCACAACAAGCTGCTCACCAACTCACTGACTCATCTCAGGACAACCTATAAAACTAAGCAGCGACAAGCAACAGTGTCTCTTAAGTTTAAGATTTTTTTTTTTTAATTGCTTTGTCTTCAAACAAGCTGCAAAGTTCATGTAGACGAGAACGGTTGCTGATACAATGCCACTGAGCATCATATAAAAGAGATAGTAATGATGCAGATTTTTCGTGTGCTGCAGCTGAGAGGATTTAACACATCCAAACAGGATGAATGTAAATTATACATTAATGTTTTGAGAATCGTGCAGTGTGAAAGCACAGAGAAACACTGTACATCAGTCCATTCGCCACATAAACAGTGAGATGGCTTTTAAGACATGGGCTAACACACATCTTCAGCTCCACTCTCCTTGATGTCAGTTTGCTGTTCATATTCATTATTCACACTCATCTCCTTAAGCCAGTGTAAATATTGTATCACTTCATGGGCCACCTTTAACCTCCACAACCACAGTTTTTCCCTTTTACCTGCTACTTTCCTCAGTCATTTAGTTTTGAATGGAGGTTTATTTCCATAAACATCTGTTGATCTCATGAACATTTATTCATTTTTACATACATACAGTGTGAGAACTATTGGTCAATAAATGCACCGGAAGAAAAAGAAAAAACATCCTTCCAGTTTCAAAAATTGCTCAAATTTAAATTGGGATTTAATTTAGATATAAGCTCTGCAGCTCTGTCAGACTCTATGTAGCACATTTTGAGCTCCATGCTAACAGCTTCACTCAATGCTCATGAGGTACAAAGTAAAGCACGTTTAGTGTTCAGCATGTTCAAAATCTTGCACACAAAGTGATGCTCACGCAGATGGAAATGTCAGTTATTTTGAGGGTCATAAAACAAAGCACTGGACCGGAACGAGATTGTACATTGAACCATTTTCATTAGTTATTAATGTTAATTGAATTAATTGAACCCTTCTCATTTCAATGACTCAAAAAATGTTTTTGTTTGTTGTCGTTTGGTTATTGGCTTGGATTTCTTCCCTTTCAAAATTATCTACCACATTTCAACTGTTTTTACTATTCCATTATCTGCAGGGAGATGCATTGAAAACATTATAAGGCTGTGGGTGCAGTGCCCTGTCAGAACATATGGCTCAGCATCTGAGAAACTGCTCTCTGATTTATGTAGATCTCATATTAAAGCTCTGCTGTGAAGCAGACCTCATGTATTATTCACAGCAACGGCATGTGCGCGTGTTTATATGCGCTATATATATATGTGTGTGTGTGTGTGTCCTACTCTGTTGCATCTGTATCTGACTCATCACAGGCGCAGTGGATTACTAAGCAGAGAGACAGAGAGAGACAGTGTGAAGCAGACTGGTAGAGACAGACAGGGACTGAGGGGAATAGTAAAAATGAAAGTGGAAAAAACAGGAAGACCGAATCTCACAGGGGTTTGGAGCGGTGCTGCAGAGGTGTGGAGTAATTTGATCATGAACATCTTTATTACTATACACACACTTTAATTTAACAGTTATTTTTTATAGAGGAAAATGCCTATTTTGCTGTTTATTGCTCATTAATTGACTGATTAAACTGACTGTACTCCCAGTTTATAAAACTGCAAACACCTGGGGCCAAATGGCTCCGAAACACACAAAGTGCAAACACAGAACTGAGGTTGCTGTTAGTTCTTCAGGCTGTTTGCCAGTTTATGCATTTGACTATTTAAAGGTGCATGAATTAACTTTGTTACAATGAATTCATTTGCATTGTTTATTGTATGAGGTTTCATTTGGCCTTTTATTTCACTTTTTATATTATAAGGTTTTAATATTGATGCTACAACTTAAATTGTTCCTCAAATTATTTATGTTTTTTTTTTGTGTTAGTTTATTACTAATTTATTACTAGTTTATTACTATTACTTTAGTGTAGAGTTTATTACTTTTGCTGGTTTGTGCACCTTGTACAACCCCAGAAAGGCCGTGATGCTTGTGTAAAGATCTGGGTCACGGGGTCCTGGAGTCTCCTGGGTGAGAGGTGGGGTCCACCCTGGACAGGTCTCCAGTCTATCTCAGGGCCAACGCACATGGTTGTTCACATTCACACATTCGGCCAATCAAGAGTCACAATTGTACCTGACCTGCATGTGGTTGGGGATTTGAACCGAGGACCTTCTAGCTGTGAGGTGGCAGCTTCACCACTGTGCTGCCCCTACTGCAAATGAGTTGAAACGTGTTTTTGATTCTAAATTGTTAGAAGACAACATAATAAATGCTGAAACTGAGAAGTGTTTGTTAAAGTTTTGGTCAGTTTGAATTTGATGTCAGCAAAACATTTTAGAAAAGCTGGAACGGGGGCATCAAAAGACTGAAATATCTGTACAATGATAAAAACAAACCATCTTTTCTAACAGCTAATTAGGTAAATTCCCAGAGACATCTGGCAGAAGAAAGGATGGAGCAAGATTCATCACTGTGAAAAAAATGCATAGGCAAACAGGTAAACAACCTAAGAATAATGTAAAATGAAATGAATTTGGGGATTTTATCATCATTTCTGATTTATAATATCACTAAATGATTCAGAGAATCCACATAAACAAAACTAATGTTTATGATCATCAGTCCCTCAGGCAGCAATGCATTAAAGACAGACACGATTCTAAGGTGGAAATCAGCGCACGGACTCGCAAACACCTCTGAAAGCACCTGCCAGCGAACACAGGTTGTCTCTGCGTCTACAACTTAAAACTCTACCATGTAAAAGAAACCACACATAAACAAGAGCCGGATTATTTACAATGGGAAACTGTCCTGTTGTCAAGTGTGATGAGTCAAAATTGGAGCAGAGGGACCATCTGACATCATCAGCACACAGTTCAAAAGCATCTGTGGTGCTGTAGATGGGGATTAGTGCAAACTGAATGGGGAAACTTTTACATCTGTGGAGGCTCCAGCACGGCTGAACTGTCCAGCAGCTGAAATCCTGTATGGGGAATAATTTAGACTTCAAAACTAAAGCAACGCTTCCAGAGGGTTAAACAAAGAGGTGATGCAACACAGTGGTAAACATGCCCCTGTCCAAGCTTTTTTTTTTTTTATGTCTCGATGGCATCAAACTTAAAATGAGCAAATCTGGTATTTTGGTAACGTTTTCAATAAAAATAAGCTCCAAATGATTTGGAAATCATTGCATTCTCACCGTCCCAACTGAAATGAATCTCTTCTATGATGCTCGGTTTAAAAGGGTCCTATCGCAGTAACCCAGCTCCAGGCTACTGTTTGGTTTTTGTTTTGATGAGCTCAAATGACACAGCTGAGAGGAGAAGCAGCTTCAGAGAGAACGTTTTAATCCTTCAGATCTGGTTCACTTTGACTAAACGCAGCCCGGATGGAGAAAACAAAGGTGCCTCGACAAGCAGCAAAACGAAGACAAAAGCTTGGAGAGTGTGAGCTGCAAATGACAGCATGAAGTCAGTTTATGCAGCTTCGATTGGCTTTGTCTACTTAATTCACTGTCTCCACGTGTGCACAGTTTATAAAACTACTAAAACTACCAAGAAAGACAATGATTAGATGCCATGATTGCAACTTCTATATCCAAGGTAAAGCAAAGTTCTGAATAATGTTATTACTCCACAGGTGCTCAGACAGGCTTCATCAAACTACTGTACAACCCGCATCTGCTAACTACAGCAGTAACAGTTATGTGACTGATCAACATTTAATGAATAACGTTCAGATTTTTAGTCTCTGACAGTCTGGAAGTGGCTCACACGTGATAAACTGAGTGCAACGCACTTGACGATTGGTTAAGTTATTATAAGTTATAAATGATGGATTTATAGGTGAGAACAATGTGGACTTTAGAGCCAAATGAAGGTAAAATAACTTCACAAAACACACTGTTTAAAACACCTTTGCGAGAACAACTGACAGCTACTGGGTCTCAAGACCAAAGACCAGTATCTTTACAACATACACTCAACGATAGTATCGGCTGACTGTCAGCGCAGACTGAGCCAGACTGAGACTGACCAGGACCAACTAGGTCCGACCAGTCGCCACGAATGAATCCCGTTCAGAATCGGCCGTACAGTTCGGTGTGTGCCGGCCTTAAGCTACAGAAGCACATGTAGAGTAGAGAAACTCAGTCTCTCATAACCACACGCAGATCTCATGACACAATGAAGGACACAAAAGGGACTTACTATGGTGAAGTTCATGACCTTGAGGATCCAGATCGTTAGTGCCAAGTTGATCAGGATCAGGATCATCAGCAACAGGACAAAGAAGTAAAGGCAGCGTTTCCTCCAGCCGTATATTCCCACTTTGTACACTTGGGGTTTCTCTGAACTCTGGACATTGTTCCTATGAGTGCACTGTTCCTGGGTCATCTGAGAGGAAACAGAGAGTGAAATAACTTCAAGTATTTGCATAATTTATATTTTTTATTAGCTTAAGACAGCATTTCCACATCATGATCTTCTAAAGACATTATGGAGCATGTTGGCAACATTTCACGTCTGGCACACACAGATTATCTCCATCATGCTAATGTGGTCGTCTGTTATTTTCCTGCACGTAAACAGGGCCGGAGACGAGTGTGTGCGAGACTGGTGCAGCTGCACAAACTGATGCTCAGTCCGCACACAGAAATAGCATCCAGTGCTGTTGCTTCCATGTTGACTGGAGATGATGGTGGTGGGATGGATTTGTCACTCACTAATTAGCGCGGTCAAAGCAAGCCAGCAGATGTCACGATGCTTTAAGCCTCGGCATGCAGGCTGAACTAGGACGCTGCAGTACCTGCAAGTAGCAATAACTGCCTGGAATTAATAGTCTCATTTTTTCCCTCCATAGCCTGGCAGTTATATATTCAGCCATTACTTGCACCCATTGGAGCCCGTCACGGTTGCGCCGAGATTTGTGATGCAACCGTGTAGAGAAGATGATAAGATAAAGAGATGGGGCACATCTCAACATTAGTGCTCTCTGTTGAGCCTGCTGACCAGCTTCTCACTTCTCGCACAGTATAAGAGAGTTTAGTTAGCAATTGCATTGATTGATGGCCCCGTAAGTGGTCTATAACTCCATTATACCCCCCCCCCAACCGATGTGCCGATTGTGTCGATTAATGATGATCCTAATTGTCTGCCTGTGAAGATGAGAAGGCATTGTTCACTTCAACCGCCATAATAATGGTCTTAGAACTGTGTGGAAAAATACAATTTACTGTCCTCCGTGCTTCGGCGTGTGCGCCTTAGAACACCAAAGCCAATCGTTTTTGACAACCACAAACATTACCCGCTAAGTGAAACAAATGGCACAAGACAGGGCCCCAGTGAGAAAGTGCTGAAAGCTACAGAGGACACTTCAAAGCACCAGTCAGCAAAAACAGCTAAATTCTCATTGTGCACATTTCTGTTTTATGGGAGAATTAGAGACAAAGAGGCAAATATACACTCAGCTAGAGGATTTTTTTTTTTTTGGTACACCAACTTAAAACGAACACAATCTAACACAACAGTCCTATGATAAAACTCCCCGTTTGCAAATGTCATAGTGGTTAGTTTGTGGTGCTGTTGTCAATGAGGCTTCTACAGAAACAGAAACCGTATCACCTTCAGGAAGGATGGTTTACTGCAGGACTGCTGGATTAGACCATTAGTTTTTCCTGTAGTGAAACGTAAAATCTAAACATCAATTCACATATACTCGATCCAGCTTTGTTCATAAGGCACCTTAGGCGCAGCGCTGTACACAAACATGAATACAAATAAAACACATAAAAGAATTATACACATGAGAAATTTAAAGGAACAGACACAGAAAAACAAACATCAAACAAAAGTTTAAAAAAAAAAAAAAAAAAAAACAATTAAAAGAAAAACAGTAAAAAGAGTAAAAGCCCAGGAGAAGTAACATGTTTTAAGAAAAGATTTGAAACAGGAAGTGAGTTGGCGTTCATGAAGCGCAAGGGCAACTCATTTCACAATTTCGTCTTTTTCTTTTGTTTCTGGTCATCACGAAGACATTTCACTGTGCTGATGGTTACAGCTGTGTGAAGGACAGGTGCAGGTAACTGAATGTGCTAACTAAGCTGTCACACGGCAGCTACAAGGGGACCCACTTAAGGGCTTTTGGAGCAGCGGTGGGGCGCCGTATAAAGCCTTTAGGGGGGCGTTAAGGGGATTTATAGTTGTCATTGCACACTGTGCCACTAGGAAATGCCATCTGGGGATTTTTTTTCTTTTTCCCCTGAAAGGTGGAAAAACAACCATCACCGAACTGAGGGAAAAAAAAACAACAAAAAAAAAAACAGAGTGGTTAGTTTGGATGTGAGAGAATGAACTAATGTACAACACTTGATAATAAAATGGATCTGGGGAAAAAGATGAATGGGTTCAGTAAATGTAGATGTTTGCATTTTTAAGTTAACAGTTTGGGTCCAGTGGTGTCAGCTTGTCAGTTATCATCATGCAGAACGTCCAGCTGTCTTTTTTGAGTGGGGGTCACTTAAAGTCAAATCCCCCTTTTCATGAACTGGGATGTAAAGACTTGAAGTGGTCCTTCCATTCCTGGTCTGTTGGACCATGGTTCACAGCAGCACCATTTAGGAAACAATGCTTATCTATGGATTTGGTTATATCACATGTGAACGTTAACATGCATGCAAAGGGTCAAAGTGATGCCTGTGTAAAGGTAGAGGGTCTGAGGGTTTGTTGGATGAATGGTGATTTATATTGACAGTGAATAATTACACCCAGTTTCATGGCAACAGAGCAACTGCTGTCCAAACATTTAGGTCCAAACTGAATCTAAATGAAATGTGACTTTTACAGTTTAAGCAGCACCAGCTTTCTACATCTTTAGTTCAGAATTATCCAAATACAAACACGAACACAATGACAAACATCTGTATGAGCCAAAAGTCACCCGGGCGGTTGATCGGCTCTTTGGCAGAAACCTCAGAGGGAGCAGCAGCCTGCGACTGGGAATTAATTACGCGTATGATCCTGCATTGCATTTTCTTTTATATTTCCATCTGCAAACACCTGCCACAGCACAGACCTTCCAAAAAATGGCCGAGAGCCACGGCAGACCCACTGCGTTCACCCTGGAACAAACCGCTGTCCTGTCCAATCGCCCATCTGAACAGGATCCCGTTCAGCTGACGGTGCTACTCTGACACTTGTTTACACAGAGAAGCGCGATTATGAAAAACTGCACACACGAGATGCACAGACTGATGGACGGCTTTTTCCATTTCCTCTTGCGGCGTGACGGGTTCAGATAACCGACCCTGGAACTGAAATGAAACTAAAACTTCGAAATGAAACAAAAAATAAATAAATCACACAACATTAACGTCTCATGCTCGAGTTTGGAGACCATCACTAAAAAGTGAGGGAGAAAAGGTCAACAAGGTTTCATATGTGCACAAACTCCAGTTCCTCGAACTCTTGGCACAGTGAACACCTTGGAACTAGGCAGCACGTTATGTTTTCTATTATATTTTTACTGACACAGCCTTGGAAAGGCACAGAACAGCTAAATTATTTCTGCAGGTTTTTGCCTCTTCACTGGAATAATCTTATCACTGTAAATTTGTAACAGCCCGAGTTGCACATTTTATGGCAACACTGCTGCTGTTCTATTAAAAGCACAGAATGAGACAGAAGTAATTCCAAAACAAGGTTGCAGCGTGATAGAAAATGTCATTTCTTTAAACAGACTTAAAGAACTTTTGTGTAGCTCTCAACAAAAGATCGGGGAAAAAAAAAAATGGATCTAAGTGGAATGAAAACTGTCCTCAATGACACGAAGAAGGATGGATAAAAATAAAAGCAAATGCTGCAGCTACTTTCCAGATGTTGGGGAGATTAGAGCATCAGCCGTTGGCAGGAGAGCAAGACTCGCAGTGACAGCAGCATCACCTGCACTCAAATGTGTGTGTGTGTGTGTGTTTTGTTGGGGTAAACCTTTGCACAACCTTGATGTTTGCTGTGTGTTTTTGGGCAGAATCACTTTTGGTGAAAAGGTGTCAGTGAGGCCAATGGCCCGACAACAGCAGACGGCGAATAAACACAGGAAGATTTATAGTTTTGAACTTTATGAAATGCGAGATTCAGAGTCTTGGTTCGACTCTAATGCTACATAAGAGCAGCATTTGTGTTCAAACACTTTCAGAGGCGAAGTCGCGTTTCCCTGAATCTCGACAACAGAGGCAGTAACACAATTAGCACTAACTGTAGAGTTGCCATAGACTCTCTTAGTAAAAATAGAGCAGGAAGAAAACAAAGTTACCCTATAAAATGTACGACTATAGAGAATTTGCAACCTAGTTCAGGAAGTACATGTATTTAAATATCCATCTGTTCTAATATCCTTCATTTTTAAAAATGACTTTCTCAGACTGACAATTGCTTTTAAAAATTTAAAAATAGTGTATTAAGAAATGTGTGTACACATTTTTATGGACTGTAACTCCAACTACTGCACTGTAGAGAAAACACCTACAGTACTTTAATAAGTCTAAACCTAAATCCAATCACAAACTTATATTTCTCCATCGCTTGATTTGGTTTCTCATCTCTACACATACACTGTATTACAGTGGGGATCTCTGCACCTCACAAAGTGTATCACAAATCAAATAAATGTACCACAGTAATGAAATATAACTCCTCTCTTTTCTGTGTGTTTTAAAGACTCCCCATTCACGCACAGAGAGCACTAATAGCTTTGCAATACGTTTTTAGGCTACAGGCTGACTGCAAAGAGAAAATGGTGCTTGGTTACAAGCTAAATAATGGCCACTCTCATATGAGTGGAGGTGTGTGTGTGTTAAGAAAGTGGAGTTGAAGAGCCGGCGAGGAAGAAAATAAGTGGCAAATTGGAGGCAAATCAAATCATTGGCCTTTGAGTCTTTTTCGCTCCCATGCTGCCGTCCAATGGTGCCTTTTGTTCAGCCAACTATTCATTCAGAGAAGCCTGAAGAAAACCAAACAGTCCAAAAAACAAAGTCTGTCGCTGATTAGAGAGAGAAATGAGCTTTTACAAAATGTTATTGGTTGTTCCCGCTGCCAAATAGCCAGGCAGCTCCCCATTACGACGTTTATAGACAACATGTGGATTAGTACCAGGTCCTGAAGGCTGCTGCCAATGGATACGCCGTTACTGGGGGCTTGTGCGCCTCCAAATGTGTGAATACACAAAATGGCCGACAGCCAGAGGCAGTTTATTGGCTGTTGCAATATGTGGGCAAACAGGCATTGGGAGCAATGTGATTGGTGGACTGAGAAGTTACTTTTATTGACATTTTTCTTGCCTTTTAGCTCAGGGGGCTATAACAGTCCCCAGTAGCTGTACTCAGGGGTAAAAAGATACTACATAGCTAGCAGCTAGCAAGTCTATTCCAGACAGTTTTAGAGTTTATTTGGAGTTTTTCTACTATACGCAGTTCCCTCTTTTGCCTTTTGGTCTCTTACTGTCCTCAGTAGCTTACAAATGAAAAAAAAAGGATGATTTGAACAACTAAAATATGGGACGTCTTATTGTAAAAAGGTCTTGTGAGAGAGTGCACAGTATTGTATGTCTTTTGGAAAAGATACATACATACAAACATGTAGTTCAGAGATTCGGGGATGTTTTTCTGCCCTGTTCCTTCTCCTAGAAAAGCGCTTGAGCGATTCACCTGAACCTCAGTACGATGGGTTTTTTCCCTTTACAACTTTCAACAACAACATCAGCATCAACCACTACAACAACAACAAGATCAGCAGCAACAGAGAGCAGTGCTGATGCTGTGGGGGCCAGGAAAGCTGATGCAACTCTGATGAAAACTGCCTCCTCATCGAATCTTATCAGCACGTTCACAAGATGCACACAGGCCGGAGTTCATTTCTCATAAAAGATGCATAAAAATTCATGTGCTGTCAATAACAGATGTATACGTACACTGCTGTTTTACTACTACTACTACAACTACTACAACTACTACCGCTGCCGCTGCTTGAACCTGGATTCTGTTGTTCACTTGCTGTTTCCTACACACCAACAGTCAGTGTTTCATTTCTCCCTCCCATGAACACTAACTTAACACAAAGTGAAGAAAACCGGAGTAAAAATAATTCAGAACCCAGCACCACTTCTCATTATACTTGCTAACAGTTGTTCAGGGCACGTGGCAGGAATTTGGATTTAGACGATCTCTGTGTTTTCTGTCTGTTCTCCGTCCACGTTGTTGGGATTAGTACTATATGGGGCCCACACCATCTGTTGCAGGACTCTGTGTTTGTCTTCCTAAATGATGACTCCGGCCGGTGGTTCTCTGCCTCTGGTCAGATCGTTTTGCTTGGTGGTCCAAGATCTGCACTGTACTTCTGAGACCACCACTAATTCTGTCCAAAACTTCCTACACTTTCTACAGCTTTAAAATATTTCAAGACTGTATATGTTTGAACAAGTGCCTCACTGGTTTCTGCTTGTTCTGAGCTGGACCTCATCCACTTTCAAATGGAAGTCAGGTTGATGTGTCTTATCTGCACTTTCCTTGGCCAAACACTGCGTTACCTCGGTCTTGCCAGTTCCTTTGTGTTTCTGCAGAAAAGCTTCTACAAACATTTCTGAAAACCTGTATTTTTCTTTTTCCACTTCTTCGTAGTATAAGATAGTAATGCTTTATTGTACAGATAATTAAATTACCCCCTTATTGCTAGGAAATCACATAAAGCATAGGTGCTCATACCCTATAGAGATACTAGTACCTCCAATTCTTTTATTCGATTAAGTTGACAGCATGGAGTTGTTGTCTAGCTGTGTGGACAGGCCCAACGCACCAGATAACCCCGTAACCTTGACAGATTTTCTACAAACAATTGTTAGCGTGATAGTTACCAAGTGTTTGCACGTGCTCCTCTCCAGCCACCAACTGGGCACAGGTCCAGACTGTCAAACAGGAAGCGGGAGGTCCAAAAGCTCTTTATAGCAGGTGGGAAATCAGACTATACCATGTTAAGGTTGAAGAGAGGGGGGGTTTTCATGATTTTTAGGAAATAGTCTCTAGAGAATTATTTTTTGCATATAGTTTTCACACGTGCACCAAAACCAGTTTGAACTGATGACAAAAGTCATACACCTTAATTACACAGATTGTGCAAATATTGTGAATCTACGGTATTAGGACTGCATGTGTATTAGAAGATGAGAAGCACTATTTATACAAGTATCTACTTGACAAATACTTAAATGACCCAAATTTTACAGGTCGTCTGTGTAATGACCTGTCAATTGTTTGTTATTTAGATTATGCATAGAAATGAGCAGCTTAGGCGCATTTAGAAATGCAGAACAGATTGTATTGTTTTGTGTGTATAACTATGGGCTGGATGACCTATATTCCTGAATAAATAGATTGATTGAAGTGAAATATGAATATGACATAAGCATAGAAGAGACACATGAGAATCCAGTGGATTGTTGATCACTTAACACACATCATTTCACAGATCCGGTTTGTAGAGGTTTTATAACATAAAGTGTGTTTTCTTTGCTGTTCTTTTGAACATAGCCGTAATGCTTGGACACGTGCTTGTATATTTAATCACACCAACAAATAAATGGTTTTTGACCCTCATTCTTTACTGCACCAGCAGCTCTGCCTTTTGTCTCACATTGTTGCTCCTCATTAACACTGAGGCCACATTGTCAGCACAGCGCTCCTCGGTTGTGTACTGCAGCTGTTTACTGGCCCATTAAAGATGAGACAACTGCAGTTAGTACTTAGAGATACTGCAAACGTAAAAGGAAAAAACTGTAAACAATGTAATGAGTGGTCCGGCTCGTTCGGGTTCTGACCAAGCTGCTTTTCAGTATTTCAACCAAAAAGAGAAAAGAATAAGAAAGTCACCATATTTATTGGCTAATTCTGCCACACAGACGTGAAGTCCGGCCTGCAGGGCATGATGAATACTTAAAGAGCTGAGTTACTTTGGACTCTCTTTATAATCTGCTACTGGTTTGGGAGTACGTGTCCCCCTCTTCACTGCATCAACGGCATTGTCAGGAACGTGATTAGGGTCATTTGGTAAAGTCTGTGCTTGTGGGTCCTTTCTGACATTTGTATGTGGTATTAAACATCCTGTAACATGACGTGGCGTTCGACAAGACGGGTCCGGAGGTTAAAGAAGCAGCACTGTCACATTGAATCCCAGTTTTATCAGAGAAGCAAATAATGTGCTGTCTCCGATTATAAAATATGGATATTTTTCCATTTAACAGATGATGCACGTTAATTGCTCTGTATTTGTTTATTTTTGTATCAATTATCATAACAGTGTTGAGGTCAAGACCAAGTTTAGTTTTCCAATATTCACCATCTGTGCAATGTCCCTGTCTGGATGTTAATAACGTTTAGTTTGCAAAGCACTTGAGATTTATCTACCTTTGTTTCTCTGTGAGTGTGTCTAACACTGTAGTACAGGATGTAGACACAAAATCATCTCTGATTAATCCAGTTTGTCTTTGTTGTGCATAATTTCCCTAAACACAGTAATTAAAAGACGCGCTGAAATAACCAGACACCTTCCACAGACGAGATTACCCTCTTTCATTCTGCGTGCCCTTAGCAATCAAGACTCATAATACTCCCAACTGGAATTACAGTACGAAGGACTTGATCGATACAATTACTGTCCAAATCACACAGCATTTGTTGCCCTGAAGTGGAAAATTACAGGATGAGTTCAATCACATTACCAGTAAGAAAATGAAATAGTTACATGTGGGCGTCCTCCTCCTTAATACTCCTCCGCCGATATCAGTGCATTAGAAGTGATTTCTGAGTCTGGTGATTATGGTGATAATGGCAGTTTTCATGGCTCAAATTGGGTTGTTATATTGTGCAGGTAGTCCATCCATCATCTGTCGCATTTAACTCCAGCTGTCATTAGGTGCTTCAGTCTGTCTCAGACATACGCATGCAGACAACCATTCACACTCATTCACACCTATGGGAAATGAACCTTATACGAATGTCTTTGCACTGTGGGAGAACACCAGAGTTTGGGGTGGTATTCGCAGCCTTCTGCATCCCAACACGACACTCTACCAGATAAGCCACCAGGTCCCCGCTGGGAGAAAACCAGAGTACCCGGAGGACACCTTTACAGAAAGGCTGCAGCTAGCAGGTGGATTCGAACTGGGGACCTTCTAGCAGTGAGAAAGCAGCGCTAACCACTGCAACACGGTGCTGAAAACGCTGAGCAGATCGGAGGGGACTGACTGTCCAGCTACTGCTAGCTGGATTCCTAAAAGTAGCTTTAATGTCAGCAGTAGCATCAGTGACCTGTTATGTGAGTGTTTTTTTAATCAGCTCATTTCTTTCATGCACTCGTGTGCTAAGCTGAACAGCCAATCAGATTGCTCTCTCTTGTCGAAAGGACCCAAACAAACGTGAAATCAGCTGAAAAGCCATCGACAAGGGTCCAAGGGTGTCACACATGAAAGACAATGGCGATGGATGTTCACTAACAATCCATCAGGTTGGTGTTTTACACCTTTATGGTCTTACTTTTAGGTAAAATGACTAAAGTTACAACTTTGTAGGTGTTTTACAGGAAAATGGTGTCTTTCTTTTCAAAATCCTACGTTTTGTCACCCATCCAACATTTTTTTAATTACATCACCAGCCAGTCTTGCACCTGTTTTTTTTGTGACGGTCGCAAGATGTCACCAAAGTACCACATGTACAGATGGTAATAAACCTGGTCTATTATCAGGAGAGAGGACTATGCATAGCCATATATGTCCACATGGAGAATCCTTCTCACAGCAAAGGAGGCGGCTTCAGACACAATCTGTCCCCCATTTTCCTTGCTGCCCCTTCAAACCTTACTAAGGAAGACTAAAACTAATTCACACATCCACCAGGGAGGAGAGCTGTGATCATTTCATCCCAATGACTCCACCCTACTATCCCATTATCCACCTAATGAGCCTATTCAGGCCAGGCAGCGGATATAACTGGGCCCCACAGCAAACTTTTGTTCAGACTGAGAAGCCAGTTGTTGAAGTACTGAAACATTTCCAAACAAGAAGAGAGAAGTCTAGTTGAGATGAGTCAACCTCATGATGACTGAGAACCTTTACTGACCTACAGGCCTACTCGTAGGTAGTAGGTGGCCTACTAAAACATAATTATAGGCATGACTAAATAGTATAGCAGTCATATTTAGAGCTATCAAAAGGTTCAATGATACCACAAAGCAGAACACAATCCAAATGAAAGTGATGTCTTCAAATGTAAAGACAAGTATCAAGAGATAAAAAGGAAGCTGCAAAAAGCAGGAGGTATCCTACAAAGTCCGGATTGGTAGCCTGCGGTGATTAAGTTCTGCCGGACTTCAACCAGGCAGATAATAAAACCTTCTAAAGCTTACTCTAAGAGACAGGGATAGACGAGAGGTTAGGTAGGAGAAAGGTAAGAGGGCAGCTGGGAGGGAGGTGAGGATTGAAGGGGAGAAATGGAATGTTTCTAGATGATGGATTGGAATGGATGGAAGCCGTAATGAGGAAGGTACAGTTCAAAGGGACAGAAGCTCTTCCTTTTTGAAGAATAAAGAGCCTCCAAGGATCGAACTTTCACCACCATTGAACATGTTTGCTCATATTTTGAAAAATAACACAAGGACCTAAAATTGTTCCATTTCCTTTTGGATGTCTAAGTCATAGCACGTCTGTGATTGCTGTGAAAGAACAGAAACGGGAAGTTTCAAAAGGATAATCTAGGTGTCCTTGAAGAAGAAAGTTCCTTTTCTAATGAAAACTGAGCCAACTTTCTGTAGACTATGCCCGAGCGTGACTGTAATTTCACACAGAGGCATCCGTGTGAAATTTCTACCTTTGTTTTCTCTTTTTCAGATTACACTGGACAAATAAGACCACAACGTAGTCAGAGGGGCAAGATGATTGACTTGAGCTCAGTAGGGAAGATCTTGTCCTTCATGTTCTGCTTTAAATGTCTTTGTTATATCTGCTTTTATACAGTGGTTAATCCTTCTGTTCCCAGCTGTCATCTCCATATTCTGACCATAATCTTCCTGCCTGCATCTCTTTAGCCAACCGAGCACCAGAATCCATTTTTAATACATTCCATCACCACCATAACCTCTGTAATGTCCCGGGACACCGTCCACAGCTGTCTCAATTCCACCACCTAGACTCCGGGGGATCTTTCCCTGTCCTACCTTCACACAGGCCTATGCTTATAATGAAAAGGCTGCCCATTGATAATTATTGCCAAATAATTTGTCTCCTGCTGAACATCAAACATCTCAGTATTTACTTATATTTAATTTCCCTTTAAACAGACTTTAAACTGCCTGGGTCTAATGGAAAAGCAGCTAGTACATGAGAGACTGTGCCTTTAAAGGAGGTGGAGTGAACAGAAAAAGAGCTGATATTTGGATTGAGAGTCCTCTTCGACCAAAACCAGCACAGTGACAGGTTAGCGCTCTGCTGCTCGTCTTCATTCCAGGAGATCGACAGTGACGGTAGATTGTCCATTTTCTTTGCCCTCAACCTCTCTACCTCCCCACCCACCCCCCACCCCCACTGTGAGAGGCTGTGTCATGAACTGTAAGCACTCATTTGTTGGGCCGTCAAAGCCTCAGGTGATTTAATATTGGTGAAAATTAACAATTTACTGATTTGTGTTTTCATACAATTTTGTACATAATTTTCACACATTTCACACATAAGTCATTTTAGTTTTAACCTCATTAAAACATGAGTTCTGGTTTTAATGGTGCCTTTTCTGTCACAGTCTGAATGTCAATTTTTAAAAAGTTCAAATGTGCAATGATCTAAAAGCATGAGAACATTTTTCAAAAGCAAACTCAAGTACTTAGATGTTGGCACACAAGACTGAACTCTAAATGCTCTTACAAGGTGCAACATGGAAGAGTGATTGGAGCAGTTCACACTTGGTGCTTTTCTTTTCTTCAGCAAGGACTTTTCTGCGTTTGTGAAGTGGTGCAGTTCACTGCAGTTACTCCGGAAGATCTCGGTCAGACAGTGGACAGATGAAGTCCAATATGTGCCCGAGGAACTAATTTTAGTACATCGCCATGAGAAACTGTTGAGTTTAAGAAAGGTGCAATCTGTGGAGTCTGTGGAAAATGTAAACAGTCCTACAGCCAAACACACTTTTAAATGTTTTACAGTCCATCTACTGAAGCTACATGATGAGCTCTTGGTTTGCTGATATACTTACTGTTTACCAAAGTGTATGCAGAGACAACAGCAGCTTTATCAGCGCTATTGTTCACACACACTTTTTGCATAGTTTGTGTATGAAGGGAGGATCATGTATGAAGACATCCCAAGCTATTCTTTGTGCGCTTCCACGTTTCAAACAGAAGCCGTGGGGACACTCAAATGTTGAGATCAGGGCAGAGAAAAATACAGAAGGTGTGCTATCGAATTTGTCTGACACAGCTGGTCACGTGTGGGGTCACATATGTGCGTAGCATGAATTTCTGATAAGCTGAACAAACAAATAAAGGAGGCTATGCAACAACACATGCAGTTAAAAGCAAGGCTCATTCCCTACTCTCTATATAATGTGAACTAAGTAGTTCACTCACTAGTGAGCAGTCAGTTGACATTTGTGACACTTACTAACTGTTGTCATCTTGCTTCACCACAGCTGTATGAGCGTGACGGTACATTTCTCTTCTGATAATGGGCAGCATTGCAAGTGTTGCATTGTGCAGTATGTGGTGGATAGATTTACACAGTCATTCCGACAATAGGGTGGAGTAGGGCATGAGTTCAGACCGAGTCCGTGTGTATCTGCAAACTTAAAGCAGAAAGCAGGAAATCTAATTCAGAAAAAGTGAAATATGGTGACTTTGATAGGAAAATCCTAATTTACCTTTATGATCCATTTTAATGAGTTGTTGTTTCATCACTTTACCAGCACATTGATAGTGTCAAGTTTCCAAATAGGTCTCACAGTCTGAGGAAATACAAACTTTTCGGTTCATAGACCCAAATTCAAATAAACAAGGCAAAAGTTTAAACAGGAGACCAAACAGTGGATCTCGGGAAAAGGAAAAGTATAAACACGGTTCACTTACTATGTTCCAAAGCCCAGTGATGAATATTAATGTAATGAGTTTCAGGTAGAGAGCAAAACTGTTTAGCATCACAGTAAAGAGCAGATGCGAGTGTATTTTCTGCCACCTGAGATTTGGAAATTGTTGCCAATTTACTCACGAATATGTTTACGGGCCACATCGGGACAGATATGAAGTGATATCAGAATGATGCCTTGTGAATTTAAATGCTTCTCGGCTCAGTGTTTCCTTACTGTTTCACTGACGTGATCCAGATAATATCAGACACCTCTTTTTCTGGCTTAGTTGCTCGTCCATTTGGAAGAAGTGGGGTTTCAGAGGATGCTTGCGGATTTTCGGTGGTTCAACCAGATGGCGCACAACTTCGATTTCCAAAACCACAGTAAACAAGTATCAATGCCACAGCCAACAGCAGCTTCACGAAAACAGATCCTTGGAAACTTGACCGTAGGGTTTGCTGTGGGCTTTAACTTTGCTTCTGAGCTCAGTTTTAGTGGAGTTCAGTTGGTGTTCTGTATGTGTACAATCCCTAAGTGCACAACATATTTGCAAATGAAGCTATATTGTCAGTACTGGAAGTTCTGTTGTATAGTACTGGATGCAGTTTCATCATAAAAATGCAAAGATGCTATTTTGATGATTTTATCAACCATGTTAAATCAGACATTAATCAAAATCATTCAGCTACATCTATTCATAAGATAATCACACAACTGGGTTTTTTTCTTCACTGCTGCCATGGACAAATTAGCAGAAATAAATAAGGGTTTGCATTTGTGTAATCATTTGACATTTTTGTGCTGTTATGTTTTCCTTCTCATTCCTGAGGCATCAAAATTTTTTTTTTGCTTTGTCCAGTCCCTTAGTGCTACATGCTGACTGTTAGGGTACCTGTTTGTGTCAGTGATGGAGGCTGGGAGCTTTCAGTGTTCAGTACATTGGAGACCCTGATTAATTCTTGACGCCTAAAGCAAAATAGGACATTTCGTTGGTAGGTGGACAGGCAGTGGATGGTACAACAAGCCACAGGAGACCAGGGTTCAGCTCTAGTGTGAGATGTTGTGTGCTTTAATAATGATTGTAGCTGTGGCACACGTGGTTACTATAGTGACAAAGGACGTCTGTGCCGTTGTCAATGTAGCATTTGTTTTTATGTAAATTATCTGATCAAACCTGAAGCTCTTTTCCCACATCCTAAAGCAGTTTTGGTGTGTGTATAAAGTCATCCCTGTGCGATCAAATGGTGGCACCGCTGGCGCGTCTACTACTGATGTCAAAGGGTACCTGTAGGGTCAATTTGGTTCCCAAGGCATCAAATAGCGTCCTTCCTGGAGCGTCCAAAGTTTACCTGTGGCGTCAATATGATCCGCCAAAGGACTTCAATTTGACGCCTTAGGAAGAATCATTATCTGACGCAGTGGGACGAGAACATGTCGCTCTTTCTGTGGGACAATTTTGTGTCCTTTTGACGGAGATTCTTTAACAAGAAAAATAGAAACTAACTTAAGAGGCTATGAACAATGAGCCCCTCTTGGGCCCCTGGGCCTGTGCCCAGTAAGCCCATTTGTAATACATCCATGACTGCTGCTGAAGAGGTGCACAATTTAAGCAATCGACTGGATCGAGCTATGTTACACACATCTGAATTCTCCAAAGCTGTGTTGTAAGTGCATTCCTGACTTCAAACTGCCTGTATTCATGTCCAGTTGAGAACACAGGGGTAAAGCACTAGACTCTATTAGGCCATGTGCCATTGTAGACCACTGATGGAATGTAAAATGGATTATTTTCCCTCTGCCTGTAATAAGTCACCATGGTAACAAAGTAGGACTTTCATAATTGCAGGCTGACAGTCTTCAATTCACAAACAGAAGACGGAGTCTGGGGTGAAACTATCGACCACTATCAGCCTTCCCTTTGCCTGCTGCATGAAAGCTCATTTCATTTACTTTTCAAGAGTGCTCCTTCTGCAGAGTACTTTTATCTAAAGTGCTTCAGAGTGATGACAAATAAAGAGCCATGTGCAGCCCTGACCTGGAAGTGCTGCACAGAAACAAAAAGAAGGTGGAATACAGTACAAAATACTAGGAACAAGATGTTTAACGTGTTGTATGTAAGACCAAAAAAACTCGGAACTTGGAATAAGTAGAAATATAAAAGGCATAATAATAATAATAATAATCTCAGTTTGAAGTATACCGAGGGAAACATATCAAATATTATGAGTTTTTGCCTATATAAGTGAATCAAGATCTCACCACCTCTTTAAAAGAAGATGAGATACTACGAATGTTGTGTGGGTTGGAGATTTTTCCTCCCAGGGTCGTCTGGAGCTTTAGCATATTTTTAACTGCTACATGAAACTCAGTTGAACCTTATGACCTTTCTTACAAAGGGCTGGTAAGAAAGTCTGAGGATACGTCTGCTTACTTTTTCACACTTTGAAGTCAAAGTGTGAAAAAAAAAACAGTTAACATTGGTCAAGCTCTGGTCTCACAGATTAAAAATGTGGGTTCTACTTCCTTTCCTATATATGAATAACATTATTCTAACAGGCTAATAGTAGGTAATAACATGGTAATAAGCATTATAGGTCAGTAATATGATGGGGAGGTCATTTTTCAGTCATAACAACATAACAGGGTTGTTTTGACAATAGAAATTCCATAAGGTAATTCCATGGTAATTACCAGAGAATTAAGCAGGTAATAATTTGGTTTACGCAGCAGATATATCAACAATTAAAATAAAGATAGAATGTGAGAGTGTGGCTTACAAATACTATTTCTTTGTATTATGACAGTTTGTGTCATTAGGTATCTGGCGATTTTGTGCAGGGAGTCAACTGAGTCTGTCCAAGAAGAATTCTCCGGCTCAAATACGAAGATCAGTGGGATATTTTTACTGAAATGAGTAAAGAGTCTGCTTGTTGTTAATATGTTCTTGGCGAAACAGAACATTTGGCTCAGTAAATGTGGGGTTTTGTTTTCATTCTGTCTTGACATGGTTAGAACATTGATCTGCCTCAGCTGTTTCAGATTTACGTATTGGCTCAGCATAAAGGTGTACTACTACTACTACTACTACTACTACTACTACTACTACTACTATTCATTTCTATTGTTATCCGTATTTTATTCATTTATTTTGTTTTGTTTATTTTGTTTCTCATGTTTCACTTGGTTTTTGTTCATATTTTATTTTGTCTATTTGAGCATTTTAAGCTGGGTCGGTTACTGGATGCCTTAAACTTCCCTTGGGATCAATAAAGTATGTTTATCCATCCATCCATCCCTTCATCCTTGTCATGGCAGTGGTGATGAAAAGAAATACTGTTCTGCTGACAGAGGCTTATATTTGAGAAAGACCACTCTGAATACATTTACGTCTTTACTCTGTAAACCTGTTTGCCAGCGAGTCGTCAGCAAACTGCGTAAGAGCAAGGCCACTGATTTGTTTAGAGCTCAAAATGAGTCTTAGGTCTAATTCTGCTTGTTGTTATATTGCTTTATGTATCATGTAATTAAATTTTGGAATATTTTCTAGCATCGACATCCTCCTTTGTTGAATTCTCTCTACTTCGAGGACGGTAAACATTTTTTAGTATCTACAGCAAACTGCGCTCATCCGCGGCGCCATTATATGCGCTCAGCTTCAACTGGCCATCTCCTCTGATGCTCAACTCCACATTCATTTGTATGCACACCACTGCATTGTTTGGGAGTCTGGGGCTGTTTAGAACAACAATTTTTATGGTAAGTGCCAATCAGTCATGCTGTACTCCCCCAGGGACGTGATGGTGTTGGAAATACAGAAAGAAGACAGAACGAGAACGGCAGAGAAACAGAGAGAGAGGGAAACTAAGAAATGAGAGACAAAAGGGGAAGAGACGGAGAGACAAAATTAGATGGAGAAAGACAGACAAGCTGAAATACCTCACAGGGGTTTTGCAGAATGGAAAAACAAAAATTAAAGGAATGAGAGAGCAAGAGAGCAAATGAAAGAAAGAGGGAGGAAAAGTGTGTGTTTCGATGAAACTGGGGAAAGAAAGAGACCCCAACCTTGGGGGTAAAGTTGAGGATGAAGGTATGTTTGTGTCATTATTTAACTCCTGTCCATACTCCACCTTGTTTTTTTAAATATCCACTCTAGTATTACAAGTTGCTTTTTTCTTTTTAGTCCAAAGCACTCGATTCAAATGAATGTCACACTTTGTGGACTGGCAAATACAACCTACTGTTATGTCCTTATCACACATCAGGGTGAAGGTGAAACACCTGTTCAGAGTCAAAGCAGGACGTGGAGTGTTGTATGTAATGAGGCAGAGCGGTGTGGACATTAGGGTGAAGGTGGAACCGGATTGACTTTCATGCAGAGGACTTTGGTTTTGTTCCTGTCAAACAGAACCAAGTCTTTTCCCTAATGTCACAATCCTGCTCTGCAGAGCAAAACACATTTAATCTGCAATTCTTGTCTGTCTGCTCGGTGTCGAAAGTGAACATAAGGCAGCAATTACATCTCCTCTCAGAGACATTTTTGATGCAAATTAATTGTGAAATTGGACAAAGAAAAAACAAAACTCTCTTTAAATTTTAGCTGAGGCACAAATCAAAGAACCTGGGTCCTAAAAACTCTTTTTTCCATTTAAATCAACTACAAATGGACATAAGTCTTTTGAAAGAACCGCAACAGAATTATGTATCTCTTACCGAGGATATATTGACATTGAAAGAGGCCATTCAAAGCATATGTTTAGGAATATATGTCTCTGTGGCTGTACTTTAATAGCTTTACAGTGCCAAGAAAGGCTTACTTGTCTTTTATGCAAGACTATCAATGTTTTGGGAGGGTCCTGAGGAACAAAACTAGTCAATTTAATACATTTAGGATTTTAATATGAAGACGCATCACCACCACAGTTCAGTGTGAAATGTCCTCTAAGTGGCAAGTACGTTGACATTTCAATAAAATGTTTCCTGACAACAGTACAGCTTCCTGTCTGACTACAGATATTAAACCTTTCTATGGTTATGTTTTGTATCTCGCAGCACTTAGTTAAAGTCAGGCATAAAAATTATCACACTTTACCTGTAAAACCTTTAAACAGAATCACAGTGATTTCGTTTTCTAGAACAAAAAACATCTTGTACACAATTCTATCCTTTGTTGCTTGGAACTGTATAAGTCCTACATGAAACTACCAGGTTTTCCGCTTCATCAGAGCTTGGAGAGAATTTACCAACACAACAAGCACTGCAGATGCTGCCAATATTTCTCACGCTTCTGTAGTAAAGCACGTGGACAAATGCTTCTATACAATCACACAAGTGCACGTGCTGAAGGATCAGTACACTACAGTAAACAAGCACCAAATACAGTATTTACCTGCTGCTCTTGTCACCTTTCACTCTTTCCCCATCAGGACACGCAGCAAACATGAGTTAGGAGAAATAACAAAAAAGGAAAACTGGCTCTAACCTTGTGTGACGCCACTTTTCTCCAAATAAAACCGACTGAATGACCGAACTAATTATCTTTGTTGTTTTCCCAGAAATTGTTTCTGTATCACTTTTTTAATGTTTTTTTTGTTTTTTGAGAAAATTGTGAGTTGTTGGTTATTGGTGGTTTTTTTAAATAAACTAGTGTTAACACGCATGAAAATGGTTTGTTTTTGTTGATATTTAGTCATTTAATAATAATAATAATAATAATAATAATAAAAGCACCAAACTTAGATACAGACGTGACTGAAATTGTTGGTATCATTCCACAGACCCCAAAAAAAAAAAAAAACATTTGTATAACAACGAGATGTTTTCATTTCTAAAAACTAAATTTAACCTACAGAAGTAAAGCAACTGCTGAAGAACTGTGACAATTGGAATTTGAGCTAGTGTGTTATTTCTGTAACAATAATTGTCCTACAGTAACAAAATCCACTGATGTTTAACCTTAAGCTGCACAAACTGTGTGCACACTGTGAGCCACACCATCAATTAGCACAAGGAAACCAAACCAGTTTCAGAGTGTGAATAAAGCCGATAGTAGACATTTAAACCACCACACCTTTAACCTGCTGTAGCCTTTAAGAGCGTTGAAGAAGGTGAGCAGAGATTCGCGGCTCTTTTGCTTTGTTGAATCCTTCGTTTTGACATCGGAAATGCGAGGCTGTGTTCACAGAACTCATTGCGAGCACAATCAGCAGAATCATAAAACTATTCCTCATGAAATCAAGCTGCAAACGTGAATCATGACACACTCAGCTGAAGGCTCCATGAGGCCGTCGCAATAAATAAGAGCTTTCCTCTCATAATTGAGCCGCTTCATGGATGGAGCACACGTCAATAGAGAATAAACACCGCTGAGGATGGATTCCCATGTGTTCAGTGAGTCTCACAGCTCATTAAAAGCTCACAAAAAGGGAATCGAACAATCTGCGAACATTATTTCAGCATCTCTGTACCGCTTGGTATTTATCAAATCCCTCTGACTTAGAGGGTTTCAGCACCATTTACTGTGCAGAAAGAAAGTGCCACAAACAACAGGGGGTGGGGTCATCATTTCCATGGAAATGACTTTGCAGCAGCAGCGTGCCAAGTGGGTATGGGAAATGGTTGGCTCAACACAGCTCCATTTCTGCTCCAAAGTCTAATCCCCCAAATTATCACTCACTCAGCAAATCCCCCTCCCCTCTCCTGCCTCACTTTTCTCCCTTTTTTCACCTCCTCTCAGGCTCATCTGCCTCTCATCTGTCCTCTCAAACCCCCCTGCTGCTCTCTCCGGGTTGGAGACATTCATGCCGTCAAGAAACAATCGCTTGAAAACACCAGTTGTTGTTTCACTTACATTTAAATTGTCCATTTTAATAAAACAAGAGTGGAAGAGTCGGGGAAAACACTACAATAATCAACTTGAAAAATATTTTTTTCAGCTTTTTTTTTACTAGAAAAAAATGCTTGAAATATGCACAGTGGTGACGTTTTGGAGCATTCATTGCATTTTGATAACTGAGACAACCTGAAGCACCGATAACCGGAGACAGAGCTGGTCAGAGCAATGTGGACATATATCTGATGTCGTGCTAATTCTAACTTGCATATTGTAGTTTACGTTAGCATTCGCCTCAAAAGTCAAATTCCAGTCTTCTCCATCTCCCTGCTCGGCCACATCTGCCAAAAACTAACACAGAAACACGTCACACCAGAGAACTAGTACAACGTTCTACCAACACACTGCTGGTCTTTGTGGCAACACTGCAGCTCAGACAGGTTTTTTTAGTCCCATGCCGCTAAAGAAAGACGTCTCTCTCGCTCTCCGTCTCCGATGTCCTCAGTTCTCAGTAGCACACAAATGAAAGTGTCTGATGAGTCATTGTTCACAACTTTGCAAACCTTGGAGACTTTGGAGACATCTGAAGTACAGACCACAAGGCATGTTTCCAGCTGCAAATATAGTTCTGTGCATGGGCAGCCGCGCTGCCTAAAGGCTTTTGGAAGGCTAAAAATATCGCTTGAGTTGGGACATATTCAGAGGTACTTTACAAAGCTCCAGGGAAACGTAGAAACAAATCATCGTTTCTAATCCAGCACAACACATTCTAACTGTATCCTGTGCTTTAGGGGCCTGTGGAGCCTGTAGCCAACACACATGATGTCCCACAAACAAACATGTCTGTGTGTCACATTCATTGCTGCTGTGACTCCTGCTGTGCTCGATTGTCTAAACTCATCAGGAAGTAATTTGATCTGTGTTTTCTGCTCTGACTGCAGGTGATTATCTCCCTTGGAAAAACCTTTGTTCTTTTTTGTTTCTTGTTGGACACTTGCGCCCGTGCGGCGCTGACTGAAAACACCCGTATAACCGGCAGCTGTGACGATCAGTGCAGTTGCACTGTGTCTGAGAAAGGTAAAAAAAAAAACACTTCACACAATGACTTCTGCCTGACCCATGTAAGGGAGGCCATGCATCAGATACAACACTGCATTGTGCATCACAGAAGGAGCAATTATAAATCCCATTGGTTCCAAGGACCTGTTTCTACTGTGGCACATCTGCTCTATGCTTAGTAAAAGTCTCGATGTTGCTCATGAGCAGCATGTTGCTTTGGTCGTGTTGTGGATGTTAAAAACGCACTGAAAAATGGTCTAATTACAACTCACTCACCAAATGTTGTTGTCTGCTCCTGAGCTGCCTCGCTAACGTCCATCTCCCCTAACATTCACATGTTCACATCTTCTTTAAAATGACTGTATATCTCGTACTGCAAACCTTCACTCTCTTGCGCTGTCGATTTCTTCTTATAAGTTAAAAAACCCGGACTGTGCTTCATGTTGAGCCGAGTAGTTGAAATCTTTTTGCAGAGCTGCAGGTTCTCATGCTAAATAATGATAATAAAAAAAAAAGCTGCTCCAAACGTGCATTAAAAAAGGACAAGACTCCTCCTCCTGTTGTAGCACTGGTGCTGAAATGTGCTTCTGTGTAGCTCAGTGGGTGGAAACACTGCAAGCTTTGTTCTGACATGAGCAAATATTTAAAAACCTACATGAAAGTAGCAACACATGAATGTTAAACTAAAGCAGAGAGTCATCACAGCTGCTACCTGCAGATCAAGGACCATAAAAGCTTTGCAAGCATTTTAAATAAAGAATTATGTTATGTTGTTTTGGGGGTTTGGTAAGAGACATACATTTACATGTGGCAGCAGGCCGGAGTCACAGTTTGTGTCTGTGCACAAAATGTGTTTTTCTAGCGTTTCTAGTCACATCTACAACCAAAGAGCCTAAACGAAGACCTGTTGCTCCAAGCTGCAGTCGGACCACACTCAAAAAATGGTTTTGCATTCTGGTCTATTTACTCAAGTCACGCTATGTGCAACTGCAGATGAAGAGCAGGCGTGAACACTGCAAAGATCAGTCCCTCCAGGAATTCACGTTTGCAACAATTAATTCAACCTGCCCCCCATGAATTCGGCATCATCGCAACATGCATCGCAATTTTTTTAGAAAAGCCATTTGCAAAATCCTGGAGGGACTGAAAGGTGTTTATTATTATTATTATTATTATTATTATTATTATTATTATTATTATTATTATTATTATCATCTTTTTTTTTTTTTTTACAAGAGCCACAGTAAAGTTGTAGTGGCAGGAATAAATTCACATCAAACCTTGGCTCATACTGAACTTAAATCACTGATTAAATCACTGATCATCATTGTCATCATCATCATCATTGCTTATGTTAAAATGGGACAATGTGTCTGTTAATGCATCGCAAGTTAGATTTAAATCTCCTATTATACAGTAAAATAGGAAAAGTGTACAATAGTCCTTTTCCCTCAGATTTGCCTTGAATTGAGGCCTAAAACAGTATTTTTGTAATAAAGATCATTGTGCTCAGTGATCATATTGATCGACATCCACAGCCACGGCAGCAGCTAACGAGGCTGCATTTATGCAGAGATGCACTTGGATTCAAGTACCAACATACTCAAAGTGACAAGATCGGGTTTATCATTGTCGAGACCTTAGTTTTGCATGTTAATGTTGCTAATTAGCATGATACAACTAATAGCAGAAGCAGATGAAAATGCAATTAGTTGTGAAGATATGTGATCATAAAACAAACTAATTAAATGACACAAGCCCACTGTGGGTGCGGCTCCCTGTGCACTAGATGTGCGCTGACCAACGGACTCCACCTTCCCTAAAGAGTCATGCTGATACCGTGGTTAATAAAGCTCGACAATCTAATCAAAAAAGTTGCTGCAACAGTTGGAGCATATTTGCAATCTGTAGCCCAGAGGCACTGTGGTATATTTTTGTTCTTTTCTGCACAGTTATCTCAGATTTCTCCACATTTCTCTTGTCACTTTCTGTTAGTGAAGGCATGTTCTACGCTGTGATTACGGTGAATACAGAAGCTTTTTTCCTGCAGGAAACAAATGTTGGGTGCATAGTCGACCGAAGACGACTGAACCACTCTCAGCTTAAAACAAACAAGTATTCTTCTGTGAAACTTTGGTGAAGTTTGGATGCCACTCACTAATTCACTGTTCACATTTCTCTGTCAATTTCCTTACTAAAAAAAAAAAAAACTGCTTGTGAACATGTGGATATGACATTTGTGGGAGGGTAGCTGTGACTTGGAAGCTGCATGCAGACAGACAGTAAAAGAGAGACAGACAGTCGGGGACATATTTGGAGCTGTACTACTGTTCCTAAAATAAAAGGATCTGGAATGACAGCTGCTGCTTGTCCTGAAGCAGGTGGGCTGTGTCACGCCAGTCACACGGGGAAAAGGGAAGGAACTGTGGAGCTTCCTGGTGGCAGGGGCTACTGCAGAATAATGAAAATCGATGTAAAAACAAGCGCAGGGACTCAAAATGGCTGCTGGCTGTCAGTAAGACACAGTAGTAGCCGCTAATGTGCTGCGTCTCTTCCCGTGTCTCTTTGTTTCCAATTAGAGAAGCCAAATCAAAGCTTGTCCATTACGAAGTGCCAAGAACATTTATGTCAAACGTGGAGAAAATGATTCTTTACTTCAAGGTTTGGAGCGAGTTCACATAGATTTGTCAGCCAAAAAAGTCGATCTTAGTCAGAACAGAGAGCACAAACTTTTACAAGCTTCACTTTCTAACTTTTATGTTCATGTCTGTGAGCGACCTCAGCTAGAACAAATCTGTTGCATCTCAAAAACTGTAATCAGGCGCAGTCATACGTCTGTCTCGCCACGTTCATGGAGGTCTGATGAGAAATCTTGTCAAAAAAATGTGGGATAATGAGACCTTTACAAATCCTGAGGCAGCAATTTTAAAGTTTGAAAAGTCTTGTGGAAAAGGTAGCACTCATTAACGTTCTGTCTGGACATAAACAAGTTCTCACTAGTGCCGTTTTAAAAAGTAATTGAACTCTAAATCATGTTTTTTAAGTTGTTAGAGCAGGAGTTGGGAGCACTGAAGTGCATGAGCCGAAGCACGCGAATACTAATGAACTAAAAGGACAGAAACCGTGTCCTGACTTTAACAAGTGTCATCTCTCTTCCCGTCCCCTTGTGAGGACAACAGTGGACATGAGCTTCAAGCGTTGAAGCTAGAGTTTCATTTTTCTATGAATAATGTTTCCTCGACCGTGAAGTGGAATTTATATGAAATCAAAGCAGCAGGAGACTAAACAGAGCAAAATGAACCAATGTTGGCCACTAAATTTCGCATGTAAACTGTTTTAAAAAAATAAAAAAAATCACAATCTGCAAATGTATTGATTTTTTTTTTTTTTTACACTCCGTAGTTGCTGATATATGAGAGCAGTTAGGGCCTAGTAAAATAAATCAAATAAATAAAGTTTGAGTTAGTTAAGTCTTAAAAAAAAGGGTTCGGATGTTTTCCGTCTGAGGGAATTTGTTTGTATTCATTTTTGTTAATGATCTATTTTTAATGGTGGCCCTCATCCTCTTCCGCACTATTTGAATTCGATGAACAAGATGCAGCAATCAGAAATATTTATATGAAATCTCATCCAAACCATAATCAACCCTAAAGTGGACTTGTCCTAAAAGACTTCACTTGAGAATTTTGGTTTGAACTTAAATTTAGAAAAAATACTTTTGCTCTCTGAATTAAACACACACACACACACACACACACACAGAGACACACACTACCCACTGTTCTCTACTATCCAGAGCAGAACCAGAGTCAGTGCAGAAACGGTTGCATCGTCTTCTAAAGCTGAACCCCAACACTCTGACCACACTCAGCTTCTTATTACTGATTTATAGCAGCCTGTTCCCCTTAGGGTCAAAGTAATTGAAACCACTTGTCTTGCCAGAACTGATATGGGTGTGTGTGTGTGTGTGTGTGTGTGTGTGTGCCTGCAAATACATTGTGAGGAAGGGGTAAGGTTTACAGTGAGCAGCCTTGGAATCCACTTTTCTTGCAGTTTCATTTTGGCAAGAAAAAGAAACGAAAATTCCCAAGTTTCAGTAAACAGATGTAACTGCTTCTATCTCTGGGGTTGTGAATTTGTAAAGTGCTCAAAATGTTCTTGGACTGAAGAGCACAAAGCAGTAAATGCATTTACAAAGTTGTCTCTTCCAAATGAAATAAGCAAAGTAGAAATTGAAAAGGAGCATCTGCAGCTTTAACGTGGCCCCACGTCTTGAAGAAACGAAGCAGCGGCACTTAGAGCTCGGCCCACCTGCCCGCCCACCGCAGCCACACCAACAACAGTCCAAAGTAAGTCAGTGGAGCCAAACTTACCATGTTTTCTTTTTCCCCGCTGGTTTTCTCCTTATTCCACTCTTTACTCGCCCGCTTTCCCTCCCTTCTGGGCTCCCAGTGAGCTCTGCTCTAAGTCGAGCACTGTCAGGCTGATAAAAATGGGATTGAGTTGCTGCTATAAGGCTGCATGAGGCCTTCACTGACCAAGTCAAAGTCAGGCAGAGACCTCTCTCTCTCTCTCTCTCTCTCTCTCTCTCTCTCTCTCTCTCTCTCTCTCTCTCTTTTGCTCTCTCGTCAGCTTTTCCGATAGCAAACTCTCTCTCCGCCTCTTTTGGCCAAGTCCCTGAGCTGTGGGCTGTTTCCTGGACGCTTGGTGGACTCCTGTGACCCAGCGGTCTCCTTCTTTCTTTTTTTTTTTTAAATGATGGCTGCTTGCTCTGCTGTGGAGTCTTGTTGCAGCCCTCTGTGTCTCCAACTTGCAGCCCTGCCTTCCTGCCAGATTTAGAAGCAGAAACACATGTGGGCTTCTGGTCTGAAGTTTAAAGAGGCGGGACTTGTATGAGAGTGTTGTGTTGCCAGGACGACCCCTAGTTCTCCAGCAGCTGGAGCCCTGCCCCTCCTGTGTGTCATGAGATCATTTGGATTTTTTTCCCCCTGAAGAATGTTTAACAAAGACATATAACCAGAACTGTGTACTGCACCGTGTGTTCATCAGCCCCTTTTTTCCTAATTAGACATTCAATCCATCAGTGTTATTGACAGAATATGTTTGGATTTTTTACTAATTTCTTAACTAGATTTTGCTTTTGTGTTTCATCTTTTATTTACCTAAGATTCATAATAGTCAGTGTTTTGCTTCTTTTTTGTTGATCAAGTCACTTTATTAATGACAAAATGGAGAAGAACAAACAAAATAAATAATTTCATGCACATTACTTAAAGTAATGTGACTTTTTACTAGAAATATACTTATGTGCTTCTTAAAGTTTTTGAGTGAGCTTCAGTTTCGTAACCAATCAAAATATTTGAATTGCTTGTGCCTGATGTTAAAGTTTCGCAGCTTTTTAACTTCCTGAAGTTCCGGGCAGAGTGTAGCAGAGCGTCGTGAAACAGATTGACGGTGAGTGATTGAATATGAGGTTACTGTACATATTTTAAATGGATCCTTATCTTACGATCTTTTTCTTAAAATGTCTAACAAAACTGCAAACATTCGATGGTTTTGACCATTTTTCCATTTCATTAGCCGCACTGCTGCATCTACCACATATTGTACAGAGGTGGCAGATCAGAAAATGGTTTCATTTACTCAATGGCCTATTTTGGAAGGAACCAACCAACAGCCCCTAATGATTTTAGCATAAGAGAAGTTGTTGAGTCAAACATCTAATTGGATTTGTTGACATGAGCAGGACATGCAGGAATTTTAACAGTAGCACATCTACTATAAAAACCTTCTTGGCCAAGTTAAAGAATGCAGATTCCTCTCCTCCAGCCTGACAGTGAGGGTGGATAAAGCCTCACAAAGCTTCTTCTACAAAGCTCTGCTTTCTTTTTCCTCCCTTCATGACACCCCCTCAAAGCCACACTGGTCTTATTGTCTCTGCCAGCTTGTTTGTAGTGAGACTGACTTTGCATGTTACATCCAACAGTTTCCCAGCACCGTGCCTTTAATAAGTAAAAGCAAAGTGCTTTATTATTTAAAGATGGAAAACATCCTTGTGTGCATGTGTTCTTTGCCTGATCATTTTAACAATTCTGTCAACTCTACTTTCAAGGCTTTTGTTTTTGTCTTCCACAACAGCCACAAAAGCACTGCAGCCACTCTTTCATTAGCTGATCTGCTTTGTTTAATAAGTGCGGCGAGCTTGGAATCTTAAGTGAGAAGCGGCACAGAGTCTGCAGATGCCACAGGTGCCTGACCACTGTTCACCGGGCTGAAGCTGCTCCACCCGATCATCTATTAATCAATACATAAAAGGGGAAAGAGAGAAGAAACACGACAATGAGGATGTAGGTAAGTGCAGGCAGCAGATCAGCTGTACACAGAGATTTTTTTTTTTAAAAGAGATGTTTAAAAGGAAAACATGGTGGAAAGAAAGATGGAGTCCAAGTAGTTTTGTTTGGTTCCTGAGAAGATCCTGGTCTGCACAGGTGAATATTCCTACGTGAAAAAAATGCACAATTCACCTTTGTTCATAACCGTTGTGAATATCAAGTTAAACTGCAGCAGAAAACACAAAAACATCTTTAAATATGCGGCTTCACACTTTATAAAGAAGACAAGTCGTCAACCAGCTGTTCAGCAAAAATGTGCAAATCATGTTCAAACCACAAATGAACCGCTCCAGAGTCCATTTGGGACGGGACCAGACCAAAACCACTTTGAGACAAGTGTCTCAATGCCATTGTCCCAATAGGTGGAGACTCAGCTCAGCTTTAACATGAAATGCTAATGCTAAAACTGCCAAACATTGATAATCATATCATAACAAGTTCTGCAGTATTAGTCAGAATTAGTGTACAAACTGCAATATATTAGAATAAATATGGTAACATTGTATTGAAATTGAATAAAATATGACAGACAGATATCAGTCATTCATCACTTTCACTTTTACAATAAAGGATTATCAAGACAAAATAAGAAAATACAGCTAAATTAAACAGCAAGTGACCATCACAATTATGCAAAGTTTAGGGAGAACAGCTTATCCATCCACTATCTGTAACCACTTATCCTGTGTAGGACAGTCGTCTCACTGTGTCCATCAAAGCGAGGTTGACAGGTACGCTCCCAACTAGCGGGTACACGAGACAAAACCAAACTAAAACTACTAACTATGTGTCTCAAAATAACAACAACAAAAAAAAAAAATATATAGCACAAAACGACCAAGAAGAGACGTAAAAACAAAAACTTTGAAGAATCTCTTGCGATGTGTGCGTCTCGCTCCTGTGGAACCAATGTGCCTTGGGGCCCATTGTCCATCCACACCAGTCCCTTTGCCTCCAGGTTTCCACCTTCCTGATGTTTAATTCATCCAATTATATCATTTCTGCTCTTGCTGTGAGAGAAGCCCCAATAACAAATAAACCAATCTCTCTGTTTGCTGTTTGATTCTTGTGTCGCTGCGTAAATCCGTGTCTGCATAAAGGCAAAACCGTGTTTGTTCTTGCGTGTGTGTGCTCTGATGTGGACATTACGTTGTCTGCTTTGTTTGTCCAACATTCATACGTCTTTCAGCTTGAGCTCCTGTCTCCCTCTGGGACTCTGTCCTACAGTGACATGTAGGTAAATGACAGTTGCTGTTTTTATCATCTCCGTGTGTAAACCTCACCTAAGGCAGACAAATCCCCAATCTGGAAAACTCCCACAATGCTTCACTTTGTGTGCAAAAACAGCCAATTACAGGCCCCGACTGGGCAGGCAGGATTTGAGAGCCGGTGCAAATGCAGGCAGCATTCAATGAATATGAATTCTGTCCCAAATGTCATCATGAATAAATGTGGCTATTGATTTTTAATTCCAGCTAGGATTAAAAACACACACACACTGTTTTGTTATGGATTTCTGCCTTCCTCTTCCAGCCGATTCTGCTGTTAGAAGCACACATCAGATATCGCTGTGATAAAACAATGACCCCAGAGTCAGTGGTCACGTTCTCCTCGTTGCCTTATTGCAATGTCTAAAGGATTAGATGATGGATCAGAGTCTGAAGTAAAATTAAAATTATAATTTGTGAATTTTATGGAGAAATTGACAAAACGTCTCAAACGTCTCTAATGGGGCCTGTGGTTTTAATGTTCAATCTTACTTGAGCCCTGTGCCAAAGAGGTTGTTTATTTCATAAGTAAATCCATATTTCCATTTGGGATTAGTACCTCATATTCCACGCTCTATATCCTCCATGAGTCTAAACAACTTTATTTCTTCAGACATAAAGTGGATCCAAGACCTGCGATCTGCAGTCCTTTATCTCTGACCGTTAAATAATTTCAGTACAGGGCAAAATGCAGTTTTACTACAAGGGGAAGGGGGGGTGGGGGTGGGGGGGGGGATTGGGGCTGTATGAGATGTGTATCTTAGAACGTGCTCTGCTATATGTGATGAGATGTTGGCATGGATCTTTTTTTTATGATTGATATGTGTTATTTCACATTATGTGTTTGTGCTTTTGATGAATTACGAATTTCAGTGAAAATGAATAAACGTCATATTGTTTGACTATAGGGACACACACTTGTACAGTTGTGGACAACTGCCATAGCAATTGTTCCGGGGGACACAAAAAAGTGACGGACGTTTCGATTTTTTAAATGGTAAATAGCCGCTTACACAGCACTTTTATCCAAAGTGCTTTTTAATGTTGCTACTCATTCACTCATTCCCACACACACCGATGGCCGTGGCTGCCACTCAAGGTGCACACCTGACCCCCCCGGAGCAACTTGGGCTTCAGTGTCTTGTCCAAGGTCACCACGACACGTAGCCGGGACCAGGGATCAAAACACTGACCCTCTGGTCCGTGGACAACTTGTTCCCAGAGCCATTTCCATTGTGCTGTAGCTTTTACAGCAAATGTCATCATTTGGTTGCGTTGTGGGTTTTGTAGCACCTTTCCCCATTTGTTGTGGCCTTTTTAATGCTGTCCATGTGTTGTCAAATTGATGAAGGTGTTTTTTTCTATTTGCTGTGCTGTGAGCTCTCAGGGCCACTTGATGCTTAATACATCAAAAATTTTGGCCAGGTTCAAATTGAGAAAACCATGTGTGGGTAGAGTTATGTCACATAGGCCACACTTTGAGGTCAAAAGGCTTCCATCCATCCTCTTATCCACCTAAATTTATCCTCTGAATTTGGGTCAGGGAGGCATCAGGTGTAGTAATGTAACCCATCCCTCTCTGCGGCCATGTTTCCGAGCTCCTCCTGAGGGATCCCATGCTGTTCCCAGGCCAGGTCAGATACAGTGTATAACCTGTTCAGCATGTTCTGGGTCTGCCCTGGGGTCTCCTCCCCGGAGAACATGACTGAAAAATGCCCAGTGGAAGGTGCCCAGGAGGCATCTTAATAAGATGCCCGAACCACTTCAACTGGCTCCTTTTAATGTGAGAGGGCAGCAGCTCTACTCTGAGCTTCTGTCCAGATGTGCTGTCTGTACCCCTCTAAGTCTGAGCCTGGCTACCTGACGGAGAAAGCACATTTTGCCCACTTGTATTTGTAATCTCATTCCTTTGATCACTACCCAGAACCACTGCCCGTAAGATGGAACGTAGAGCGACTGGTAAATTGTAGCTCGGTTCCTTCTTCACCGCAATGCTTCCTTACCGCTGATGCTGCATCAATCCACCTGTCACTCTCTTTCCATTTATGAAGAACCAGGTGTTAACATTCACACATATATAATTTAAAATAAGTTTGTGATTTTAACATCATAAAGATCGGTACTAGAGTACAGTACTAGATCCTATTAAAGAAAACTTCCAGTACAATTAATAAAGTAAATGTATTAACAGGAACTTCTGTATAATTTTTTTAATTTCCAAACTTCCTCATTGTCGCTGACACAGCTGTAAAACCTGAAGCACCTGAAGGAGCCGCTCAGTTCGGCCATTTCATTTTCTTTCCATCACCTCAAGTTCAATTCTCTGTTAATTAGTCATTTTAAAATCCACGTTCCGTGGAAGACAGCGTCTTGATTGTGAAAGTGGCCACATCTCACCTGGAGGAACAGAGGTCACATGGACTTTTTCTCAGTGGCAACTTTTATAATTATAATACCTATTAATATATGAATGTTACTGTATTATTTTAAGTGGATACATTTTCCCTTCTCAAGTTTCATAGCAGTGAACTCTCTTCTCCATTTCCTGTACTTTCCTGCCGTCCTCGCTGCCACGGGCCATGTCTTTTCTTATCAGAGGAAGTGAACTCACTAAAATCACGGAGTGATTTGAAATCACTAACAATCAATGGAAGTGTCACTCACTACCAGCCACTGGGAAGCACGTATACTCTAGTTGTCTTCCCACCCTTTGCCTTCAACTTTCTCCAAGACTGGGTTTTTTTTCCAGTTTCACATTCCGTTGCAGTCATTTGAATGGCTTAGAGGGGCTTTTTTCTGTATCACAGCTCAACAGAAACCATTTTTTATTCTCACCAAATGCTGCTGTGTGCAACAAACTTTCCAAGTGTGTTGCATTATACAGTATTGCGTCAGTAAAGTGTCTGCACATGCATTTTTAATGAGTAACTGTGTCCTTTCTGCTGTATGTGCAATTTAGGCAGAAATGCTCAGTAAGTAATTATAGTACGGTTTATGCCACGAACGTCCAGGGAGCAGTCGTATCCACACTGAACCGTGCTGACATGAAGTGAATAGCGTCCTTCAATGCTTTGAGCCTTTGCTAGAGTCAACTCCATCGTTAAAATAAAACGACCTCTTCTTATGGGTAGTTAGGGATTTTTCCAAACCTACAAAGTAATCTAGGGACTATTTTTAAAGGCAGAGTTTGGTCTAGACTAAACTGCAACAAATAAGCATTTAACTCAAATTTCAGACTTTCCTATTACATTCTCGCTGCAAATGATGAAGAATATAAAGACATCACACTAAAACGTCTGATACACACACAAAGGTTGAGCCAGTATCAAGTTTTTCTGCTGGATGCTGCTACATTATTTTGCTGAGCTGTCAGCTCAGCCTGCATTTATTTGACACCGTCTTAATGGATGTCAGTCCACACGTGGCCTCATGGTCTGAACCTCTTTGCGCATACACACGGTGAACACAGCCTGCATAATGAAAGCAGCGCGATATCAAGGGGCGACCGTGGCTTAGGAAGTAGAGCAGTCGTCCACCGATCCGAGGGTTGTTGTTTAGTTTCCCGGCTCCTCCAGCCACATATTAAAGTGTCCTTAAGCACTGAACCTCAAATTAAGTGCTCCCAGTTTGTGTGAATGGGTGAACAGGAAGCAGTGTGAAGGTCTTCCAGTAAGGTTGAAAAGTGCTGACAATTGACATAATCAGAGCAGCAGTAGCTCTGTGTCTTCAAGACATGATCTTTTGTAGGACATTTATATTTACAATTAGGAATCGAAACCGATTTCAAAAGTCCCAGGTACCTACGTATTTACTTATCAATCTATATATGCAGCTACATTTCTGCCAGGATGTCTGCTAGGAGGACCTACCTATCCATAACAAGGAGCATCGATGCTAAAGCACGTTCATCTTCAGATGCGAGTTAGCATGAATCACTAACATTACAAATTTGGCTTCACTTTAAAAAAAGACTGTGATGAGACACAGGACAATACATGAGGGAGACTAAATTGCTGGTTGGACCTTAAACCTAATCGAACATTTAATCAGCTCAGCGTCAAACAGAAAGACTCAGCAGTGTTGTCTTTCGGTCCCCTAGCCGTGTTCAGGACTCTCTCCTCGCTGCATAGGAGACATTCCTGGATCCATCATTGAGAAACAATTAGTAAACTGCAGTTGAGGGAAAACAAACTAAACATGCATTTGCAAAATTAACACGTCATGATTTACAAAGACAGTCTTCTTGTAAGTGTGGACCAATCCTGCTTGTATTCAGTGTTCAGTGAATGTTGGGATTCCACTCAGGCTATCAGACGGGTAACAAATGCAAGGAAATCTGAATAAATGAGTGGAGAAACAGGATGACTGTGCCTCCATCTATAGGGAAGAAGAGGTTACTGAATAGTTTTAGAATCCTAAGTGGGAGATTTTGGCCAAATGTGTTTGAGAGGACCTCCATCATCACCTTCATCAAAAAGGCAAAGAGGGGAATATCTTTAGAAGAATGCTGTTCCAAGTACAGTGCAGTTAAAAGTTAATCCAAAGCTCTTGAACAGGCAGGCGTCAGAACCGACTGACCTGTGAAGGCAGCTCCCAGCTCTCCTGGGTTCTGTGGATGTTTTGACATTTGGGAGATTTGGATTAAAACAGACAAGGGTTACATAAAGACATGCCCAGCAGGCTAACCAGCCTTGCCAGACTCCAGCCATCTGTTCAGCTTGTAATTGAAGCATGTGGCGATCTGCCCGGTGTACGGACTGCCATTCATATTTTCTACGCATCCAACAAAATGCACCTATCAACTCCACCTCTCGACCCACGTGTCCACGTGAGCTGGTTGCATAGTAATACTGAGCTGGAAAGCAGAGAAGAACAACACATTCTCACCCCACAGTGTCAAATAATAAAGCTTCCTGAGGCGTCAAATTGCACGGCTTTTTACGTCATTTGATGCATCATATTGACCCCACAGGTACCCTTTGCCATTACCATTGGAGAGCCACCATTTGATGCCATGGGAATGACTGCATTAGGGATAACAACTTCTGGGTAGAGACAACGTGGCTTAGGCTTAGGCACAAAACCTGTGAAAAAGTCCTGCGTCTTGTCCACCTCCCTACAAGACTTTTCACTTTAAAGAGTATGCCGTTGCTTTAGGCATCAAATATTGAAGCGCTGGGGAATCATTATACTATGCTGAGAGCTCAGAGCGTCGATAACCTAAGCATCAGCATGTAGCACAAAGGTACAGAACAAAGTGGTGCTTTTTGATGCCTCAGGTATGAGAACAGGCGGAGCAGAAGGCTGTTGGGTTTATATGTCATGACACTGCGATAAAGGACTGGAGACTTACAGTCCTGACAAGAATGAGGGAAGTCTCAGAGGTAAGTGTAGTTATTCTGGAGAGCCCACCCAAGGGTTATCTCCAGGAGCTTAAAGGATTAATCCACCACTAACTAACCAATCAACTGAGTTTGTTTTCTTTTGTCCGCTTCTGTTCTGACTGCCAGTCAAACTATTACACGTTGTTTCTGCTCCACATGGATGAAGCCACAGAGGAGTAGGAAGCTAATCTGATAGCAGGATTGTGAAAAGGTGTGATTCTGCTAGAGGATGTTGGTTTCATGTGGGAGTGACAGCACTTCTAGATAATGAAGATACAGTATGAGCCACTGGTGACAGGGATGCTAACAAGGATGGTGGATGTTTGGCCGTTTAGTGAGTGTGCTAGCGGGACAGACAGCTGGGATATACAGGGCGTCACCATGAAGTCTGACAGACTTGCCTATTCTGAACAAGGAGCTCACCTATTGGATGTCATTAAAAGGCAACAAAAGAAAATGACAAGAACGGACAATTAGAGTTGGTGAGACTCCCACTCACACTTTCCCCATAAATGTGTGACCTGCATGTGTTAGTTACACGTTGTGCACGTTCACCACCGGCTCCTACATCGACTGCCAAACCAAAGAAAAGAATGTGAGAACAGAAAGGTGATAAAACTAAAAGGTCTTGGATTTCAAACCTTGTGGGCAACAAGTCAAAGAGTAAAGTCAAGCCTCTCCCCTAAAAATGATATATAATATCATCCAGAGCAAACTACACTTCCCCTGCATTAAACGTTTTTATGGTTATGTTCAGGCACTTACAGCACTTTGTTAAGTTTAGGAAGAGATGATGTTGTGATTGGTTTATGTTAAGTTCATTTTCCTTCTCTAACCTTAACCAAAAGGGCTTTTCTTGCATAAACCTATGCACACAGGACTCTAGTGTGGTGTAACAGTCAAATGCTTGATATGGCCACTGAAACTGTTTTGGAACCTATTCATCCCCTGATTACTATTTTTACCAAAATGTCCTCACATTTGCAGTTTATTCGACTAGTAAGTAATTTGTAGTCAGCAGGACTGAATCTGCATACTTCAAATGTCCTAAGTTCATGTCTCGGAAAGTGTTTTTTCATCCTCACTCCACATCTTCCACGTATCATCAGTGCCATCAGGTCAGTGGGCCACATTAAGTTTCGATTTATGTATAGATGAATATTAATGTGCTTTCATGCCTGCTGAATGTCCAAAATGAAGGCAACAAACAAGCCACGCTAAGACATTCACATCCCACAGTGTCAGATATGACACCTCCCAAGGTGTCCAACATTAACATTCATTATGTCCTCTGGCATTCTGGGGGCGGCTGTAGCTAAGCTGGTAAGCCAGTCGTCCATGGACTACAGGGTCAGTGGTTTGATCCCCGGTCCCAGCTATATGTCGAAGTGTCTCTGGGCAAGACACTGAACCCCTAACAGCCCATTCCCCTTGCCAGATGTGCAGTGCTGGTTCAAGCCCGGTAAAATTCGGGGAGGGTTGCGTCAGGAAGGGCATCCGGCCTAAAAACTGTCCCAAATCAACATGTGGACAATGATCCGCTGTGGCGACACTGAACTCACAGGATAAGCTAAAAGACAAAATAAATGAATAAATATGTCCTCTGGCATCTCACATGGATGTTAGAGGTGCCCTCTACCATCTCTGTTGGATGTCACAGTGTCAGACCTCATCATGAAATGCTCCATTAAATTGTGGAAACATCAGTTTGACTTTATGTACGGTCACAACTGGATTAAGGGTCGGCATCAAAATGCATCACAACGTTACACTACACTTGCACAATGCAGACACATGATTAGCTTAAAGTGTTGGCTGGTGTTAACGCATTGGTTATTTTGGACTACTCTACTCAGTCTACTCGTATGTGTGTAGAGTTTTTTTTTTTTTTTACAAAGGAACAAACTGAGGTGTCAGAAGCTCTAGAAAAGTTTTGGTACTTTAAAATTATTTTGTAAAATGTCTATAGTTTTATTTCTTTGTGAGATTTCTATTCTTTTTCCTGGCATCAAATGATGAGCCCACTACACCAGTTTTTCTGGCATCTATCTGGAAGAAAAGTGCATGGAACCACTGGGAAATTCAGCTAATGAATATTCACATTTAAAGATTAAACTGACTGAAGAGGAACATTTGCTAAATTGTATGTCGATAAACAATTGTTTCTACCTTCAATCTGTCTTGTTTCTTTTTTCCCACTAATTTTCTCTTCTTCGTACACTGTCCTCTTCTGGCTAATCCACCCACACTGTGTGAACAGAGGCAGAAGAGAAACATATTGCTCCCATTACACCCTGGTGTGTGGTTTTCCATACAAAGCAGTGATTGTGTTTCCTTTGGAGCATGGTGATGTAGATGATCTCTTTGGCAGGCAGCAGACAGGCCTGCTCTGATGAGCTACTGTAACACTCTGCTGGAGGAAAATGGGATGGGACAAGACATGAAAAATGGTGCAGCGTTTAGCACCACTTGGCACTGCTGCCGTTGGTTCATTGAGTCAGAAACGGAGAGGCCGTCTTTGTGGGGTGTGACTGTCACTGCTGGATGACAGATTGCATTCTGGGTCCTCTGAGAGAAGCACAGAGGATGAGATAATGCTTATGAAATAAAAGTCTCCCAAACAGACAAAATACTATGACATAAAGTGCCAGCTTAAGGTGAAATATTCAGCTGTACAAGAAAAACTAACAGAAAAGTGCCACTACATCCACACAATTTCACCTTTAGGTCCCTGGACGTATTGTGTTGGAAACTCTGCATTGATCTGTGAGCAAATGGCATTTTTGGCATAAAGCATCACTGTTTGGCACTTGAAGAAACAAGCTGACAACTTGGCCACAAGAAGTCAATAAAGTGGTTTCGACACGATGCCGTCGCCCTCCAATTAGAACATTACTTGATTGCTGTTAATTCCCTTCACCTCATCGTCTGGTCAACAGAGGGGATTCGTCACTCGAGCTGTCGTAAAAGCATCGTATGAGCAGCGTCTTTCTGCTCGTGTTTCTGTGTGCAGAGAGCAAAACCTCTCGGTTGTATTGATGTCACTTACACCTGGTTTTCCCTGCAGCCTGCTTTTATTACCACCAATATGCAAGTTATTACACGATAAAATATTAGAGTACGCCTTTACAGAATGGAATCACAGGAGCACTTGAATGAATATTTATTTGATTAAACATGCAACATCCTGCTCAACTGCCCATTACTTGGCAAAACCAGCCAAATCCAGTTATGACCAGCCCTGCTGATTTAAAGTGGGAAAATCCCCAAACTTCCTGCATTATTTTCTCCTGCCAACAGGTTGTTCTCTGAATAGAACGTGTTTTGTGCTTTTTATTTTTTGCTGACGCTCTGGTGAATGATGACAAAGAGGTCAAAAGTGAAGCCCACCCACAAAGAAAACGGATCTACCGGCCAGAGTAAGGAGAAAGGAATCAGGACTTTCTCTGCAGCTTGTCAATCAATCAATAAAATCTATTCTTATTGCACCTTTCGCACAGATTAATGCAATTCAGAGTGATTTACAGATGCTAAAAGTGGATATCCTGCACTTTGGAACAACTAAAAGAAGAAGCTTCAATCAGTGGTGGCACCAGAAAATTGTGGCTGAGGGATGTAAGGGGAAGCTTAATTACTACTAAGAGGAGCTTTTCCCTGAAAAACATCTGAATGTGAGCTGAGCCTGTTTGCTGTGCAGCAACAGAATTTATTGTAATAAGCTACAATAAGAGGAAAAAGGCACAGCAACATCCAACAGAACATTTGATCCATTACCAATCAGCAAAAGGAAAACACATGAGCTGGAACACAGTTGTAATAACATAAATAAACTGCCTGCAGATGACGCTGATAGTCGGCTTTAATATCTACTTGTACTCATCACTTATTGCTTTTCATTGTGCAAATAATTCCTCCACTGTTTCTGCTCACCTCCACCTTCCTCTTAGCTGTAGGCAAAAGTTTGTCCACATCATCGCGTAAATGTTCTGCATCACAGTCGACTTCACACAGACTCCGTTGGGGTTGATTTTTGGATGTATTTCTATGCTCACTTTTCTTTTAATCCAAATAAATCTTCAGATTCACTTTTAGTTCAATATAAATGTAGCAAAAATTTTAAGACTACATCCAGACCTGCCTGGTACCAATATGTGGGCTCGTGGATTGATTATTATATGGGGCTGTTGGTAACGGGCCTGGGGGCCCGAAAGGTCAGGGGGCCCCTGGATCCCTCTGAAATACCTACGTTATTTAGCAGGAGTAAATGTTAATATTTCTGATCCAGAAGTCAGTTTCCTCCAAAGAAAACATATGAAAGACGCACAAAAGGATGTCAAACTGTTGAAGAGACGCACAATAACTGCATTAGTAGAATTCCAGTTGGCATGACCTAACAAAAGACCAAACACAGGCTCAAACTAACTACAGAGACACAAAAGCCATAAAACGAGACATAAAAATACGTACGGAAATAAATAAGTACACAGAAAATGCCCAACTGTTAAAAATGTACCATACATAAACACATGTGATGGCCTCATTTGTACAGGTTTTGTGTCTTTTTCAATGTGGGGGTCCTGTGTGAGACGCTGAGGGGACCTTTTGCCTCTAAATCGGTCACCAAAATCAAGCCATAGAGGAATAAAAGCTGCACAGCTGGTGAAAACTTTGGGTTCAGCACTGTGAGAAAACACTTCACATTACACCATCATATGCCCCACTGGTAACACAAAATACGACCAATGGAGCCATTAAAGGAGAATAAATGAAATAGTTTACACATATAAACCTTTGTTTTGGAGTCGTACATCTACAGGCCTAAGAAGGATCCTGCAGGACCCTGGCAGTATTTTTACAGTAAAACATGATGAGTTTGTCCTGCACTGAGACAAGCAGGTACTGTGAGTGGCTCATCAGCTCCCATTCACACATTTCCTCCAGTAATTTTCCTCTCGGCTCTCACATAATCATTGAAGCATTACAGGAAAATCACCGGCAGCTACTTAATATCAGTTGATTAAAAGCTCGAGATCGAGGCTGCTCTTGGAAATGCAACTGTAAATATACACAATGATAATTTTTACTAGCATCCATAAGCACAGCTTAGATTGAGAGCACAATCAGGAGAAAAGGGTTTTATGGAGCTGTAACTCAGTGCATGTCAGGATTGTTCCACCAAGGGCAAAAGACAATGGACTATTGAACGTAAAAGCTCCTGTCAGGCCAAAAAACAACAAGACACAACACTCATCTCCATCAGCCAGACAGTGGTCATGAAAAGAAAGAGAAAATTTAACAAAAACCACGAAATTAAAGCAACTTTTTATCCTTTTTTAAAAAAAAATGTTTTCCCCGTTTTGCGTCATGGCTCTGTTGGTGTTTTTACTGTCTAGACATGCTCAACAGCTGCATTAGCAGAAAGGCTGTGAGAAGATGCAGAAAAACAGGAAAAGTAACGTTTAGTGTTTTTGCAGCAAATTGAACGAGACACTGAATTAGATACTGAATGTTGCAATGACAAGGACACAAATGTAGAAACAGGAGCGTGAAAAATGTGTCGTTAGCTTCCTCGACTCTCTTCCTGAGCATTTCGCCCTCGGCTAGATTTTCCAGCTCTTTCCTCGTTACAAAACACAGTGTTCCACAACACAGCCATGCAGTGCCAACAGGAAACGCTTATTAAACAGTGTGAGGAACATTTATTATTCTAATTCCTTTCAGCTACATTTAATCTTTCCCACAGAACACAGTGCAGGTGGATAATGGAAAAAGGCAAAGGGAGATTGATATGACAAGCTGAACAAGCAGGGATGGAACTTGTTATATGATGAGCCTTCAAAGAGCTGGAAGTTCTTTTACAATAGCAGACGAATGCAGCTTTCTATTTGGTTTAGACAATTTTTCTCACCTTTATAAAACTATTTTTAAGATGTGCCAGTCCCAAAAATATCTCCCAGTCAACTATTGTTACAACATAAACCAAAGTTATTCTGTTTTTGGTCTGTTTACAGCATGAAAGTAGCGGCGTGTGTTTCATAATAGCCATTACTATGCTGCCATTTGCTATAAGTCTAAAGGTGGACGGCTGTGTTCATTTATCATAAAAGGCCTCCACTCTGAATGCCCACATGTTTGTCCTTCTACTCTCCATATGATCCAACAGCCCACTGTCAAAGAGCGTCGCTTTGTCCAGTCCCTTTGTGTTACATGCTGACACTTAGGGAACCCGTTGGAATCAGTTATGGACACTTTGACCTTTTAGTGTAGTACAATTGAAACTCAGACGCTTCCATGTTCGATGCCTAAAGCGATGACGTAGACTACAAGGTGGAATAGTCTTGCAGTGAGATAGATGGTACAACAAGACACAGGACTTCTCCACTGAAGACCAGGGTTCGACTCCAGCGTAAGTTGTGTGCAGATGATCATAACACAACATGGTTACTATAGTAAGGAAGCAGGTTTGTGCCTTTGTCAATGTTTGCGGTTTATTGTTTTTATGTAATTTGTCATGTAACTTAACTTTATCCTGAACTTGTTTTTCCTAATCCTAATGCGGTTTTTGTGTCTCTCTCTCTATATATACATATATGGACAGGACTAGGCAGTAATAAGAGAACATGTGGAATACACACCAAATGATTCTTTTTTATAGAAGAATTCTGTTTAGACACAGGAGACCATTTGATCCAATGCAGCGTTTGAAGGGTCTGTAATCCAGAGAAGCTGAATACACTGTTTTAATTGCCCTGCTGCAACATCGTGTAAATGTTCTAAACAACAAACTAAACTAAACCGTTTTTCTCATTGCAGGTTCAGCAAAAATTGGACATCTGCCCACACACACACACACACACACACACACACACATGCTGCAACAAAGAGGCTGAGACACAAAATGTTTGCCAGGGCGCTCACGCAGACACACACACAATCATTTACAAGGCATATTAGCAAACATAGAGTGCGACAATTATGACACAAGGTTGCTCTGCTCACTCACTCACTAACACACACACACACACACACACACACAGACACAGAGTACTTTGAATTCCATTTGCACCATAAACCTTCTGCTTAATTTTTTCCTTTCTAAAGCAAAGTCAGAGGAGTAATCTACAATCTCAGGATCTTCTTTATTTTGCTTCCAAATGCAAAAGGAAATCCTTGTTCTACAAACGGCAAACTGAACGGCTCAGAGACAGGAGATTGTTCTCATTGGTTTTCTGCAGAAAGAAAATTGAATTAGAAGTTCATGTATTACTGGTAAAGCCCCAGATGGTCCTAGAATGCTTTAAATGTGATTCGGATGCATGATGAAGATAGCTGGAATGACGGAGTCCAAAGCTACCGTTTTTTCGCTTAACCAGAGTCGGGTTGCAGTGCCAACAGGTTCAGTAATGTAGTCCAGACGACCTACTCACGCAAAACTTTCCAACTCCTCTGGTTTGAGTATTTCCAGGCTCTCCAACATATTCTGGTTCAACCTTGGGGTCTTACTTTAGCTGGATGTACCTGGAAGACACATTCTTTACAGATGGCAGAGACACCTCAACTGGCTTCTTTTGGTGAAATTGATTCTCATCCCGGCTGCTTCACACTTGGATGCTGAACGTTGGGGTTTGGAAGAACAGAACCACATCATCAGCAAAAAGCGAAAAATCAGTTATGAGGTCAATTTCCTGCCACACTTTGAGTTCTTGTCCATGACAATCAGAAACAAACTGTGACAAGGGAAAATACTGAGGGAGACCATGAAAGCTAGGGATGGGTCCATTTTTTAGAGATTGGTGCTATATTGACTTTTTATAATTGGTGCCAGTGCTAAAAAAAAAGCCATCACAAAACTCAGGTTAACAACATATTTTCAATTTTTTAGGGAAATGTTGACCTTTACATGCAACTAATACTTGTACAGCCGTGGGACATACGCATGGCTTTCGTTTGTGGATGTCAGCTCAGTGTCTTTCAAACCTTCCCGACACAACTGTTATCAGTGTCCTCCGACATTGCAGTATGATGAGACTGCATATTGACGCACGGTTGATCAGCTGGTGCTTTGGTGCAGTCAAACCATACTGGAACTGAACAAGCTCAAGAGAGAGATGAGAGTGGATTTCAGAAGCCCCCCCACACTGCCTCCCCTCATCATATCCTCCAGGCCTGTGTCAAATGTGAAATACTCTACATTTCTGGGGTCCACTATCTCACATGACTCAGCAGCAGATGTATTTCCTATGACAGCTGAGGAAGTTCGACCTGCCAGAGGAGCTGCTGATCCAGTTCTATACTGGTGCCATTGGGTCTGTCCTGTGCTCCTCCATCAGAGTCTGGTTCAAAGCAGCCACCAAACAGGACAAGAACAGACTGCAGCGGACAGTAAGAACTGCAGAAAGAATCAGTACACATCAAGAGCCAGGAAGCGGGCAATGAAATTCACCACTGACCCCTCTCACCCTGAACACAACCTCTTTCAGCTTCAAAACCACCAGACACCTGAACAGTTCCTTTCCTCAGGCCATCACTGTCATTAACAGCTGACCTCATTGCTGCTACACTGGACACCGAGACACTTAACCACTACATGCCCACACAATAACACACACTGCACTTAAAGTACACAAGTAATTATGTTGGAACTGCCACACACACTGCGCCTGGGTCTCTTGAGGCCACTCTTACGTTGGCTGTAGTTCTTTTTTTTTTTGTTTTTTTTCTCATTTCATATTATCTGTATTGTTACTCCTTGTCTTTGTGGGCAACCAAATTCCTTGCATGTGTTAACATACTTGGCCAGTAAATCTGATTCTAATATTCTGTTGAATCACGTGTATTTATTTATTAGTTTTACATAAAGTGACATGATTGACATTTGTTTTTAATGTAAATGTACCAAATCTAATGTCAAACCTATGTGGCTTTAAAGGCCTTTTTATATCAGTCGTCTGCTCAGTTCTGATTTACAGGGGCTATGGCACAAACTTGTATTTGTAAACTGTATCAAACGTGAATTGCCGTGCTGGCCACTAATCATACAAATACATTTTCTGACTCGTTTCGTTGAAGCTTAGAATTGCACTCAATGCATTAAATTGCACTGAGCTCAAGTGAAGTTAGTCAAATTGAACCAAAGCGAGTTGGGCTGGAGTGAACCAAAGTGCCGGGGAATTTGCTATCTATTGAAATGAACCTAACACAGAGAGAGTACAGACCTGTGCTGCTGGCTACTGATAAGCGCAGTGCCACGTATCTGCTGTTTGATCAGTGTTGTTGGGATTGTTGCTACCCCAACACTTCATGCACCGAACCGTTTGGCAGTCGCAGACTGAGCAACGTGTCACCGCTGGCAGTCCCCCAACCGAGGTGAGCTGTATTGTGTTTGTGCATTAGTGTTAGAGCATCCAATGGAGAAAGAGCAAGAGAGAATGAGTAGGTCTGTGTAAGCATGAGCATAGAGCTTTTATACTCAATGTGCAACCTAAACACTACGAAACCTGGAACTCTTTAGGTAAGTCACTCACTATAAAGGAGTGTAGAACAAAAGAGCGAGTCCACATACGTTGTGCCACATAGTGGCCTTATATAACTCACGTGAGCTTGCTTTGCATCATTTTTAAACATTATGTCAGAGAGTGAAAAGGGGGAAAGAGAAAAGTGTCCGACACATGGAAGCACCACCCTTTCAATCTAATATAAGCTTTGGGGTTGGGTCACAAATCTCCTAGCAACGCCACCTGGAGTCATTATGGAGGCTGAGTTAGGACTCTGCACTGATTAGGAAATGTACAGTGAGACAGGATACACTCTAGTTTGGTACAGCTGCCAGTCAGACAAGCATCTCATTAGCCGAGGAGCTGCTGATGTGAAACTACTTGCAGGTGGTTACAAAAAGAGCTGAGTAATTAATTGGTAAAATTTTGAAAAACAAAACGGCTCGTAGAAGACATCCTTTAAGGTAAATAGAAAACATGCATCTATAAGAATAAATAATTTATTCTTTATTCTTTTATGAAAAAGCAAAGTTAAAGGTTCTTTAACAGCCGGTCAAAAGCTTCATTTATATTTACAGGTACAGTGAACAGAAAACCTACCAGTGGTATATCTATACAGTATATCAACGAGAGCCAGGGACAAGTCCATTAAAAGATTAATGGAGAAAGACTGGGTCATAAAATCTATCTTAAGACTAACTGGAAGTCAGTGCAAGGACTGTAGTTTGGAACTTTAGTGGCACTTATTTCATTCAGTTGCGTGTGCAGTGTTCTGTATGGGCTGTAAATGATTCACACAGACTTGGACAATGCAGACTTGAAAGTTCTTTAAATAATAAAATGGGGTTAGACTTATAGCTTCCTAATATCTGACTGTAAAGGCAGATCAGAGTAAATTATAACCTTGAAATGTCTCATCACAGTTTACTCATTATATGTTACTGTCTCAGACAAAAAAAGTATTAACATGTACAGATGATCACAATAACAATTAATACTGTGCTCATGTGTGATGAGCTGTGTCTTGGTTTTCCAAGGCTTTGCTTAGCCATGTTAAAGAAATTGTCTTTGCAACATATCCTTGGTCCTTAGCTGGATGTACTCAGAAAACCTCCAGTGGAAGTCCTTATTATCAGATGCACCTCAACTGGCATGTTCAATTTTACCCTCACTTGTAAAAACAAAATCCCAAGACACTTTAGGTCTTTTATGTAGGACAGAAACTTATCCCCCAAATGGTGAAAGCAGTCCACCACTCTCCAGGAGACTTGCAGTTGCTAACTCTCATCCCAAACACTTCACGCCTGGCTGCCTCTGGGCTAAAGGTTAGTGTTTAACCAACAACAAATACCATGCAATAGAACTGCATCATCTGCAAAGAGCAGAACAGCACATTTTGAGGTCTTTGAAATCTTAACTATATCATAAAAACACTGAAGGTTAAAACTGAGCTTTGTGGCACTGTTAAATGTCATCAAATGATCTTGACTCAAATTAAGACACTGTAGTCTGACCAAGGACACCAGACCTGGTACATTTAAATGAGATTAATTACAATGATGGTGCACTTGTTTCATTGCCAATTAGCAATAATAAGCCAAAAGACTCAAATTAAACACAAAGCCAACTATCTGTACTGTAAAGCAAAAGACAAGAAGATTTTACGGAACACAAAGATTGATTCAAAGTGAGGGATCCATGCAGTGCGTTATGTGGTGCCAGGTTTAGGGTGGATCCATCATACACAAGCACACATCTCTAGCGGCCTCATTACCAATATTATATGAATACACAGCCTGGGACCTGGATTTGTTTAATAATTCAGCTGCTGCTTCCATCTTTTCTCAGTCTGCAGTTGCCAAAGGCAAGTCTGGAGGATGGTGTTAATACAAAGCAGAGAACACAAATTCTCTCTGTGAGTATTAGCAATGGGCAATTGAATGAATACATGAGAAATCACTGCTGGATTAAATCCACTGCCAGGGGAAATTCCCTCCATTATTGTGTTTTTTTTTTTTTAACTTGAATTACCTGGATATTTGACAAATTAAAATGTTCAAGTAGGGCAACATACTCATGCTTACACAGAAGTACCTCAGCCAGATATGATGGGGCAATTTAATGTCTTGAAAATGCCTAATATTTGGTCAACAGGGGCTAAAGGAGCTCCACGACAGATACATCACCACCTTCAGGTTATTAGGAAACCATTGATCAAATTCACTTTTACTGAGCCGCTGTATCATCTCTTGTCATATTTGTATCCACCCAATAACCCAAGGTTCAATGCACCGTTAAACTATGAACTTCTATCTCTGGTTGAGTCTGCACAACTCATAGGAAAGACATCTGACTCTTCAGCACAGCCTCTAATCTGTTGGCTGTTTAGTGTGGTGGAAAAATATCCAAAAACCAAGTTCTGTCAGTTTGTATTAACCTCTTAACCATTTGATTTCTTGTTATAAAAACTAATTTTGATCAGAAGGAAGTTGACACACATTAAAATTATTCCATATTGTGGATGTATTTTATGGTTCGTAAGGAGATTGTTTTACATTTGTTGGCAAAATCACAAATGACAAAGAAGCAATAAGGAAACATTAACCATTCCTTAGAAGCATCTTCAGAATTTGGCAGCAGCTTAGTTTTGACTATGTTGTCAGAGCTTCCTTCTAGCACTTGAATGCTGCAAAAAAAAAGTATTAGATGCCTCGAGCAACTGCTGTAAAGCTATTGACTCCAATGTAAATCTGCCTGCAGTGCTACTGGATGCTTTGGGTGTTGACATTCTCGTTAAAATGCAAAGTCACGGCATAGATTTTCTCCCCAAATAAAATGTTTTTAATGAGAGGAGCTCCCACCTGCCAAGATTTATTTCCCCAACGTGATTTTAACATTTAAGGTTTTATTTTAATGATATCCCCACTACACCTCATCACAAAAAGACTCTGATAATTTAACTGGGTTTATGTGATGATGATTAGTTTTTAATCATATGTTCTGTAAAGCAATAGGCTTTGTCAACACTCAAAGTTTTCAATATTGCGGCGGGGGGCGTTAAACAGGTGTGAAAACCATGTGCATCAGTGTACAGACACCAATCAGTACCTTGCAGATCTACCAGAATCCAGTGGGTTTGATCAGTATTTGATGTTAGGGGCATGAGAGAAGGCTGAAACATCATTTACGCTCTATTTACTGTGAGGTTGTACAGTCTTTAGTTACTTTTTGCAGATTGCAGAGGGACGTGAATAATTCATAAGATTTATAGACCTCTGGCAGTCGCCAATTGGAACCTCAGCAACACTGAATTAACACATTTCACAAGTTAACACATTGCACAGCTTGTACTGTACATACTGTACCTCTTGATCTATAGATATTGTGTGTTGAATTGAACAAGAGCAAAATTAACTAAACTTGGGGGAAGTGAGGTGATTTAGTGATAAGATTAGTGAAGGATTGAGCTTTTGTTTGAAAGGAAATACATGTTTTTCCTTTATAGACCAGAAAACAATCTTTCTTACGTTAACAGAGCACAAAATCATCAATATTTCTTCATTATGTTAGCAGAAAAACAATCTATTTAGTTGCTTAGAAACCAAATTCAATATATTCGCACAGCCACTATCGCTGCAAAGCTACTGTACTGGACGCCAACACAGTTACACAACATCATGTAAAAATATGCAGAATTTCAAACTGATTGACATAAAATGGGATGGTGCTATGCAGCTTATTAAATAGCCATCTCTGTTTTGTCCTTTAGCTAATTGTTCCCTTGAATGGCAGAAACTGTAGTTGATCAGTGGTGCAATTTCACCATGTGTGGTGAAGTGTAAGCGAAAGCTTTGTACAGAATTTAAAAATCATCTGATTGTTGGAAGTTATTCAAATAACAATCCTGAACTATGCAAAGAAACCTAAAAAAAAGAGAAGAGAAACAAATCAAGTCATAAATAGTTACTTCGTAGCTAAGACCAACAAACTGCTGTAAACATAAAACCATATGGACTGATTCCCTCAGTACATGTACACATAAAAACATTATCGTACATTTTTATTCCTCAGCTAGGCCCCTGAAGACTGTCAAAGAATTGGATCTCAATTTCTTTTTACATTTCTGAGGAGCTAATTGCAAACAGAGCAGCAGCTCTTCTTGTTTTAATACAGCAGAAACACAGCGATGATGTAGAAGTAAGAAAAACTGAGTCCTGTGTGACATCTTGTGTGAAGTGATGCTGACGGGCTCTTGTAGAGCCTGAGTGTATTACAGCTCATATTAAAGAGGCCGCCTCTCACCAGCAGCAGTACAGCTGTTCCTGCAGCTGGACATACAGCTTCCTGCTGCACAGCACAGGCTTGTCGTCTCGCTGGTGCAGCAGTTTGTGGAGGCTTTTCACGATGGTCTGTGATCATCTTTTCAAAATGGAAACTTGTGGCCTGTCATGTGCCATCTGTCTTGTTTTTCTTGAATGAAAGAAACCCTGCTGTAATAGCTGGCTATAGGCCTGTCGAGATCCAGCATGTCGAAGATCCAACCCCCCAAAAGCTCAATTAATCTGTAAACTGATGATCTTTAATAAGTAAAATAAGTTACCATCTACCTACAGCTGGACTCTTCTTATACCATATTCAATATTCAGTTTCCTTTTACATGATCAGGAGTTTAGATATGTGATACTGCCTGCTGCTTTTATATTGATGGACTTCAAAAATTCCTGTCTGCTCTCAGTATGAACCTTTTGTTCTGAGGTGCTACACATTTGTATGATAATTTGATGGTGAGGTGCCCTTTGAAGTATGGAGTTTGGAGTGTGCCACACAATAGTTAAAGGTTTTATCAGTTTATAACTTTTTGCTGGTGAATGTGAAGCGTAAAGGTCAGAAAAAAATGACATGTACAGATGTTTTTGACTGCAGGTGCAATTTAATTGGTTTAACATCCTGCAGCTGCCAATACTGGTGTCGTCTTGACTACTTGTTCCAAGTTCCAAGGGACCAAAGTTTGGACCGGGTAAAGTTATTTTCAAGTGTTTTTCCATTTTGAGCTTGACGGCACTTTGGTGAACAAGCAAAAAATGTACAACAAAAGTCAAACGCAGCAGAACTAAATGTATCTAAGAGAAAACACCAGGCTGCAGTTATCCAGGTTAATTTATTTTGATGGAAACAGTGAAAGCAAATGAAAGAGCAGCCCTCATCAAAGTTAGTGCATCAGGAATGAGTTCACTTTCTTTACCCAACCCGTCCATCTTACACTTAAGTTTATGACATCTCCGTTTATCTTGATGCTTCACACCAGTTCCTCACACCAACCTCCCACTCTTCAGCTCCTGGTGGGACAAACGTGGGGATCAGAAAGTTCGCAATGAGTCCGCGTGTTTCTGTCTCCTCCTGTTTAGTTGGGTCAAAAACCCTTTGACATGTGATGACGGTCAATCATCACGACTTAAAATAATCAAATATTAAATTCAAGTAAACCAGTAATGATTTAAAAAATATATATTAAAAAAAATATAAAAATCAGGGAATTAGGATTTATTGATGAGACTGATTAACAGATGTGTTATTTGAAATACTACTGTTATGGTGCTACGGGGCAGGATTAGGAAAGTACTTGCTTGATGCTGCTTTAGGATCATCAGATGCCTTAAAATAGGAAACAGAAATCCAAAATGATTCTTCATTAGGTTCATTAGTTGTATTGTTGACTCTCAACAGCAGCCTTGTTGGCTTCTTTTTGTTTTCTCTTCAGCTCATCCTGTGCTTTCATTTGCCAACATCAAAACTCTTCCTCTTCTTTGCTTCCGTTTGCATGAACGCATCTTGCAGTGCTCTGCCTCGTTCTCGTTTTCTTTCACAATATCATAAATTCTCCCCTTGAGCCTTTCACTCCACTTTTCAAATAATTTCTCTCCTCTTTACTTGACATCTCCTTCCTCCGAGGTCTCCATTTCCTCTCGTTTTATCTCCCCCCCTCATCACTGGTCTCCTCCGTCCTGTCTGGTTCGCTTCACCTGTCCTCTCCTACCTTCCTCTGATTCACTTCTATTCACTCCCATTCTCTCACTGATTTGCTTTCCTCCTTCGTCCTTCACTTCCTCCCTCCTCGTCTCTTTTCTTAGGTCTATTTTTCTTCGCCTCCCTTTTTGTCGCTCTCTCAGTCTTTTGCCTCTATCCCCGTATTATTTCTGTCTACTCACTCATCTTTTACCTTGTCCTCCCTCCCTGTCCTGTCCGGCGTTTACGCTTCTCCAATGGTGACATGACCAAAGAGAAGAGTTTAGAGATGGTGACAGGATCTGGTTGTTAGTGCAGTGCAGTAAATCCCTTGCTGACCTCCCACTGCATTTAAATTCTCTAATCTCATGACAAAAGGAACGAGGCAGCCAGCCTGGTGCTTTATGGAAAAGGTCAAATTGCTAACTAATCTGCCCCCCACACCACCCCTCAACACACACACACACACACACACACACACCTCCTTCACATTCCCTGTTGGTGTTCTTTGCTACAAAAAAAAATCCTGCTGTGTCATTGCACTCATGTCTGGAGGTCACTGTACACCGCACAGCGACTTCGCAAGCTTTGTGTAGCAATTAATTACCATCGCTGTGGCCGGCGCATATGGGCTATTATCATAAGGCCTCATGGGAGGACATTTCCTGCAAGCATTATACTGTGGGAAGTGACAAAGTGTTATAAAAATGCCAACAAGCTTTTCCTTTCACTCCTTTGTTGGTCCTGGTTTGAGGCAGGAGATAAGTGGACAGGGTTTGTTGGTTATTACCTGTCAAATAGGAGACAATGTTTTTTTTATATTGGGAGTTATTCAAAAGTGAAACTGTTGCAATGTAGTGTGCTGCAAGGAAAAAATCCCTTTTTTCACCAATGATCTAAATAGAGCAACAACAGTTATTTGCAGATGATACAACATTATATGTAGAGCAAAGTGAATTGAGGTATTGCCTGGTGCTTTGTATGGGGAAGTACAGCCAGCAATAAAGTGGGCATGAAGTAATAAGTTGGTTCTGACAAAACCCAACTTAAACTGAAGCTGCTGCCTTTGCGTATTAAACAGGTGGGGGAAGCCAAACTTTTCAAAATGGTAAATCTGCTTATAAAGCACTTACAGAAGTATGCTTTTATCTAAAGTGCTTTACAATGTTGCTTCACACTTTACGCACCCTCACACACACTCACACACCGACGATGGCAGCTGCCTCGGGGGAGACTTTGAAATGTAGCCAGGAGACACCGTGAATTGAACCACTAACCCTGTGGTTTGTGTACAACTGCTTTACCAGCTGAGCTTCCGTGGCAACAAATCGAAGGGTTCGAAGCAGGCAGAATATACTGTGCCGTCATGGTGATGCATTTCTCAAGTGGTTCAAGCGATGGTTCTAGATCACGGCCCAGTAGTGGGGTAAAGTGTGTCAAGCAAACAATTGGAAAGGTCGGTCTAGAATACAGCTGCACAATTTACTCTAAACATTAACACAGGAGCTAATATCATCAGAATCACTGTTAAAAGGACAGAAGGCTTATTTTGCTGCTTTGTTCCAGAAGAAATATTTTACTCTCCGCCCCTAATCTCCTGTACCATTAACTTTAAGCAGTTACAGTTGCAGCCATAATCCTAACACTAGCCATGCATGCAGAGGGCTTTTTAAGATTCCTGTTTCAAACATCGATCCAAGGCAACAAGCTGCTATGTACAGAAGAATTAAAATGTGGAATTATTTGCCACTGGACATTTAAAGAAGTATTTTTCTAACGGCTTAAAGAATCATTTAATGGCACAGTAACAATTCTGCTTTACGGACACGATATGGAAAGAAAGGAAAGGGTCTAAAAAAATGGAAATGGCACAGCACAAATTCTTTCCCTAAAACCATTTTGAGTCCAAGATGATCGTGAAGCATGATAAACAAAGAGACACCTTGAAAGAGGCCAAATATTTGTTGCGCAAGTTCAAATCATCCGCACAACTAACTGAAGGGTACAACAGAACAAATATTTGATGTTGTCATCATCTCCTCATTCCACATATCAAACCTTATTTTGGAGGTAGTTCAGGTCTGCATTGTTCAGCATGAGCCCTTTTAAGTAAATACCCCTCTGTAGTGTTTCCACTGTTACTAGCACAGTCAGCTCTCTCTGTGATTATTGACTAGAAGGTGCTTCTCATACTTAATGTTCTTTCTAGTGTATTTTTTCTGTGGGCCAGGCATAAGAACACACCTGTCAATACCTCCAATTCAATTCATCAACCTCTTTAGCGCCATGGGAACAGACACTGATGTCATCGGGTCAGACATGTACAAGATCTGAGCGTGTGATGCTTTTTAGGATGTAAACATTTAAACATGCTGCTAGAATTAAGTGCAGAAAACAGCCTGTACCTCTTTATCAGTGAGTCGGTCCCCCAATGAAACATGTGCCACAAGTCCCGAAGAAGAATTTACTGCCTCGGGATTCGAGTCCCCTGAGAATATTCCAGTTCCGAAGACAGAACTCCAGCACAGATGACTCAACCGCCATACTGTGCTGAAGATAAGAGTTCCCTGATCCATTGTTTCCTATGAAAAATCTTTTTTTTTTTTTTTTTATGTGTCTTAGCGGAAAATGCTGAGGCAACGTGTTTTCAAACTTTAAGACACTTTATTTATTTATTTTTATTAAACTCTAAAATCTGGACTCAATACAATGTCATCCAGTTACTGGAGATGTGAGCAGATTCATTACGAGCATTTCGCTGTTGAACAAGCAGAATTCAGTTTTCGTAGCATTTTTCTCAGAAACTTCCCCGGATCCCTGTGTTCTGGCATCGCCCTCCTTTGGTATTCGTTTTTTCATTTTAGCCTTCTTTTCCATTCTTCACTCTCTCCCGTTCTCGCTGTCGTTCTCAGCCTCTTTCCTTTCCTTTCTGTATTGTTGGCACCGCTAACAGGGTTTTCGAAAGTGGCCTTCAGAAGCAGCTGGATCGCCGCCGGAAGCCTTTGGAGACCTGCCAGGCTGTCATATGCTCCTCTCTACTTTATCCTCCTCTGCCTGCCCACCTCTGCCTTTCCTCCTCTACACATTTTAATCTCTCTTTTTTTTATTTCTCCACCCCCTCTCCCTTTACTTCTTTACTTATCTCCCCTCTTCACTCTTCTGCATCTGATCACTTGTCAGCTTCACCCTTCAAACTCGCATCTTTTCATCTCTTGCTGCTCTTTTGCTCCATTATCTATCATGCTGTAAAATCACTGTGCAATCTGTTTTGAACATACTGTCTCAATCCAAATTGAAAATTCATGAAGCTAAACTATTATAGCTTCAACTAGCAGCTCTCCAAGCAATTTCTTATAATATCTGACAATCTAAACAGATCCCCCCCCCTCCCCCCGGGGAAGGCAACCAACTGCCATTGTTGTTCCAAATTGAAACATGGGATTTTTTATTAATTGCACAAGTACTGTGTGACTTCAACACTTTCTTTTCTCTAGTTTGTTCTCTCTGTCTTTTTGGGAAGCTCTCATAAATCTATGTGTTTAAACAGTACATTATACACATGTTGCATCAGGCCCAAACCTTTAGATTCATGAACACCCCTTTTAACTTTGATTCACAATGTGTCACATAGAAAGAGTCCATCCATCCATGTATCTGCTTATCCACAGGTAATTGAATGATGCCATAATATGACAAGTAGAGCTGGGTGAATGATACCAAACCTCCTGAGGTGTTTAATATCTATAAAGTGCACAGTTCATTCACAATGTGATTCTTTCATATTACAGGAAATTATTCCAAATCTGATGACACCACATGTAAAACTATTCAAATCAGCCAATCACTGTGCTTCAGTCCTGGTCTTTAAGGCTGCTTTTACTTTTAGAAGCAACCAGATCTTGCTGTACTTTTAGTTTGAAACTTAAAAGCTTCAAATCAATGTTTGGTACAAATAGTGTGAAAGCCTCAAAGTGCCACAAGGCTTCAGACATCCATAACTAATAAAAAGGCATTATGACCTTTGTTGCCACTAAACGTGGAGCTAGAAGTTTGCTACGTTAAGACAAAAGTTACTGTGTGTGCCAACTATATCACCCAGTTACCAATCAATGATTAAAAAAACTACCAGCTTTCTAGTAGGTAGTAGGTGAGATATTAAAGCATAACTTTGTGACTACAATGGCTGATACCTGATCAGAACAGCGTAGTAATGCGTCAGTTGTACAAGTCAGCAGACTGTAATTGATTGTAAGACTTGCATTTGGAATCTGGTGTTAATAACTGTCAATATGAAATCCAAAAATATGTCCCTGCCAGTGAACAAGCTAACATTAGGCTGGAAAATCAAATGTATCACAGACAGCACAAACATTACTGGGGACCAAATTAACTATTTGGTTAAGTGCTAACAAGAAACATTGATTAGAAGACTTTACTTGAGTTACTAGAGGAAGTTTATCAAAAGATGTAAATCTCCAAAACAGGAAGACCAGATAAAAGAATTCCAAAATCAATACAAATCATTCAAATGTACCAGACTAATGGGAAGAGAAAAGACTGTCGACGGGAAGGACTTGCTCACGCTGCAGCTAAAAAGGCAAAGAAGTGAAATGTCCTGCAATGGCCAAAGCCCTGAATCTAACAGGGCAGCATTTCACCTCCCCTCCCTCCGGTTTTATAATAATTGTTGACCAGTAACATTTTGCTGGGGATGATAAACACAGTACTAGATGATTTAGATAGATGATGATCTTTTCAAGAGAGCTGTTGTGTGGTGCATCGTGGTTGAAATGTGCACGTTTTCAGGAATCTTTTAGGAATTTCTACAAGCCTGATTGCAGTTATTGCTGAAATTAAACTGTGATGAAAACATGCTGACGCTGCTTTATTGGTAAGGTCCATCCTTCTGCTTCTTCAGGCATTCAAAAGTTCAAATAATGGGGTTCAAAGTTGATTTTATTAAATTGGATTTTTGTTGTTTGACATTAGCAAACTGTGCTTGTTTGAATACGATGATGAATTTGCCTACATGCTCCACTAAAACATGGCCCACAGTGCATTCTTCTCCGTGCGTCACACTTTGGGTTTGAGGAGGGTTCTGGGCTCAAGAAATGTCATGAAACATCCCAAAAACTTGTTTACTCTCAGGCAGTTGAGGAATAAAAATTGTCAATGTGATGCATCAACCTGCAACTCATGCTGAAGATTTTTGGCAGCTCTTGTTCCATGGTGCAATCGGAGCTCCAATGTGTTTCCTAACGCAACGTCTGGTAATCAGTGACCTCAGGCAGACACGTCATCTGTCAGTCTGTGTCTCATCTTTAAAGGTCTGTTTCCCCTTTATTTTCTGTTTTTGCCAGACTCATGCTCAGCAGCTACTTTTTTCCATCTGGCTCTTACACCTCATACAAAAATGTACCTTCTCTTATTGTGTGTGATTCTATCTCAAACCTTGTGCTTTAAATACCTCTGTACAGAATTATTATCGAGCTGCCTTCCAGATTTAATCCTAAAGTATAAAAAAATACATATTTACTGTCAGAATGCTTGTAGAAAGCGTGGAAACTGATAAAATCTGAAGCGGGTTGTTGCTGGAAAACACAAAGATTGCTCAGTCAAGAAGAATGAAGCTAAGAAAAAAAACTATGCTACAGGACACATGTGCACTCATACACAAATATAAAAACAGAGAAATGCTCTGTGAATATTAAGTCGACATCCCCTGGGAGAATCGTGTTTCCAGATTTTGGAAAAAATAAACTTCTAAAAATGTGTTTGTGTATTTTACTGCATGTGTGCACAAGGCTTCATCCCCAACCCAACCTCAAACTAAAACTTATCACAATGACCCAACACGTTTGTGCTTCCACAGTTTTTTCTTACTTTGAGTTACTTAGCAACTAGGGCAAAGCATCACTTCAGCTTTGCACTACTTCCTCCTCTGGGTGAAAACACACAGTGCAGGTTGTTTAACGGGTGAAACTTTTCCTATAATTAGGAACGTTTGTGTATATACTTACTCATCAGTCCCCTAAATTTATATGTCTTTATTAAGGGTACAGATAAAGAGTAAACTGCACACACACACACAAAAAAACATTCAATTCACCTCCCCAACATTCATGATGTCACACCACGGGACACATCTGATGTTGGTACCAAAAGTACAGAGAGAACTGGGAATGTTTTCTGCTCCAAGGAAATCAAACTAAATCATATAACAGAAGAAGAAGAAAAAGACTAATGTAAACCTCAATGGGATCTTTGTCTAGATGAATACAAAAATAAAAATGGCAGCTTTTGCAGTGATATAATTGCAATCAGGCAAAGTAAACTCTTGGGATGGTCACTGTGTTCGCTGTTTATGGAGCCCTCTGCTGTCAATATTTTACTTTTTTTTTCCTTTTTTTAGGACAGAAAACTGATCCTCAAACAACTACGGGTTGAGTCAACCTGAGCCCGACTCGTGACTGTATCCTTGCGCAGGAAATTCTCCATTAAGCCTCCTGTTCCTTCGGTTCTTACTTACTAGTCAAATTGTGCTGAGAAGCTGCCACGAAGGCTGAGGACACTGCAGCTGACGTATTTGCTGCTTAACATTTCTTTTCTGGTAAAGTCAGTCATCTTTTACTTTACAGCAGCAAAAAGGACGAACACGTTCTTGTGGACAAGTCTAGCAACATGACGGTGTTTGTTATTTTCCCTGGAGTGGTCTCTGTTAGATTTCACGAAGACATTTTCTGTTTTCATGCTTTAGGAAACACCTGTGAAGTCCGTGTAACCATGCTGGCTACATGACAATATGTGCCAGAAAATAGCCGACTGCTCTGTGCACCTGTATTTATTCGCACCAGCAAAAAAAGAGCCAACAGGAAGATCCGGCCAGCTCACATCACACTCTGAAGCAGATGCTGTGTAGGCCTGAATTCAGGAGAGGCACCTGTGCTTTTCTGCTCTGCTTCATTTAGTTAAAACACTGTATGACCAGTGTTGGTGGGCAGCATATACTCAAGTACTGTACTCCAGCAAAGCTTTGATGTTCTTTCCGTATCTGCATTTTATGTTACGCAAAGCACCTGTTTCGTACTGTTTTAGAACAAATGGTGCTTTTTTTCCTCCCTTGACTTCTACAGTTATTAGATGTTTTTCTCCAACACTTCACATGGGAGACATTGGAATTTGTCATTTGCCTGAAGCTCTGTGAAAAAGTGTGAAGAATGATTCCAAAAATATAGTTGCTGGGTCCAAGCTGAGCACTTTTAATCTACTGCCACAGCTCAGAGATTCCAGCTGTGGGATAATTATTTTAATCAGAAATTAGGAACATTTATCTTAATAACAAGCAAGAAATGGCGGCATGTTAAATTAATGCAGTTGCAATTTGGGATGGGTATCATTAGGGTTTTATTGATACGCACATTACCAGTAACACTTGTCACTGTTTAAATGATCTAATTTCAGAGTCTAAGGTCATTGTTGTCCAGACGCTACAGCCAATTGATGATTGACAGCATTTTGTGGATGAAGGAATCGTATTGTTACGCTCTTTATTTTGTATATCTGTAGTGTTTTTCACAGTTTGAGTCTCTCTTGTGAAACAGACAAACACATCTTAAATAACTAATGCAGCCCTGCCTCTTAAAAACAGGTTTCTATACAACTAAACTGGAAACATGGTTATGTTGTCCTATATATGGTGAAGCAACAAAAGTCAGACCACAATCTTTGCTTTAAGAATCTAAATGCAGCCATGGAAAAGCTTAACTGCCTGCAAGATTGGATATTTTATTAGAGGAAAAAAGGGTTTTGGGAACACTGTATTCATTTGTTCAGTTTCAATGTTTTTACTGCTTGCTATTTACTTGAGAGTCAGAAGGGCAACTGATAATACATTCAAATGTTATTATCCCATTATCCAAATAGATCCGTGGCTTTCGTTTCGTCGATGTGGCATGAGTTTTTTAACGCCGGATGCCCTCCTTTGCTGCCACCCTCCCATTTTATCCGGGCTTGGAACTGGCCCTTGGTGGCAGGGCGGGGCGACACCTGGTGGGGTGGGATTCAAGCCCATGGCCTTCTGCATCCCAACCCAATGCTCTACCTCTGAGCAAGCAGGTCCCCAAGTATTATCCAAATATTATCTAAAAGATCTGCCTGAGATCAAATGGAATATTTTTATCTTTAAGAAAATCATTCTATTCCCTAGCAAAGTTGCTGGTGGAGGAGGAAGAGAGTTGGCACGAGTGTAGAGGTTGCTCTTAATTGTTGGGGAAAAAAGCTTTGGAGTTAAAAGTTTAATTTTGCCCATAACCGTCTGCTACTTTTGCTAATGAGCATCATATAGCTAAATGACAGCAGCAGTGAATGGGGGACTGTATTCAGCAAAAGGAAAAAAAAAATGGACAAAAAGCTTTTCCCACAAATGTATTCTTGTTCATAACATAATATGATGAATTACTCTCATTAGCCTTTTGCTCATAAAGGTTTATTGCACTTCCAGTGAGAATCATAGACTTTAGACATAGACATAGATTTTAACCCACTGTCATTTTCTACTGTGTGGGGGGTAAACTCCCGTCTGCTAATTTCCATCTCTTGTTTCTTCCAAGAACCAACCTTTAAAAATGTTCACTGCTCTTAATAATTTAAAACCATCCCCGAAGTTGCAGTTCACAAGAATTGGGTCTGTTCTGGTTCTTTGAGCTGCCTGGACTGAAACTGTACGAGATCAACCTGTTCAAGAATAAAGCTGTGGAGAGTTTCCTCACTGTCAACAAATCCGATGAAAGACGACAATCAACAGTAAATTGAGTATCTGAAGTATTTGTCTGTGTGACTTAAACCTGATATATTTCACTCCTATGTGTCATAGCATCAAATGTTTTTTAATACGCAGCTGAAAATTCTCTGGCACAAATAAATTGGTTTCTCCTGTTTGAGCAACATTGGTTTTATCAGTTTTTTCAAAGTGATACACCCGTGTTGACAATTATTAGAAGTTACCTTGTGCATCCTGTATATTCTCAGGCACACATGCAGTATAGGAACAGAAGTAGCTGCATGCACAGATGCAGCACCACACTTACCTCAGTGTATGAGTGTGCTGATTCAGAGTTTCTGACAGGGTCCGGGGATTCTTCTAATCACCTGAGATGAAGAAGCAGAAAGATAAGTCAGCATGTGAGGGATGGGCCACCTCTAAGCTGATCAGTTCCTCATAAGCCCATATCATTACTTCCTAGTTACTCCAATTAGGCCGTGCTGATGCGGGATCAGTTTACAGATCTCCCACAATTATCTCTTTCGTTGCAGAAAGCAGAAACGGGAAGAATCGAGGGACCGGATCAGCAGAATTCCTCGAAAATCCTGCACAAATGAAGCTTCGCTGAGCTCTGGAGGTCATTTCAACTCTCTGAGCCCTCGTTTCAGTTTAAGTTGTGCTGTGTGGACTTTTGTGGTGCCTCCGTGTTAAATGAGCGTGGTTTAGTTGTTCAGCAATGCTGCAGTAAGTGACTGTATATTAAATAAGTGAGATAACAATTCATCACTCGTAGTGATGATGCTGCTATATTTCCTGAGAAAAAAAAAGAACAGAGACATGAACCAGAAACACTGAGGGTCTGAAAATAGTTCCAGCTGTAATATTCTAACAGCTCATATTATTAGAAAGTACACAACACTAGTATTTATAGTCACTGCAAAAATAATCTTATCTTAATAAGGAAGTGCAGATTCAGAAGGGCAACATGAACTTCTAAGAATATTGTAGTAAGAGAATGTGCTGCCTTCACATAAAAATCCAGCAGCCTCAGCCTAAAGACCAACTAATGCTGTCTGCATCTACGAGCCACATAAGGTTTGTGTAATGTAAATTTTATCAAATTTTATCAAAAGGGTCTCAGCCAAGTCAAGTTTAGATTTTCAGCAGTTTTCATACACGACTGTTCATAATGCTTCACATCAACATGGAAGAAAATAACTATCATCCTCTTTCCCCACAACCCGTGAATCAGATAAGGAAAAACTCCTGAGAAAACTGCTACAGGGATCAAATTCAAATGGACATTTTACCCCAAAGTTTGTGTCCAGGTGAACTGTGTGCAAGGACATAAGAAAATGTTTCATCAATGAAGGACATGATGGTGGTTTTAGTGAAAATGCACTGGACCATGCCAACCCCTCTCCACTCCCACCCCATCCTTTGGGCACGTTGACGGGCTGAATGTATGCGTGTGTTGGCAGAAGTCATGCAGCAGTAATAAAATCTATCTAAGGACAAGTGTGAACAAGCATGCGTCTTGTCATCCAGTCACCTCAGACACTTTAGAATCAGAATCTTTGTGGGTCATCATTCAGTACATCTACATGTTACAGTGAACTCTGTGCTCAACATTGAACCCATCCCCTTAGAGGGGGCAGCCAGGTGCCATAGGCAGCCCCCAGGGAGCTACCCCTCCAGGTCACACCTGACCATGGGCTGTGACTTGATCATGCATCCCAGACCGATGCTCTACCCACTGATCCACAAGGCCACCAATGAAGAAGGACTTACTGACCCTGGTCATGTGACAGGTGGTGATACAGTACTGTCCTCTATACTAATGAGGATTTAAGTCCAGGTAGGTTTGAACCAGTGATACCCTAGATGTGAGTGCTCTGCATTAACCAAAAGACCAGTGCAAAACTTTAAAACCAAGTGCAAACAGGGTCATGGACGTTGTTTAGAAGATCTTCCTTTATACATTTATTGTACGCCTTCCTAGCTGAAGCACATTTGAGTCTGTAGTGCAAGGACACGTCTGTCCGAGAGCAAGTGGAGACCATGAACTGACCTTAACACAAACCACAATCTCCATCCTGATGTAAACCATCTGGAACTTGAAGACAACCACGTAATCTGTAAGTTTATTAGGATGTAATGTCACCATACTCAAAATGAAAAGCCTTCATCTCTTTGTGTAATTGGTTCACAGTTACAGTTTTATACTACTGTCATACTGCAGAAAGCACAGGAGCAGGTTGCCGCAGCATTTTACACATTGCAAGTCCAGTGTGAGTGGACAGAGGTGTTGCTCCGGTGCTGGTGACGCACCTGGATTCAGTCTTTAAATGATTCCCTTTCAGCTTGGGGAAATAATAATAGTGTTAAAGGAATTAACCGCGCAGCAGAGTGGAGCAGCTCAGCATATGGAGGTTTAAAAATACAGACGAATCAGCAGCTTTTATTTAATGGCAACTCATGAAATCACTTTAAGTCTAAGACTTATTGAGTGTGAAAAGGGGCTGAGTCTCTGAGTATTTGCATGTTTATTGCCTTGGCAACAACTGGTTTACATTTCCTGGGCTCCATAATCTGATAGAATTCATTAAGTCAACAACGTTTGCAGTTACACTTCATAGGGTAAACAGTAAAGTTGCAGCTTGATGATTTTAATTTAGAACAATGACATTTTAATTTGGTCAAATATAATAATTTACAAGGTAAATGTAATACACATGTAGTTTTGCAAAGTGATGCTTGAAAGTTTGTGAACCTTTTAAAATCAATCAATTTTCCTAACTATGAACTAAAACATAACCAGTTTTTCACATGTCCTGAATAAACAAAACATTACACTAAATTGTCTTTGTGTGTAGCAACAATTTGTGAACCCGCCTTGAGGCAGTTCTTGCCCCATTCAAAGAAGATGAATCTGGGTCTTTGCTATCAAAGCTTGGTGCTGACAACAGATTTGACAACAGAGTGTTGTAGCTCAAACACATCAGACTTCTGATGGTCTTCGATGAGTTTTTGATGCTTTGCAGCCTGGAAAGAGTTACTAGAGAGTTTCTCGACTGCATCGGTTGAATGTCGACAGATGTGCATGAGTCCACCATTAGGAGGACACAGAGGTAAAGATGGTAGAGTTTGCTCAAAGCCAAATAGACAATCTGAAAAACTAATAGAAGAATGTCCAGGTGTGGACATTGTTGTCTGCATACTTTTTTGAAGTCTAATGGGAGATTTGGGTCACAAAGCTTCCCACTGATGCACCTTACAGTACAGCAGGAAGGCAAAGGAAACAAGCCTGTAGGGAGTGAGGACTATAAAGCGGGAAACATTAATCCAAACAGGAATCAACTTTGAAGGAAACACAAAAAGTGTTATTTGAAACATTGAATAATTAGTGGAGGAACATAATTATAGTTTCTCAGCTTGTTATCTGTTACAATATGTTCCACCATCTAAATATACACAACATCTTTTGTCAACAATTTTTGGACTATGGTCTAGCAATTATGAGCTCTGAGACATCCAACGGATCCTGAAAAAAATAACAGATTCCATAGCTGTGGTATAAATAAAAACTCACAGCAGTTTGTGATTTACACTTGTCCAAGCCTACAAGAGCAAGCTGCCAATGTAAAACCAACAGAAATAGCCTCTGTGTGGGAGCTCGGCACAAATGAAGTCAGAACAATGACCGATTTGGAAATAAAGCGATACATCACTGTTTGTTGAACGGGAACTTCCTTAGACCCGATTTCCTTAAAATACCGAGAGCCTGGTCCACCACTTTGTGAGCACATCACTGCTTTCCACACTGAGGCTTCGTTCTTGGTTTAATCAGGTTTCCCATCTTCCCGGGAAACGGCCTTCACTCTCCACGTTTGGTTCATATTCATTCTGCTCACAGAGACCGAGCAGGGCCAACGATGCACCACACTCTTACCAATGTCACTTTAGTTAAGCGTGTCTTTCCTATTGCACATAGGTGCTGTATTCTCCTGCTCTCCATTACCCACACAGCCGCCCAATTAGAGCAGGAATGTGAATTAATGAGCAGGTCGGGTCGGAGTAATGAAGGGTGGCGCTGATCTGCTGAGGGCTGAAATAAAAAAAAAACTGGTTCCTGCTTCCGAATAAAGTTTCACCGAGGCAGCTGCTGCCGCTTCCCCCCCCGCTTTGCTATTATCATGTTAGTGCTGTCTTGTGTTTGTGCTGGGACTTTGTAAATGATCATGCGGCCTGCAGGGCCACAGCCTCCTCAACACAACTTCCTTTTCATTTTTTCATGCAAAGAAAATGTAATAAGCCAGTTACTGCGGCAAGAAAAGTTCAGAATAATTATTAATAAACGTGTTTTTAAAGGTTTTACAAGTAACATAATGGCTGTGTATCAGTTCTGGGGAAAAACTAACACCTTTAGACAATTTAATATCCTGGAAATATACTGAAAAACACATCCATCCTCACAAGTGTTTTCCACTATTACTGAATGCAGAAGGCCTCGTTTTAATATTGAGCAAATGAAGAAAACTGCCTGTGGTTCTTCTCAGTTTAATTTATTTACTTACTTATTTATTCATTTTCACTTTATTCTCAACCAGTTGAGGCAAATTTTCTTTGCAATTCAGGCCTCCCCATAAAAAAAACACCACATATCACAGTCCGCACTGGATACTTTAATTTATGGATACTTTTTAGTTATGAGACTCTGCATCTGTAAATTTAATGTGCAAAAAAAATAATAATAAAAAATCTGGGATATACATTAAACTGTTCATTCTTTGAGTCAATTTGGGAAGCTACTTGCTGAAGTGTCCGTTGGGTTCAGTGTCCAAGACCCGGTGGGTCATGTGAGTACTTACATGACAGCCACCACCATCAGTGTGTGTGTGTGTGTGTGTGTGTGTGTGTGTGTGTGTGTGTGAATGGGAATTAACATTGTAAAGCGCTTTGGATAAAAGCGCTATATAAATGGCCGTTTACCATAATCAGTGCGTTAGCATGCTAATGACATTAGCAAGCCTTTGGTGTATTTAGTGTTGTTAGCTAATTTCTAAAGCTAAAATTAGCTCAGTGTGATACAGTCAGTGAGCGCTTAGTTGACAAAAGCAACTGAGGACATTTGCATTTATTGGACAGAGAGGAGCAGGTAACAGCCTGGACTGAGGCTCCGTAAGGTCCGACAGAAAATAGTTGTTTTAACATTTGTATAAGCTTTGCACTGACATTTATATATGGGCGCAGGTGTTCATCAGAATATTGACGAGACTTATCGGTTTTAAAGAGGCCATTTCGTTAGAGAATTCCCAACATCTCCACAACAACAACAATGGCAGAAACAAACTAGGTCCACTGCTGAAGAACTTTTAGACCTTGAAAAAGCATGTTTTTATGAATGAGTACTAAAGATGCTGCTGTTGTCACTCCAAGCTGCTGCGGGTTGAGTTTAGGTTGATAAAACAACATCACCTCATACAATCTTGTGACAGGAAACTCAAATTGTCCCTTTAACTGTTAAGAAATCCACATTTCCATTGTATTAGTCATTGTATTGCAGAGCTTCAGCTCAGAAAGCCCGATTTTCATTTTGTAGGAGCAAATGAGTTGTTTGTCTTGATTTTGCTCTCATGTAGAATAGCTGTGATCAGTTTTGTCATTAACTTACTTTTTATGGAATCTGGTGATTTTCAGATATTTCATTGGAACCAATGCAACCAGTGGCTCCAAGAAGGCAAAGTGGGTCAGCATAGGAAGTGGGAAAGTGTATAAGAAGAAAACGACTCGATTTTTGTGCCTCTTATCTCTCCAGGCAAGAGCACTTGAATGGCTTTGAGCGTAAGTCATAGACTGTACAAAAGATGTCAGGTTCTTAAAGCTATGTAAAAAAATTTAAGTCTTTAAAAGTGTATTGTTTTGTTGCAGTTTAGACTGTTTCTGTTTCATTTAACAGGTGAAGAGAAACTAATGCAATGATGCAGAGCAATGGTTTTGCATTACTTTTCCACTAAGGCGTCATTTAAAACACATACTGAATATGTATTGTAAAAGCTGCTAATGGAAAAGGCAAATATTACCTGTAAAAACGTTGCCAGCTAATTTCTGTAAATGTATTATGAACAAAGGTAAAGTTCTAAACTAGATTCCAAGTACTTATTGTTTTTTCTGTCAAAAAATATTACATTGTGGAAATTTTAAATACAATAAAACCATGTAAAATGGTGTAAATGCTGTTTGTGGCATTTTGTTTTTTATGTCATTTACCCTGAAGATTTTGTGCCTAACCCATGCTGTCCCTTAATGTAACCTTACCCTGAAGTTATTTCCCTAAACCTAACGCAGTATTGGCATGTATAAAAACTTGTTCCCCTGGTGACAAATAATAACCCTAATGGGCACCTGTGGCTTCAGTATGATCCACCAAAGGATGTAAGAAGCGGTGGAATTTGACACCTTACAAAGCATCATTATCTAATGCAGTGGGATGAGATCATGTTGGAAGAACATTGTATCATTTATTTTGATTTGGCTCGTACTGTATGACCCCCCCCGGACACACTTTTATTACGTTGGTGGTGTTTGGGTCTCAGAGACCCAAAGGCTATAATAGACTACACATGTATAAAGACATCATTATTAATCCGTGTAATTATCTATGTAAAGAGATTATAGATTTTTGTAAATCACAACCCTCTTCATCACCAATAAAACGCCGTATCCCAGGTCTTTCTATCCTAAGCCTAAATATACACACACACTTTCAGTGTTGATAACTGAGGCAACAGGTTGCGGCGATGTTACAATTTAAACGACGCCTTCACTGATTTTGAACTTGCTTCTTTTGGTTGTAGTTTGGCTAGTTCATGCACATAAATGCCATTACACTTCCCTCCAGATGACATCGCTTGAAAGGAGTCTTCCGTTCAGATTATGTTTTCATGTTGCTCACACTATGGAGTTTGTAATCATGGTCAACCTGCATTTCCAGTGTTCCCCCAGATGACATCATCTGAACTCCTAATGATGAAAAAAACCCCTGGGTGATGTCATATGGAACACACAACTAGAAGCACAGAAATATATTAATACAGTGAAGTCAGAGGGACGTTTAAAAGCATTAATGTACATTTATACCCTAAACTAAAGCACAGAAACGTGGATAATTTACTCTGCGTGTTCTACAGGACCCTTAACAATACTGTTCCTCCCTGTGTGGCTCCTTATCACTGCAGACCACTAAGGGAAGAAACACAGAATAGATGTCATGTTCAGGAGACCACAGACATGCTGAATTGGAGGGAATGTCGACTTTGGAATCAGAGGAATATTCTTAGTAAGAGAATCGTGTTTCTGTCACGTTTGCAGAGTGACAGTGAATTTGATAAAGAGGATGAGAGACACCCTCAGCCAGTCCGTCAGCAGCCTGCACGAGGGCAAATATGGATGTTGAAAATTGAACAAATTGCTTGGTTCTTTTGCTCAAGAAATGAGACACCCCACCGACGGCCAATGTGAGGATGGACTTAACAAGTGCCAATGTGGATGAATGTACCTCATGCAGGACGACAAGTCTTGTTTTTTTACTTTTTCTTTCAAAAGATCGTTGAGAAACTCATTCTGGGACCATCATATTTAAAGACAGGAGTGGAGAGAGATGACATTTCTGACAACAGAAATTCAGAAAACATACATCCACCATGCAACTGCTGACCTACAGATCTGCTCTTGGTGACTTGCTACACCAGGAAAAAGCCAACAGTAAACCTGTGGGCACCCATTATACTTTACAAAGGGTGATCAGGTCCTGAAATATTCTTGCCGCTGAGCAGGTGTTTCATTTTGGAACGGAAGCCGTTCACTCAACACAGACTGCTTGATGATGACTGTATGTCCTCTCAGTGTGATACTAGTTGAGCCAAATGCAACTGTCCAGCAGCCAGAGAGAAGTGATTTGATTTAGATGATTTACTCTAATCATGCATATCCTAGTCCCTGCTAATTAAGCATGCTGTGTGTATTCTGCATCTTCATTAAGGAATCCAGAGAGAAATCTCTCAACAAACAGTATTAAATGTTGTTTACATTGGTGTTTAAACACAAAAGAAACAGGTTTTTGTATATCGGCCTGGCATTGCTCTCCTTCCACTAATTTCATCACGAGCATCACTGATTTTTATGAATTCATATTTTTACAATGGGTAAAATGACTACGTGCAACATGAACGCTGATTGTAGAGATAATGCAGCTCGACTCAGCTCAGTAGAAGATGTATGAAATCTGTGGTTGAGTTGAATGTTTTGGTTTGGTCTGATCCCATCAACCTTGTTTCCAGTGGCACTAGGCAGCTGTTGACATGATTTTACAGTAACTATGGTTTCACCAAAACTAAGGTTCTCAATGCACATTTGTCTTATCACCTTCAAATTAGAAAAAAATCAATCAATCAATCAATGCTGACTGGAAAGGCAGAGTACGGTTTGCTTAAAGCGTTTCCCTTCCCGGTTCCCTTAAAGCCTAAAGTATCTGCATGGCTTTGTTTTGCTTGGATTTTTGGCTCATGTCTGAACTAAATACAGATTAATATTAACAGCGAGAGGCACCTCAGTGACAAGAGGTACTGTAAATTTAAAACTCAGTGTCTGCAGTAAAATGAATAGTAGTTGTATATTAAAATAACAGATTAAAGGGCATCTGATCCTGCTAACATGCCGTGGTTCAGTTTGGAGAATTTGCCAAACATAGAATACCTGAGAGAGACTGCAAATGAGCAGCTTGTGTTTTCATCTTTTGGTTTTTTTTTTAAAAGTCTTTTAATCAAAATCCTCTCTTACTGCGGTTTTTAGTGATCAAAGTAATCGTTAAAAAAAAAACCTGAGGTGCATGTGTCTGCAGGTCTGTAGCTATTAGAAAGAATGTGCTATTAGTTGGAGGTACAATAAGGGGCCTGGGAAACCAAGCAGATGACTGGAAATCATCCACAAATCCTTTAGACTCGCAGGCCAGACAAACAACTGTGTAACAGAAACAAACCTGCAAACATAACGAGCTGAAAGAGAAAAGTGTTTCCAGCGGGAGTCTCTGCGTCTGCAGGGAAAGATGGGATTCTAACTGACAGACGACTGTTTAACCAAAAAAGAATTGAAAAGAGAGAGAGAGAGGGGGAGAGAGAGCCCACTCTTTGGGGAAAATGAAGGCGTCAATTTCCTGGCAGGCTGCAGAAGCAGCAGCTGACAGCGCACAGGGCTCAAAAGGACTCAAAAACTCTGAACACAGCAAATATCCTGCGAGAGCCCAGCTGAGAAATGAGCTATTGCAAACCAATCAAGCTACACTGAACTAACATGCTTGGAGCTATTCACGAGGAGAAAGGAGGGCGATCACGTTGGCGGCACACATGAGAAAGGACACCTAATATATCGGAGGTGGGAAATGGCACCGAGAAAAAACCAGAGGTGTCCATTTTTTTCTTTATGTATAAATGTATACTTTGTGAGGGTCCCAACCCCGTGGGTTTAAACTGTAAGACAGTGCCCTCTGACCTTTCATCACTGCAGCAGAGGCTACATAAACTAACAACTTTCTTGTACGGTGCATAATATATTGTTATTCGCCCTCCGTGATGTTTCGGAGTCAAAATATTTGAGGAATGAAATCTGAAAATTAAAGGGGAAAAAAAGGTGAAGAAAAGATAGAAAAATTAAAGGAAATTAAAACTCATTGTCTGTGGTTGTTTGTGCTGATAAGCTAAAAATAAGTAGCTATGTAATTCTCCCTGACACTTCCTTTGTTTTCCTGCCTGCCCTCATTTCGTCTGCTTCGAGCCAAACTTGCATTATCTTTTCACTGTTTTCCATCTTCAACTCATTTCCAGCTATTCGCCTTCCTTTGCTTCCTGCCCCACCGTTCTTCACGTCGCTGAGATTTCCATCCTTGCTACTCAATCGTTTTCCCATCAGTTTTCTCAATCTGAACCTTGATTTATTTTTCCTCCATCTGCCAATTTCTAGGTCATTCTGTGTCTCTGCCTTTGTTTTTCAGCTCCATAGACTCTTTTCTCTCTCTCTCTCTCTCTGTCTCCTTCATCCATCTCTCTACAGCTGAGAAAGATTGTAGTGGAGTCAGAAGTCGCGTTAATGACCATCAGCTCATCGTGTGCAGGCAGTTTCACCCTCTGCACCACCTACTTGCTTAATTAGTCGAGAAGCAAACCTCTGGCAATGAACCTGGCACTGACTGCACACACAGCCCTGTTCATACTGTACAGTGTGTCCTCATGAGGACGTTGCATTGACTCATTATCTCACCTTTCCCTTAACTGCATTTCCAAAGAAATAAATTCAGCATTTCTGCTTTTTACCTAATGCTATTGACATCAAATGCCAATCGGCCTGACATCCCACAGCTTTTACACCTGCTTCAGGCTGTTGCAGGTCCAAGGTCTGGAACCACACCAGCAGCATATGGGGACCTGTTTGATGACCTTGGTAGCTACATATTGCTGTTCACCCAATGGAAGCTGGGATCAGCTGTGGAACCCCCACAACCCTTAAAGAGACAAGCGGTTAAGATAATGAAGGAATGGATATCAGCAATAACGCTGTCTGTCTCAATCTGGTGCAGCTATATTATTGTCTTGTCCAAGGACACTTTGACATGCACTAGGAGTCACATCCCTGACCCTATCAACTGCCACCATAGCTACTGGCACCAATAAAAATTCACCAGGATTCACTTGGGTTCAGTAAGGAAATACAGTTTTAATTTCACTTTCAAGACGTTGGTCCCGATATTGAGGTACAGTTACCATTTCAAAGAGTAAGTAGCGATGAGGCCACGGCGCATTAATCAGGGCCTATTTAGTAATTACTCAATATGATCTATCATTTCATTCAAGGCAACACAAGAGGAGCAACCGATGATTAGGTAACGACTCATTAATGAGTTTCATTATAGTTTGTGCCGCAGCAGAGTTAATTAGGAAGAACTTCGAAAATGTATTCAATTTCATAGCTAATTATGAACTAAACATTAACACCGACTCATTAATATAGCATCTCCTGGTTTGTCTTTTGGTAACTCATCAACATCTACTATTTGTAGTAGTAGTCCATTTGATTCAATCAGGAACTACTCTTTAATGATTGGTTAATTATAAGGTAATTTCGGATTCATTCATCAGGAACTCGTCATGTGCTGTGCACACTATTATAAACGTGCGTTACTTATTAAATAAACCAGAACCCAAATCTGTAATTGAAGGATTGATAGAAATACCAATACTTATTGAAACCATTCTCCCTCTGATCTGCTGATGTTCAAATTCTGACTCAAATAGGAACACAGAAAGAAACACAAATGTACTTTTATGCCTCTGCACCCAGAAGGCATTCGCCATTATTTCCTAATTAGACCAAAGAGCTTGTAGGAACAGTGGGTGCGTTATTAACAGCAGCCTCCCTCGCACACTTACAGCCTATTAATGAGTAGGAGATTTGATAGATATGCCAGGATTATGTTCATTATTTTTGAAGTTTATCATTCTTTGTACACTGTTTTGCCTCAATTCAACCTTTGGATTTTTTTTTTTTCCTATGGTTCTACTGATTGTGATAACGTGTTAGGGAACTGGAAAGACAAATATCCTCCACGCAACCTGATAAAAACACTAATTTGTAGTCATTTTCAAAACAAAGCAAATCAGATAAGAGTTACCAACAAAAGTAAAAAGGCAAGATTTACTTTGAGAGGTTATTTGCTTTTATCTTACTGTGACCCTGAAAACATCCAGTAAAATAGTAACATGTATGACTGGATTTGTGGCAATTTAATGATTTGCTGTGTATTTATACATTGTTTGAACTTTTGTCTTAGCCAAGTCCTGAAAATTCAACCAGTCGTCCAACTTTAATGCTCAAAGATTTCTTTTCATACGGACCAGTAAGAACTGCAAACGCAAACACAAGCGGAGGCGAGCGTCTGTGAAATTTGCACCTCTTTTGCAAAAATGCCAACTGGCATTACTTGTTTCACACTCAGTTTTGACTCCAAAAGTAAGTGTGACTCTGGGTCAGGTCAGCACCTTGTATGGCAGCCACCACCATCGGTGTGTGAGTGTGTGTGAATGGACATCAACATTGTAAAGTGCTTTGGCTAAAAGCACTATATAAGGGGCCATTTACCATTCGGTTTGAGTTTGGCACAGAGACATCAGGGGTAGGTCAGGTTGGGTCTTGCACTAAGAAAGGACAATGACCTTACTTCGTATCTAACGTCACACCGTGTGACATGTGACACTACATTAAGTAAATACTGAATCCCTGTGACTGTGAAGGCTCTAAATACTATGTCAAGTTGTCACGTTCACTACCAACGCTAGTTGTTGCCTCTTCTGTCTCGAAGGATACAACGCAGTATTTCACAGTAACACAGTCTTTTAAAATTACATCCCTACAGTTTACAACTAAACTGCAAAGAAATACAGATTGTAACTAGATTCAATTTTCATTTTAAACATAATGAAAGGTTGTGAACATGAAGCTGAACATTTTGTCAGATGATGACATATTTTTCCCCATTCAGTTATGTTTTATTATGTTTTCTTGCAGTACAACATGCACTTTGTCTTTTGTTTCTTGATTTTTTTATTGGTGGTGTTGAGGGAGTGACAGAAATGGGTTGAGGTGAGGGGAAGATTGTTGTCAGGTTTACTAGAGAAAGGTTGTGTTTTTGAACCTTTGAACCCAAATCTGGCCCTTTACTAAGCTGAACTAACCCACCCACAGACCCACTGACAGTACTGCTGTTTGTACAGTTAAATATCGTATTAATTGTCAGAACACTTCACCCTGTGCGTTACACTGTCTACATGAAACATAGTCGTGTTTGCAGTTTAGCTGCATAGCAGGGTTTTCCTGTGGGACACAGAAGTAACTAAGCCCATCAGCCCGGTAACGTCCTTTGCACACTCACTGCCAGAACATACAGTACACGTGTGTGATCTTTTAAATGTCACCACTGACGCCCCAGTGAGGCTCCTATGTGCGAAGACAGGAATAATAAACCTTCCAGGGTCCTTCAGCTCTCACAGCTCTGATGACTTATTACCAGTTGTATCAAAGCTGAACGCTGCGCTATAGCTCTGTAGAGAGGAGGCTTGGCTGGGTTTATGACTACAGTGTGTGAGAGAATTCATTCCTCTGCACATCCCCACACGTCCGCAGAGAAGCTATGAAAACAAAGGCTACACATGAAGACTGTTTCGCCCATCTGTCGCCATCTTCTTCGCCTGTTACCGACATCATCCCTCCTCGTCGTTTTAATATCTTACTGTTATACACATGCACGATCATACGGCACAGACAGAGGACATCCTGTGCAGTGGACACACACAACAGAAAAAAAAAAGTCATGAATTCAGTTTCCTCTTGACCTTTAGTTGGAAATGGAAAATCCCTGAATAGACACCAACATTTTACTGATTATGTGACTGGGTGTATGTGAAGGGGCGTATGACAAACTCGCTCTGCAAAAGGTCTTGAGTGTATTCTCTGTTTCAGGTGAAATCCTGTAGTAGCACTTCCCTGGTAAGTAACCTTTCTCTACAACATTGGTTTTATTTTCGCAAACAAGACTGAAAGAGCCGAATCTCCTGGAAAATATAAAAATAGACTGTAGTATTAGTAGTGACTACCACATTTCTGTGAAAGTGACATTCTCAGATGTATTGAAACATAAAAAAACTAAAGATTGCTGTAACATGTGAAGACAGCTTCTGGTTCTTAGGTAATTATCTCTAATTAAAACAACCTGCCTTGGAATTTGCCACATCTTATAGTGGTTGTTATTGGCCGAACTCGCAAGCAGACGTGGGTTATCTTAGCCCTGTTCCGCTGCTCAGTAGGCCGCCATTGTGTGCTGGACTTTTGTTGTCATGGTTATAGTGAAAGAGTGTTTCCTGTTTAAGCACAAAAACCACTTAGTACTGTTGAATCATTGTGGTTTGGGCTAAAATAATGACTAACTTATATTTCTCGAAGGCACAGGTAATAATATTCATCTAAAAATACCTTTACTTTAGTGCTACAAAGATATTTTTACAAAACACTCATATGGATGGATTGAAGGGTCTTACTCCAAAATCACACGGGGATTATATCAAACCAGACTGAATCCACTGATGCTGAGACCAGTAACTAAAAGCTTTTAATAACAAACTGCCTGTAGTTTAGAGCCATTCATACTCACGGATGTATTATCTTCTAGACAAATAGCTTCTGTGTGGTCTCGCTACATTAAAGATTGGCTGTTCATCATGATGCCTGTGTCGCAGACTGTCACTTCTTGGTGCTACACCAGCTGCTTAGTTTCACATGAATGGTTTTAACATCCCATGCAGCCAAGGTCAGACTGTTAAACTTTCAACAAAAGTTAAAAAGCTTTTTTAAGCCTCTCATCTTGTGTAAAAACGTTAAAACCCATGTTAAACTCAGGTTCCCCTATTTTCTGTGCATTGTAAGATTATTCGAGTGGAGGCTGGTGACATATTCATGTATTTACTGGCCCTGCGTTCACTTGGCCTACAGATGAATATGAAAAGACTGCATCTTCCATGCTGAAAGGAAGGAAGGAGATAAAGGTCAGGATGAGGCGAAAGAGAGAAAGTAATGAGAGGAAAGAGGACGAACATTATGCCAACAGAAATTCACTGACCTGATCACTTTCAAACAGGTGTAATTACCACAGAGATACACTTATTAACAACACAAACCTAACATAACACTGGGCAACACATTGCTGGCAGTTGTCCACTGAACCCCCAATAGCCCTTTAGCATCCCCCAGCTGTGCAGCACCAATGTGGCCACCCTGAACTCACAGGAAACGCCAAAAGGTACTGAGACACATTTCTATAATTCAAATTCAAAATGGTGGAAAGTCAAGTGAGATACGTGAGGAGTCACACAGAAAGGTAAATGAAGACAGAGAGACATGAGTTGAGAGATTATTCACTGCAACATTTAACCTGATTCTAAAGATTTACAGCTGGAAACATCATTTATTCTGCTGCCCACTGACCTGGTCTTAAAACTACTGTTACCCAATTATGCTTCCAAACATCTTAAAAAGCACATATGTAGATCAGCGAAATCAATTTTTTTTTTTCTAGCTCAGTTTTTGGGACCTCAGTATTTCTGAATTCTGAATTTCTGTGCACTAATTAGCACTAATCTTTTTTGATGCTTGTCATCAATCTTGTCATTGTCATTGAATCTTGTCATGCACTGTTGTGTGTGGTCATGGTTATGTCATAATAAAGCTGCTCATTAAATAGTGTGACAACAGTCAAATTAGCTAAATTGAAATAGAATTAGAGAAGAACAGCTTTTTAAGGCTTTTAGGTTAAAAGCCTGAAATTAGGTTTGTTGATATCACAAGGTAAAGAGATTTTAATATTTTATTTTTGAGGTGAAGTTAATGAATAAATAGGCTTTTATTGTTCCATTTTTGACCTTTTTTTTTTCAATCTTAAAAGAGATGATCACTAACAAATGGCTAAATGAAACTGCAGAGGAGCTAAATCAAATTTCATATTGGAAGTTTAGTGGTGGTTTAAGTCACGCGATCGGCCGCAGTTCATCAATAGTCAAACAACAGCTGTTTTTTTTTTTTCTATCTGTTCATTATGACAAAACTTCAAAAGTCGTAAAGTGGAGTTTACCTGTTCAGATTATCTTATTGAACAAAACGTGTCATAAACTTCTATTTGTCCAAACAAATGACTTTCAGCTATGTTCTTCTCATTTTTACCTGCATTAATATTTACTGAATGTTTTTTGTGTATGATGTGACACCTCCTACTTTACAATCTTTCTAGTATGTCGTATTTTAAATGAATACGTCTAATTTCTTAGAATACAAAACACTGACTGATACACTGGGCATATTTTTTAAGATATCAGCTAATTACTAAAACAGTTAACGTCTGTTTCCAAAACTGCATGAAGTAAAATGCAGAAGACACACACACACTCCTTTCTACAGGTTTCCCAAAAAAGAAAAAGTATAGTAGTACTAGAGCGGCAAAAACTACTCATGCGTGGCAACAGCAAAGGTTACACAAAAAGATTTGAGATCAGATTAACCTTGAAGCTCTTCTCATATGAAAACACAGGCTCACAGGCTCACGAGTCGGCGTCGGCTGACAGTTTGATAGCTGCTAATCTGCTCTGAAAAGACGTGACAGACAGACAGAGAGAGGGGTGGGAATGTAAAAACTCGGATTTGACAGAAGACACAACGAAATGATGAGTTGAGGGCTGGAATGATGATGATAGCCGAAAGCTGGAAAATGAAAATGAAGAGCAGAGGAAGTGGCTAGAAATGAACGAGTAGAGCACAAAGGAAAAGAGGAACCTGAGGAGATTAATATTAAAGAGCAGCAACTTTTGCCTTTCACCACCCGAAAGTCCCAGCACTGTTTCTACCTCTGCATGGCATTGTGGAGAGTCACAGGCTGTGTGGGTGGATCACACAAGCCTGGTCCTCCCTCTGTGACCTTTAAGATGGACTTTTCTCTTCTGATCTAGTGTGACATTTTCATGTCCGACAGCACGTTTTGAATATGAAACCGGACATTTGGAAGCTCCCAGGTTCCACTGAGGTGATGAACATTGGGTCAACAGTGAGTGAAGGAGCTACCGCTCATCATATTGAAGTTTGTACAGTGCAGGTAAAACTGCCACTGCCTTTAAACTGTTTTAATGCATTCTGAATGTGTTTAATAGACAGATATGGTCGGTTCATTCCACTGTTGGTATCATCAGCATCACAACAAACTGCTACATTAATTAAATAAAACAATCTGCAAAATTAACAAAACACCTCAAATAAAAATGTACTATATTAGGACTTTAGTTTACTCCTGAGCATTTCTTTCATGCTGCCTCTAGTAAACTGTATAACATGGTCTGAAGTACGGATGAAGAGCCATATATTACTTTCTTACTATGAGTAAGAAAGTTGGCCACTGGCAAACTGGCCAGTGCTTTGTTACAAGCCAAAAAGTACACACCTGCTGCCAACTATACATCATTTTGCTGCACTGCAAAGGAGTACAGGTCACTAGCCTCTGGTTCCATCACTGTTGGAACTGTTTTAGCTTCAAGGGCCCATTTCTTCTAATCTGATCTATGGGTTCATGCCCCATTAAACAAGAAAACATACTGTATTCACTGCTCTCATGATATGAATAAATGACTGATACTAATGTTTCTGACTTAAACGAGCACGGACACGAACATTTTGCTATAAAGATTCAGAGATTGTTCCCAATTAACTTATTACTCGATCATAGCAAGCAACGTAAGAGAAAATGCTGCTCATACCAAACAGCGAGGTCTACAAACATAAAATGGTTAAATGTTTGATTTTCTCTTCAATGACTAAATTACAAAGTCTTCCAAGCTCGTTTTGCCTTCTGGTATCACCGGAGTCAAAATGAGGGACGCCCGCCCTGCATTTAGAGGCTTACGTCCCTCTGTGACTTACTGTATTTTGAAAGCCAATATTTATCTGCCGTGGAAAAAAAGAGAGACAAAATGTATGTGAAATGAACGCCTGTGGAGCTCCGGCTGCAGCAAGTGGAAGGGTATTAGAGAGTTATCTGGGCTGAAAATACATCTGGGGGGAACCCAGGGCAGCTGCAGCTGAGCAGGAGGGGGACTCTGCAAAGAGAAACTCCAGGGCAGATAAATGTTTAAAATGCTGACAGAATGTTATTTGTTGACATTTACCCACAGAAGGGCCCAGATGTTTCAAGCATGACAGGGCAGCATTCACCATATTTCTGGCTAGTGGCAAGGAGGAGGGGAGGAGGAGGAGGAGGAGGAGGAGGAGGGGTGAGACACTGTCTTCAGCAAAGGGCACAGGCCACTGTTCCAAAAACCTGCAGCTAGTTCACATGAAAACCAAATCAGCTGGCTCTTCATTTGACGGGGACTTTACAGAACCATGGCATAGGAGCCACATTCATCCAAGACAACGTCCAACTAACTGGACACTGTCCAATATCTGGTTAGAAGTTAGGAGCATGCAACATAAACCAGGATCCTTTTATTTTTGCTTTCAGTTTGCGTCTACATTGGCCAGACGCAGAGTGAAACTAGCATTTACTCATCCTAAATTTAAGTATAGTTTGGGTTTGCATCAGTTTCTGTGGAAAACAGCAGGTTGTGTAGCAGCTAAATGCTTTTTTCTTTATCGCATAGCCTGTAAAGTTGACTAAGTGCGTTTATCAAGCCTCAGCCTTCATTCTATTATATTATAGATATTCCACTACTTAAATACTGTTTTTATCGGAATCACCGCAGATCAGTCTCAGTCTTCAGAGGCTACAGAAGAATAAAAGAAAATCAAAGCAGTTGGACTTGAGGCTATTAGTTATGACAGAGACAAATGTGCCACAGATCTTAGATTAGATCTTAGACTATTTACTGTCATTGCAAAAAAAAAAAAAAAAAAAAAAAAACACACAAGACAGTGATGCCACTCCTGCAGGAGACAGAAGGACAGTATGAGAAATTCACAAGGTTGTTAAAAATAATACAAATCTGTATAATACAAATAGCACTAAATATAGATTGAAAAAGGTTAACAGTAAAACACAAACAGTGTAAATAGTCACTCACTTCCAAGAAGGTGCGTGGTTCACACACAAATCACATCCTAGACTTCGACGTGAAAGAAGGAGTTTAAACAGGTAGTGAGCAGGGTGCAAGTTGTCCTCAATGCTGATGCAATGTTGAGTGTACACTGTGCTGCCAGCCAGGGATCCTCTCCGCTGTTCTGATGAGTCTCGGCTTGCAGTTCCTTCCTTGTGCAGTGACCAAACCACACCAATACTCCATATGTCAGCACTCTCTCCACTGCACGTTGGTAGCTACAGAAAAAAGATGCCCTCTTAAACTTTCAGGCTTTAGCAATTCTCAGTGTTGTGTTAGTGATCCACATCAAGTCATTCGTGATCATTAGGCCCAGGAACTTAACGCTTATGACCCTCAGACAAAGACAGAAGAGAGTGAAAAGTAAAAAGCACAACAGCTTGAGACTAGAAAACTGTGGAGTAAGAGTGTAGATGTAGGATAGAGTGAGAAGCAGAGAGGAGACAGAAGATGAATGAGTGATTGAAACTATGGGAAAGAAAGAAAAAGTAAAAGTAGCCGACAGACAAAGCACAACAGAGATCATAACCCTGCTGCAGGGGTTTTATTAAAAAAAGCATCAACAATCTTTCTCTTTTTTCCATCCTCATCCTCTTTATTTTTGCCCTCTTCCCATCCTTCATCCTCAGGATGTTTTTCAGACTCTGAGCTCAGAGGATTTTATCATTCTTCCCCCCAAGGGACTTATTCCAGTTTAAAATCATTGATACTGATTACCCCAGGCCCTGTCATATTGATTTTTGAGATTTATTGTTGCCCGACTCCCTTGCAGAGGTCCCTGGCCCCTGTGTCCCCGAGCTGGCAATCATTTGTTAAACACTCTCCCCTCCTGACAAGAGACACGCCAATCTATTTGCAAACGCGTGCACGCACACACACACACACACACACACGCACACACACATGCACAAGTGCAACATGTCCAGCAAAGAAGTAACAACAGTTCTTGCCACATTCACACTGTGAGCAGGGTGATGATGGATAGGTTAACCTATCCTGGAAATTGCTCTCGGATACGTCTGTTGGTGATTAAATAAATTCATGCTGTACAGCAGGTTTGCCGCTTCTTCAGAAAAACTAAGAATAAGCATTGCAAAGGTTTATAATGTCACAGGACGGCGTTATAAAACTGTTGAACAGTGACTGATGACCCCTGCTCCCACATCTTTTTGGATGATAGAATAGCTACGTAGTGTGGCTGTGCCGGTCGCAGCAACAAAGTTTGAAGCAATTGGCCTGGTGTGTGGAAATTTTAAAAAACAGGTCGGTCAGACTTTGTACACACACAAAAACTATGTTCGGGTGAGGGAACACGACTTCAGGGGAGGATAAATGAAATAAAAACAATGGCACATACGTACTTCCTTGCTATAGTAACCAGGTGCGTCATGTTGCGTTACGATCCTCATTAAAGCAAACGCCTCGCACTGAAGTCAAACCCCGGTCTCCTGTGGGAAAGTCCTGTCTTGTTATACCATGCACCACCCCATCCTGTCCCTGCAAACCTTTTTCACTTTATATACTTGTCAAATCTTGAAGTGTTTGGGTTTCCATGCTAATGCACCCTAAGCATTAGCATGTAACGCAGAAGGAACTGGACACAGCGGCAGTCTGACGCCTCGGGGGCCTCATGGTAGGAAGCTCAGTGCATCATTATCATGCAACATCACACGAATGTTTCTCATTCTCATAGTTATACTTTTGTTTAAAGAAATCAAATTGCTCCATTGTGTACTATTGGGTCCATGGGAGGTTGGTGGCAGCCTAAGCAGACTAAGCAAGACCTCCTTCTACTCAGTGGTGGGTTTAAGCTCCTCCTTGAGAACTGTGGGGTGTTCACAGGCCTAATGGGATCCATAATCCTTTCAGCATGTTCTGGGTATGCCCTCTGGCCTCCTCCCAGTTGGACTTGGGGAAAATCTGCCCAGGGAGGTATCCTGATAAGATGAAGCAGCCATTCTACTCCGTGCTCCTTGTCCCATGGCAGGGTGCAGCTACCCTACAATAAAGGCCAATTATGGTTTGGTTGCTTATTCAATCTGTTTCAGTCACCACCCAACGTTCGCATAACAAATGTAGCTGCAAACACCACAAATCCAAACATGTAAATACTCATGCAGTCATTCATAACTGTAAACAAGTGTGTGAATCACATAGTCTCATATTGAAACATACACAAACCCAATTTGTAGCAAAGCATCTTTTGTCTCCCCCTGATGTTAGTATCCAGCACTTGTCCGCTCTCCTCTCTACTTGACCTTCATGCACTGTGAAAACAGGTCAGGTTCTTTCTCTCATTACTCCCCTCTTACGGCTGAAGATGATCCAGAGGAAGGACACAGAAAAACAACAACAAGTGTGTCGGCAGGAATAGTAAAGGGGTAAATTGACCGCTAGCATCTGGGAGATCGAATGGATTAGCAGGCTGACACAAATTAGAGAATGGTCAAGAAAAGAAAAAGCAGAGCAGTGGAGTTCAATGAGGCTTTTGGGAGAGAAGACTTTTTGCCATAATTAGTGGGCAAAAACCCAGTTATTGGAATGGCACATATTTTCATGGTGTCACGTTGTAGCTTTTGAGGTCATGGGGTGGATGCATCAAGGGATACAAGCCATTAAGGTGGGGCTTTCATTGCCTTCATCAAGCTGTGTCTTACAACTATACTGGCGGCGTGTTCAGGCACTTTTCATCAAGCAGTTTACCTTAGGAGCCACCAAATTCTAAACTCCAATGATGAAGTGACAGGATCCAGAATGAGCAACGCTGTTTTTCTTGAAAACACGATGGATAAGTTAGGACCTGTAAAAGAAGGCAGTATTTCATTGAACTGGGACAGACCCTGATGACCGGTTTTTTGGTATCGAGGTGCGCTGGACACATGAAACCTAGAGCTGATCAGATGATTAAAAATCATCTGACCAGATGCTTCCTGCTGCAAGAGACTTTACCCCTTTACCACTCTTTAAACACCTGTGGAAGAATCTAGAATCACAAACTGCCCGCGATTGAAAACGCAGACATTTTCTGTGTTATCCTCAGTGTTAGGCACAATCTCGCAAACTTTCCCCAGCCACATGAAGGGTGGAAGTTAAACAGGCTGCAGCAGATGCAGAGAGTTTGCCCACTGTTGTCATCGCCATGCTAATGTGTTGCACGGGGTCACTGGAGCAGGATGGGACTCTCCTGGGAGAAACATGACCTAAACCGCCCCGCACCACAGCGTAACCTGCATGACTAATGCATAACAAGAACAACAAGCCAGGCTCCCGAGCCCCCAACAGGTCTCCGCTTTGAAATGGAGGATACATGCTGTTCATTGAGACACATTATCTTTCCCAAACAGGTTTCAAATCTCTGCAAGGTGATAAATGAACTGTAGTGAGAAGAATAGAAAACAAAGGCTCCATGCAGAGCACGGAAAATGCTTTAATCAATATAAAATCCTGTTGTGTCTTTTGGAAAGTGAGCATAGGTTGCGTATATGTGGCTGGAATTCAAATATCTGATTTAAGTAGGCAACCGATGCATTTAGTTTTCCCCAACCAGCTCAACTTTAGGAGTTTTTATCATTATTTTTTGGTGTATTACTTTATTGAAAAGAAAAAAACATTAAGAGGATTTTGCTGCCTTGATTGATGCCTGTACATTTCTTTTTACAAACAGGAAACGAACGTGAATCCTTTGTTTTTTAGTTTTAATGTTGAATCTGAAGATAATGTGAACAAGATTTCTTATCATGTTTCTAGGTAATATTGTTGTTTGAAGTCTGCTGAACAACCAAATGAAAAAGAGAGAAATGAAAGAAACCGAGCTGAATGTATCATGTACCTTGTACCTTGATTAAATCAAGGTTAAGTTGTGAGCAACGTGCAGCTGAGATCCATCAGGATATTTCATTTGAAATGAAATTTAAGCACAAACAACATGAGAATAACATCCTTCAGTCTGAGGGATGAATTCAATCATATGGCCATAAAGAAAATAATATAGAGGTGGTAGCAACAGAGGAAAGAGATGCAAACTGTATATTCAGGTTATAATACGTTTCTGTTTTGCTCCGAAATATTTATCGGAAATACTGAAGTGTATGTGCAACACTTTGCCTGCACTTTAGCATCGCGTAATATACCTCTATGGTATAGTGACTTAAAGTTACAGTATGAGTGTATACAATCATTACATTGTTGTTTCTATGTGATAGGACATAAAATGAGGAAACAAAGAAAAATAAACAGCATACGATCAGTTTTTCAGGCCCTTTACGTAAAAGTGATAGATGGCGCACGTTTTGGAACATTAAGGAAGCGGTGATTTTAGCTTCCCAATGTCTATCCACGACATTTTTACTAAACATACGCATGTTAATTTGTGGCCCAAACATCAAACGAGCCACAGTTGTACCACAGCATTTAAAGTTCCTTGAAGAAGTGTTCATACCCCGTGACCTGTTCCACATTCTGTCACGTTACAACCACAAATATAAATGTATTTTACTGGGATTTTATGTGAGAGATCAACAGAAAGAGCACATAATTGTGACGTGAAAGGAAAATGATAAACTGTTTTCAACATTTTTTTGTAAATAAATATGTGAAAAGTGTGGTGTGCATTTGTATTCAGCTCTTTTGAGTGAATTCCCCCTTTCGCTTCAATTACAGCTGCAGGTCTGTTGGGCTATGTCTCTTCCAGCTTGGCACATTTAAAGACATTTTTGCCCATTCTTCTTCGCAAAATAGCTCAAACTCTGTCAGATTGGATGGAGAAAGTCTGTGAACAGCAGTTTTCAAGTCTTGCCACAGATTCTTAATTGGGTTTAGCTCTGGACTTTGCCTGGGTCATTCTAACACACGAAGATGCTTTGATCTAAACCAATCCATTGTACAACACCACCACACTGTGTTCAGGGTGATGTGCAGTGCTTTTTTTCAGTCACACAGTGTTTTGAATGTAGGCCAAAAAGTTCAATTTTGGTCTGATCTGAACCAGAAAACCTTCTTCTACATGTTTGCTGTGTCCCCCACATGGCCTGCGGATTTGTTCTTGCCACTCTTCCATTGAGGCCAAATTTGTGGAGTGTACGACTAATAGTTGTCCTGTGGACAGATTCTCCCACCTGAGATGTGGATCTCTGCAGCTCCTCCAGAGTCACCATGGGCCTCTTGGCTGCTTCTCTGATTAATGCTCTTCTTGTCTGGCCTGTCAGTTTAGGTGGTTGGAAATTTCTTGGTGGGTTTGCGGTTTTGCCACATTCAGGGTGGGGACAAATAATTTAAACAGATGTTAAGGTTGTAGAACTTTGAGCTTTTAGGAATATTGTTCATTCACAAATTGATAATCCAATTTATTCACTTATGAGCCTTTAACTAAAGCAGCCGGAATTGAAAACCCAAATAAAATGAGAGGTACAGAAAGTTTAGTGCTGTTTCTGTTGACCTGCACAGTGGAGTCATAAATGTAGATGAGACATGAAAAATAATGATGTGAGTCAGAGTAAAAATCTACTCATCAATCATCATAATGATATCTCTTTAAATTAATGTATGTTGTTAAAAGTTTGACGTTAATGTAAATGTAACATAAATGTCACAAAGAAGCAGAAAGAGGTGGTGGTGATGGTTGGGTGGTTGGGGGTGTACTGGGAGGTGGAAGAGAAAAAGAAATGACGGGAGTAATAAAATAAATGGGAGGGGTGGAGGAGGTTGAGACGAGGAGAGGGAGAAAAATCAGACAAAGACTGAAAAAGAAAAGAGACAGAAGCTTTGTTCTCATTTACACAACATCATTACACTGTGATAAGAATGACATGAGTCGAAAGATGTTTCTTTGAAAAGGAAACAATGACACAGCAGCACTTGTGTTTCGCTGTTTCACAATGATTTTGTTCTTCTTTTTCCCCCAGGTTGTCAACTGAACCTCCATTTTTATCATTCACACAAAGCAACATGAGAAAACAATCCGAGTGGGGGTTTGTCTTTGTCTTTCAACTCTGTTCTCTGATTAAACTTTTGAGTTGTTTCGTTTTTATTTTGTTAATATGACGCTAATCAAACTCTAAAGCTGTCAGGAATTACTGAATGTCAGAGTCCTCCAAGCCGATCAGTAGATAAACTTCATGCTACCAAAGATTTGAACCTGGTATTGTAGGTGTATGAGCAAGTTCTGAAGTGTTCGCTTATGTTGGGGAACCATGAAGAACAAGTCCCTAACTACAAATTTCTTACTTCATTTTGTGGAATTTGTGGGATGAATAAAGTATCCCAGTCTCTATCTAATCAACACAAATTCAACCAATCTCTGTTCATTTTTGTCCAATCACTGCAACTTTTCGCAGTGTTCTCTGTAACAAGTTGTGTGTGACTATGCAGGTTTTTCCACATCCTAAAGTGGCAAATCAATAATAATAATAATAATAATAATAATAATAATAATAATAGCTGCTTTAAATACTTTGGAAAACATTCAGAATTTGCCTTCAGAATTCAAAATTTAACAGTTTATCCCCAATATCGATTAGTAAGTTCTGAGCTTACAATGATCCTAATAAATCACAAAGCAAATATATATATATATATATATATATATATATATATATATATATATATATATATATATATATATATATACACACACACACACACACACATATATATATATATATATATATATATATATATATATATATATATACACACACACACACATATATATATATATATATATATATATATGTGTGTGTATATATATATATATATATATATATATATATACACACACACACACATATATATACATGTATATATATATATATATATATATATATATACACGTATATATACTTATATTTATACGTATATATACTTATATTTTTTTAAATCTCTTTAAAATGACTATTTACCTGAATTAATTTTACCTGTGAACTTCTACACATCCTGACTGACAGTGAACGTGATGTATTCTTCTGAGTGTCTACGTTTGAAAGTTAATCTGAGCTGTTAAAATGTCAAGTTGTCATGCCGGACTGTGTTCGGCTGACAGGCAGATTTGTCATTGTGGCGTGTGGCCATGCAGCCTCAGACACTCTGATGGATTGTGGGACAGAAGGCCACGGCGGTGGTCTAGAAAAGCCTGCGACAACTGCGTTCCCCCCTTTCATTCTGCTTTATTTTTCTCTTCATCCTGACTGTGCACTTTTTCTCATTTAATCCTCATCCTTTCGCTTTCTCACCTCAACAACTCTGCCTCAGCCTCCACAACCCCAAAAAGATTCTAAAGCAGCAGCGTTGGCCTCCTGGTCCCATTACGTCCTTGTTCTCATTTCTCTGCACCTTCCTCCTCTCTTGCTGCCCTGAGCTGGGCAGAAGGCAAAAAGGGCCTTTGCTCTTTCTGACAGACTCTCTTTCTATCACTAAAATAAATCCAGAAAAACAGCCACTTTTTGACCATGAGAGTCTGCAGCAGTAAATGTGTCATCTGCTGGATTCTCTCATTCCTGTAAACACTGTACAGAAGATCAGAGACAATTGTCTTTTTTTGTCTTACTCTTAATTCACTTGTTCCTCTTCCTGTATCTTCTACCAGCTTTAACGAATAAATCCAACAATAATTCAGCAAAATCTTCTTTCAGGAAAGAGTTAATGAATCAAAATGGAATGCTCAGCCGGTTACCAAATTCAGTTTTAAGTGTCTTGCTCATAAATGATTAAAATATAAATCTATCTCTAAGGGCATGAATAGAAACTTATTTTCAAGGCCTTTACAGTGCATCCAGAAAGTGTCCCAACGCTTAACTTTTTCCACATTTTGTTATGTTACAGCCTTATTTCAGGATGTATTTGGTACATTATTTCCCTCAAAATTCTACAAACATTATCCCATAATGACAACGTGAAAGAAGTTTGTTTAAAATCTTTGGACATTTAAAAAAAATAAATAAAACAAATCACATGTACATAAGTATTCACTGTCTTTGCTTAATACTTTGTTGAAGCACCTTTAGCACCAATTACAGTCTCAAGTCTTTTTGAGTATGATGCTAGAAGCTTGACCTATTTTTGGGCAGTTTCTTCCATTCTTCTTTGCAGTAACTCTCAAGCTCCATCAGGTTGGATGATGAGCGTCGGTGCACGTCCATTTTCAGATCTCTCCAGAGATTTACATTTACATTTAGTCACTTAGCAGACACTTTTATCCAAAGCGACTTACAAGCGAGGTACAAGGCGAATCAAGGACATAAAAGCAAAGTCCTATCAGAAGAAAGAGCAGAAAGGAAGGTTTTTGTTTATTTATAGATTTAAGTGCATAGGAAGATGCGGAAGAGTTCTGTTTTCAGCAGTTTTCAGCAGATATCTTCAATCTGGTTCGAGTTTGGGCTCTGGCTGGGTCACTCAAGGACATTCACAGAGTTGTTCTGTTGCCACTCCTTTGTTAACTTTGCAGTGGGCTTAGGGTCGTTGTCCCGTTGAAAGATGAACTGTTGTCCCAGTCTGAGGTCCAGATTATCTGGAACAGGTTTTCATCAAGGATGTTTCTGTACATTGCTGCATTCATCTTTCTCTCGATCCCAACTAGTCTCTCAGTTCCCGGTGCTGAAAAACATCCCCACACCCTGATGCTGCCACCACCATGCTTCACTGTACGGATGGTATTGTTCCAGGTGGTGAGCGGTGCCTGGTTTCTCCAGACATGACACTTGGCATTCAGGACAAAGAGTTCAGTCTTTGTTTCATCAGACCAGAGAATTTTGTTTCTCATGGTCTGAGAGTCCTTCAGGCTGGCTGTCATGTGCCTTTTACTGAGGAGTGGTTTCCGTCCGGCCACTCTTCTCTCAATTCCTAGGTTTGGCCGGCCAGCTCGCTTTAGGAAGAGTCCTGGTGGTTCCACACTTCTTCCATTTACAGATGACGGAGGCCACTGTGCTCATTGGAGCCTTCAATGCTACAGAAATGTTTCTGTACCCTTCCCCAGATCCGTGCCTTGATACAATGCTGTGCGGAGGTCTACCGACAATTGCTTGGACTTCATGTCTTGGTTTGTGCTCTGACATGCTCTGTTAACTTTGGGACCTTATTTAGACAGGTGCATGGCTTTTCTAAATCATGTCTAGTGAACTGAATTTCCCACAGGTGGAATCCAGTCAAGTTGTAGAAACATCTCAACGATGATCAGTGGAAACAGGAGGCACCAGAGCTCAATTTTGAGTGTCATGGCAAAGGTCATGAATACTTATGTACATGTGATTTTTTTATTTCAATAAATTTGCAAAGATTTCAAACAGACTTTCAGGTTGTTATTATGGTGTATTGTTTGTAGAATTTGAAGACAATAATGAATTTGACCTATTTTGGAACAAGGCTGTAACATAACTAAATGTGGAAAAAGTTAAGCGCTGGCAAAAGTATGGCAGCTCTGCGTGTGTACAAAGTAGCTTAAAGAATAGTCCTGCACCCTGAGTATTTTGTGCTTCACAAGCACTTAAACAAAGCCAGAGATTTTACAGTTCCTTTCACATTTATATAAACAAACTATGATTGCATCTGTAATCAAGCACCTCTTATTCAAGTCAATTTGGAATTATCTAAGCATGTCTGAAGGTGTTTAGGAGTACGCAACATTTTCACATATCAGTTCATAGAAATGAGCTGCAACACATTTTAATGTGGAGCATCAAAGTAAAAACAATCATCGAAAAGCACTGGCAGCGGTGCAGAGGTATTTCCTTCATGAGGTTCACAGTTCTTACCAATCAGAGGAAAGAAAACATTTCTGCTTGATTAGTACGTTTTATAGCATTATAATTACTATATTTTTAATTGTAATTTGATAACTACAGCTACATGAGAGACTACTGACCGTGAGAGAAACCACTCTGACTGATCAAAAAAAAATCAAAAAGCCACAGAGGGAGAGGCTCCTCTCTTTTTTCCATTTTCTCATCTGAGAGAATATTTCCACAATGACATTGCCGACTGGAAAGAGGAACCAGAAGGCCGACTGATAAAATTCTGCAGAGTACAGCTCTGCAAATTACATTGTATTAGGGTTGTATTGGTGGTACTATAGTGCACTTTCACTTTTTCAATGATGAATACAAGCTACTGCCACCGGTTGGTATGGAGGGTTTTCACCTCTTATTCAAGAGCAGAAATTATGTGCTAGTCTGTAGCTGTCTTGTTGCCCCGGATGAAGAAAACGCAATGGCCTCTCAGGTAATTCAATCTCTTCCTGCAGCCGACCCTATGGGAAACAGCCCCACCTCATGGCTTTGTCATTGAACCTCAACAAAAGCAACAGGCTAAACACTGCACGTTATATATAAAAATATATATATATATATATATATACACACACATTTAGTGAATTGGTGCCTGCTAGTTGAGAATCTGTTCAAATTGATTGTGGTCCAGATGTGACTGTTGACAAATTGACTTGCTCATTTAGATAGAAGCATGAGCCTCCAGCATGAAATCACTGACCTCACATTTCCTCCAATGAGGAAAAGTACAAGTGCTTTCATCCATTTTACTGATTAAGTTCAGCTGGAAGTGCTGGTTAAATTGAGTGTAAGTGGGTTTAACTACCACTTCATCCATGAGTTCTTTCTCTCTCTCTTTCCCTCTCCATCATATTTACTGAAAAGCTGTCACAGCCTGACTGTCACGTCTGCTTTGACTTTGTTTCGTGGTGAGGAAGACAAATTGCTGAATCCCTACATTGTTCTAAAAGTTTCTCTTAACCTTTATTCATCCAGTGAAGGTTGGCTAATGACACATGCACTTTATTTCTTTATATGTGCTTTCATTATTTTCTAGCAGAAATCTGTTTTTAAGGAGTCCAGTGCTTCTCTTTCTCGCCATAATCCATCTTGTCACACAGTTTCCACTCTTCATATATGCACATGTATCTGAAAAGTGACACACTGGGGGTCAAACCTGTCTTATATCACTGGGGCAGAAACCTGGTCCTGGCACAGGCCAGGTTCACAGATGGTGCACTGTGAGCTATGAATATGCTGACATGAGGAGCCTGTAAATCCAGTGAAACAAGGTCGACAGAATTTAAAACACCTGCTCACGCAACCAAAAACTTTGTTTGGAGAGGTAAATCGTTCTAGAAAGCAACAGCATACTGTCCCACGAAGACATGCTACAAACTACCCTCAGTGAATCCATTACACGAAAGGAAAAGACGTCCTCAATGTCAGCAAAATAAAGGCATTACTTTCGTGTCTTGCCCAGGGACACGTCGACATGTAGTTGAGAAGAGTTGGATGCGACCTCCGAGGCTACTGTCGGTGGGCGGCCACTCTAGCAACCGAGCCACTGCTGCCCCGTGCCATTAGAGTGATATATCCGTGGTTATTACATCCATAACAGTTGGTCACCTACTACCCATTGGAATAATTACGAGCAGGACTCGAGGTAGTTGGCGATACCTACACGGTCCTAAATTACACATTCATAAGTAAGAGTGATAACAGTCTTTAGGTCATACTTCAATGTCTTATTTTTATGGCCATTTCTAATGGAGCTTTATGAAAATCAGTCAGTGCTACAGTTTGTAATGCTGAGAGAGGCCCTAAAAAAGATAGAGTTCTGAAAAGCTGCTAACCTAATGGGTTGGAAAACAAATAAACAGCCATAAGGTGAAAGGGGGCATAAAAATGAATGAATTCCTTCCAGGGGCCACTTTATGTCTGGTCGTGCATCTACATGTGTGTCTGTATGTGTAGATGTGTGTGTGTCAGTAAATGAACCCTCTAGAGCTGAAGCGGGGGGCCCCACCGCTCTTTTACAAGATCATTTTACAGCTGCAGTGAATCTCCAAGAAAGCCATCAGTGTGCTTCAGCGTGTATGAAGGCATATGTGTGCTCCCGTGAGGCTGTGTCTACTTGATTTATATGCCCGCGTAGGTGTGTCGGTGTACGTGGGTGAATATGTGTGACCTGTGATAGTGCCCTCCCATTTTGCTCTCAAATGAAAATATAAAAAGGACAACAATGCCTGAACAGCACGACAGCCAGTCAGCTGGCGACAAGCGGCACTAAAATACCGGCGTCCTAAACTGACCTGACAAGCCAGAGTCAAAGTACACACAATTAAAGGTTTTCATTGATGAGGGGTAGGGGTAATAACATGTTGTCATCCAACAGCGTCGGAGAATTAACGCTTCCTAAGACGTCAATACGACAGTGTAGCATCAATGTAGGATGTCAGCCCCTTTATATTCCCACTGGAATCTGGGACTCTGTTTGCATGTAGCTGCACCTTCATTTGTATCTGAGATGACGGTCTTGTTTTTTACTGTTCTTAGGTATCCATGTTGTGTCTTGTGCCTTAATATATGTGACACAATGGAGCTAAAGAAACAACATTTCTATGAGCATGTTGCGGAATGAAAACGCTTCTTGAATCTTGAACAGCAACAGACAGAAAGAAAGGCATCCATTCAGATATAACTTAATGGTGTATCGTATATGTGAGAGAGAAATTGCAAATCAACAAATGACAGGATGAGGAAATTGGTCTTAAAAAAAAGTACATCTGCAGGGAGGTTAGAACACCAGAGAGGGGCTGTGGAGAAGTCACAAGATTGACAGAGCAAAAACAGGACCTCAAAGCATCTGTGTGTCCAATGCAGAGGAGAGACAGGCTGTGTACATCACAGACAGAGCTCCATGTAACCTTATCTCAGCTGGAAGAACTGTTCACATTATCTGTTTCTATGATCATCAGCAATCAGTGAAATATCTTTGTCTTACAACCCCAATTCAAAAGTAATTTGAATTGGAAAGCAAAAAGAAAGTAATTTGCAAATCTCATCAACCCATATTTTATTCACAATAGAACCAACATATCAGATGTTGAAACTGAGAATCTTTTTAATTTCATGGAAAATATTAGCTCATTTTGAATTTGATGGCAGCAACACATCTCAAAAAAGTTGGAAGAGGGGCAACAAAAGGCTGAAAAAGTAATTGCAGCAAATCAAAAACAAGTGGAGGAGCATTTGACATCCAATTAGATTAATTGGCAACAGGTCAGTAACGTGACCGGGTATAAAAGGAGCATTTCAGAGAGACAGAGCCTCTCAAATGTAACGATGGGCAGAGGTTTACAAATCTGCGATGAACTGCATCTAAAAGTTATGGAATAATTTCTTGAAAACATAAAGTTGCAAAGACTTTTAAGATCCCAACATCTACAGTCTATAAAATCATCAAAAGATACAGAGAATCGGTAGGAATCTCTGTGCTCAAGGGACAAGGCCAAAGGTCAAAACTGATCTTTGGGGCCTCAGGCGGCACTGCATTAAACACAGGCCTGATTCTCTACTGAGAATCAAAGAAGAAGTCATATGTGAACACAATCCAGAAAAGCTGCCGTGTTCTCTGGGCCAAAGCTCATTTAAATTGGTCTGAGGCAAAATGGAAAACTGTCCTGTGGTCAGACAAATTTAAATTTGAAATTCTTTTTGGAAACCATGGACGCCGTGTCCTGTGGACTGAAGAGGACAGGGACCATCCAAGCTTAATATGTGGCAGGAAAACCTGCATCTCTGATGGTTTGGGGGTCCATTATGCTGTGGGCAGCTTACACATCTGGAAAAGCGCCATCAATGCTGAAAAGTACATAAAGGTTTTAGAGCAACATATGCTCCCATCCAGACAACGTCTCTGTCAGGGAAGACCTTGCATATTTCAGAGACACAATGCTAAATCACATACTGCATCCATCACAACAACATGGCTTTGCAGGAGAAGAGTCCAGGTGCTGAACTGGCCTGTCTGCAGTCCAGACCTTTCACCAATAGAAAACACTTCATATCATAAAATGTCACATCATAAAATTAAAAATCCAGCAACAAAGGCCCAGGACTGTTGAGCAGCTAGAATCCTGCATCAGACAAGAATGGAACAACTCTCCTCTTCTAAACTCCAGCAACTGGTCTCCTCACTTCCCAGATGTTTACAGACAGTTGTTAAAAGAAGAGGTGATGCTTCACAATGGGAAACATCACCCTGTTCCAACTTTTTCTTGAGATGTGTTGCTGGTATCAAATTCAAATGAGCTGATATTTTCTATGAAATGGTGAATGTTTTAATATGCAATGTTGATGAGATTTGCAAATCATTGCATTCTGTTTTTATTTACATTGTACATATCGTCCCAACTTTTTTTGGGTTGGAGTTGTATTTTTAAAACTATGAAATATATAATTATTATAGCTAAATCTGTACATTAAAAATTGACTAGCATCTAGCCTGTCTGTATAATCAAACAAAACCCCTTCTGGTACCTCAGCATGCTGCCTGAGCCACCAATCAATTTCCATCTTGGTAACAATCCTTCAATTTTGCTACCACATCTTACAAAGACAAAATCCACCAAGGCTCAGCTTTTTCAGTCCATTCTACCAGTTCAGCTCTTACCTATCATTGCTCCAGTCACAATCCTCGCTTCTTACCCACAATCACTTAGTAGAAGTGGTTGCACTGTCAGCCATCTTTCTTCCTGTCTGCTTCAGGCTCCACCCCTTTATACCCACCTCGGTTCAGATAGAAAAAAATTGACTTACAACAGAAATAGCCGACCCCCACCGGGTGGACTTTAACTTTGCATCCACGCCCCCCTTCCAGCTCTATGTTTATCTGTTTAAGACAAAGCTCAGACTTCTCTGGCAGAGGGGGTGTAAACACAATGAATCCGAACAAGTGCCATCAAGCAAGCAGCTTAAAATACATTCTTTCTTGCCATGTAGGTATCATCGATATATTCCACTTAATGTTAGTGCACATTTGGCAAAATTCTATTAAAAGCAGCTATTTTGAGAATGTGTTACCTTAAATTTCTGCTGCACTTCTTTCCTGCTGGCTGCCATTGTCTGGTCATTAGTTTATTATATATGCTGATTGTATTTCACACTGTGTTAATATGGTTTTCCAGCTACTAAATCTAAATTTGAAAATTAAATATTGAACATAATATAGATATTAAAATTAGAGGAAATATTATTCAGGAGCCCTTTTCACTAATGACTTTCATGTTACATCCCTAAATTAATTATTTCTGGATTAATTAAATCATTATAGATTAGTTCACTTGGTAATAAGTTGCTAGCAGTAGTTATTTTCTAAAAAAGTTTAAAGCTGTAATTCACTCTAGCAGATGGGAAGGAGGGAGAAAACAAGGCACAGAGGCACGAAGAAAAACACCTCCAGTCCTTTGAAGATGGAAACCATTGATGCATATCCAGAGCATGAATACAACATTATCCAGCTGCAACACTTAAGTTTCTATGTTTTTCTCTAACCTCATTCACCCAATGCATGGGAAAGCTATTTTAGATCTTTTAATGTGTTTTCTGCACACTGCGATGCCTCACGTTGACCCAGTTACACCCTTGGGTGTCCCCATCGGCTACACTGCAGCAGCTGGAGCTGGAGTACCTTGCTCAAGGGTATTTGATGGGAGTTTTAAAAGGATGGAGTGAGATGGAGTTTTTCCATGCTAGATTGTTCAAGTTTTGTCTCGCCTTCGAAAACCATAATTAGTGTCCATTTTTGTCCCCTAATAAATAAAGAAACCATTTTAAATTAGCTCCAGCCTCCTGCGACTAGGGAAGAGTGGCTATAGATAATGGATGTCATAGTGTAACTGCAGCTAAACAATTTACACATGTTATTTCCATGCACCCTTTAATTCAGCTAGAAGCCTCACGAAATATTCTAAAATAAACAGCAACAGTAGAGTGATAGAGTGATGGAGCCACAGGGATTGTTTTGCGGCTACGTTGCCAATTTAACCTCACACTAGGTTAAATTGAGTGAGTAGGGTTAGGGTGCAGCCTTGGGTGAGGTTAACTATCATAAAACAGGAAATGTCACACGCTTTGAATGTTATCATGCCATTGAGTGGCTGTCTCACCATGCTAGTAGGCCACTTTGTTCATTATCACTGAGAATTATGTGCCTCAATTTCGTTTCAACTTCATTTAATGTAAATGTTGAGTGGCAACACATCAATGAAATGTTACCAGACAACGTATTTTAGTTCGCCAAAATATCCGATCTTGCAGCAACATATCCAGTTTCGTTTTCTGTCATACGTGATCCTGCAGTACAATGTCCAGTTTGTTTGACTACAGCGTTGTTAAAGCATTTTATGTTTGTGATTAGCAGGTACACGAGCTGGTTTGAGTCTGAGGAGGATCAAAGGCTGGTGAAATAGAGGAAAATCTAAGAGTCGTTCGAAACACATCCATGATCTTGCTCTAAACCTAAAGTCAGCGGTTTTCTTGCCTAAGTCTGACAGGACGCATAAGACGGGTCATTGGTTTGACAATCTTGTGCATTGTACACCTGCCGCCCTCCCCACCACTTCCTGGCAGTTCCCTTTTTTCTTAATGAAAGTACCGTTTGATTCAATCAAATAAGATGTTGTTTCGGGAAGGTAATAATTACGTCACTACGAATCATAATGGCGTTTACAGTTTAGCTGTATAGGAACGTAATGTTTTAGAAGACAGGGCTGCAATGTTAGGTTTTAGCACACAAAAATATAAATGCCAGTGGTTAAGTTTAGACACAAACACAAGAAATGCAGGGTTAGTAAAAGTTAACAAGAATACAGAAACAGCATTGACCAAACTAAAAACATAAACTTCCAATATCAGGACAGACACCAACTATTTTTTCTTACATGAAATTCCCGTTCTCCTCCTTTCTTAAAAGACTTTAAATTGCGTCATCAAATGCAACTCTGGCACTGATAAAATTTCTTATAATGACTCTGCTTACGGGTAGTGATCTACTCAATCGTATCTATGGGTGGATGGCATGACGCTCAAATTGGCCATTGGTTCAGATTAAAATAAACATGGGTGCTTTTAAAGCTTTTAAAACACATCAAATAATTGCTAAACTGGACACTTTCCTCCCACTTAGCTGCCTCTGATTGTCTCTGAACATTTTCTCTACAGCTGTCGGTAATATCATTTGGGGATAACCAGTGAGAAATCATTGCCTTTCATTTTTGGCATCGATGATAAGTGGGCCCTCTTCATCATCGCTGATTGAAGGGTCAAAACGGAGGCTAGTTTTGTTTAATCAACATTACTGAGATTCTCGAGAAAAACCCAACATTATGAGCTTCACCACGTGTGTTTTTATTACAATTCCTGAGCCTAGGAGGATGTTCTATAGCCATTTGTGTGGCTGGATAAAGAAACACACAAACATTTTTGCAAGAGGGGAGGAAATCTAACACCTGGACGGTTGTTGAATGTCATCCTGTCTCCTATGCATCTCGACAATTTCTCCTGCATGTTGCCTGATAAAACAGAAAGGTCACTGATGTTAAAAATGATCTGTGAAAAACACTTCTCCGTGCCTCTCAACATTGTTTAGAAGGTCTTTGATAACTTTTACAGACTGTTTTTTGTTAGCACGGGTTGGCAAACAATTAAAGAGGACAGGATGAAACACTTACAGGTCATGATAACCATGCTCTGCTTTGATGAGGGAATGTTGAGGTGGATAAGGACCTTCAGTGGATGATTTTCAGAGCGACAGAGGGAGGCAAGATGCTAACAGAGGATGGGAGGATCTAATCAAAGTCTGCAAGAGAACATGTCAAATGATGATTGAACCTGGTGATATGTACTGTAATGTGTGTGATGAGGGTAACTTCTAAGTGATTAAGAGGACAGAAGTTGTCAATACTCATTTTAGGCAGCATGGGACAAAGTGGGACAAGCCTACGGCTGCTGACATGCCGTGTCATTTGGATTCTCTCTCAAGTACTCATAAATATACAAGAGCCAAAATGATTTGACATTTTCCTGCAGAAATTACAATTCTGACATCCTGGTCCAGAAGCAGCAAAGCAGACCTAACTCCTCAAACTGCTGCGTTGTTTATCCCATGTTTCACAGATGGGATAAGGTTCCTTATACTGTCCTTGCAAAGAGTTGAACTTGTTCTATGCTCCACATTTAGCTTTTTTATGGTGTTTCTGGATTTAAATAATCACATGGAACATCATCCCTTTTGTTCCACTGAAATGACCATTTGGATATAATGATTTTAACAAGAGAGTCTGTTTCATCTATTCATATTCTGTGATTATATCCTCATGAATATTTATTTCCTATTAGGACCCGAACGAGGTGACACTAGCCACTCACTTTCATCTTCTCAACAAGCTGCAGTGATATCTGTTTCTCTTGACTATTGTATCAGAAATGAATTACACTCCTTCAATTCTGTTGTTTTGCTTCTTTTCTCTATTTTACAGATGTGTCATAATGAGAGAAAGCTATCTATTTGTTTTTCTTTGTACATCTTTGCCCTGAAACAGTTCATCAGAGTAGCTGTTATTCATCTAACTCCTTAGGGACAGAGGCCATTTTGACTGTAGAAACCAAACTCTAATTGCTCTATTTTATTGTAATGATGTTACAGACACAAGAAAGTGTGGCACAGCTGATACTTAATTTACTGTGATGTCTTAGTGCTGGTCACTAAATTATGATTGGCAGTTAGACTGTACAGACAGGGTGGCCCATCATCTGACACTGTAAAGCCACGGCAGATTAAAGGTATTACTTTTATGACTGCTTTGAACACGAGGTGAATATTTAACGTCTTTAATCGCTCTGAAAATCTTGGCGCCTAATTGGACTTCTCTAGGGCTCCTTATTGAGGATTTTTCTCCTCCCTAACGCTGATCATGTTGTGTTGTATTAATACAATAACAAGACATAAAGGTCACAAAGTTAGTGGGATGTGACCATATAGGACAACTCTTGAAAACACAAATAATAATGAAGTTACTTCGAAAGGGACAGATTTCTTGCAAGCATTTGATTTTACTTTAAAACCAGTATCGGCAGCAGCAAAGATGACAGAGAAATAGCTAATAAATCGCAGCTGTACTCACTCTTACAGTACATGAACTGTAGCAGATTTGTGGTTAAATCAATGTGATCTAAATAACGATGAGCCACCAGCAACAGCGGAAAGAACAGAGAGCATCATTCAGATTGACAGGCTCAATCTGAAATAATCAACTGGCTAAAATTAAGCAAATATTCCCTGTGACACACACACAAACCTCGTGGATTATAAAGTCAGAACATGTAGTAAAAGTACTGAAGCTGAAATGAGCTGATCCAAGAAGCAGGAAATTACTTTTTCTGCAGAGTTGATTTGTGTTGATGTTGGGGAAGTAGAAAGAAGCAGTTACTGTGCCATCAGACGTTAATATGCGTCTTATAGTGCAAGTGTTGGTTGTTTTTAATTGGGCAAATTTTAATCATGGAGTATGCTGCATCAGAATTATTTGTCTGATGGTTTAATATCTTCAGCTATGTTCTCAAAGTAAACAAAAACTTGTCCCCCAGCATAATTTAGAGCGAATCAGTAGAGGTGGGAGCAGGGATTTGGACTGAGATCACCCAGCTAAAGACAGTAAGGAGACATGGAGGTAGAACAAGGATGGCTGCCTGACCTGTAGAAGGTGCTGAATGTAATGGGCTCTGGTGATAGCGAAGAAAGAAAAAACATGACGGCCTTCCGATCCAGACTTTCAAACTGAATACCTCTGATGGCGTCTCGTCTTCTAGTGTCATGCAGCCCCAAGTGTTTAAAATTGACATTACCCAACCCTAAAACTGCTTGTGTTCCCAATTTGAGCAGTCACAGGTTCCCAGTATTTGCTACCCAAAATCATCTCGAACATACCAAACAAGTTATATAAGGTCAGACTGTAGACCATCACAAATCCAGTGCAAATGACTCCACTTTATATTTACAACTGTTGCAGATTTTCAGACACAAAATGTTTTTTTTCTCTTTTAAATGTGATTTTTTTCGTCTTTGGCTTTTGACCATTTTTGCTCCATTCTACCCCATTATCAATAAAAATGTAGTTATTTCCAATCAGCTCAGACTACAAGAGCAGGATAACACAGTTTAAAAGAAATTTGATGTGAATTTAATGATCACAATCATTGTGTAAATGTATGTACAGTGTTTCAATAGAAGAGGTCTGAGCAGAACGGGTGTGGACTCATATCCCAACAAATGCAGATCTGTCTGGACATACAAACATGCAGTTTCTTTTGTAGATACTCACACAACAACCACACAAACACAACAGCCTCCCTCTTGGCTGGATTACTGGCTGGCTTATATTGCAAGCCGCTGATTTATGGTGTAATCTAGTTCAGGGAGGGAGAGCTTCTCGAACTAAGAAGCAGAAAGACCAGCGTTGACCTTTGGTGTCCTGCTCAACTTGTCAACAAACTCTCAGCACTGTGAGGAAGAGGAGCACTCTGCATTAGAATAAACCAAGCCGGTGAATAAGAAAATGTGGACTCAATTAATTCTCTACCTGGTTGGAATAATGATGCTGTTCTACTTATCGTGTTTTCAAAAAAACAACATCAGAAACTGGGGGAATTTAAACCACTTTATGACTTGGAGATGTTGATTTTTCCATTATTGGATTTTCTGTCCTATGATGAAATTTTTACTTGAATGCGGCACTAGTGCGTAGGCCCCAGGCTGAATTCACTCCTTGCCCTCACCACTTTGCCCTAACCTGCATGTCCACCTTTTTTAAGACATATTTAAAGTCAAGGGATATAAAAAGATTAACCCAGAATCCCTTGCTAGTTATTAGCAACATGCAAAATAGAAGCTTAAGAATTTTGGTATTTCCAACACATTCTTGTCCCACAGCATCAGATAACGATGCCACTTTTTACATCCATGTTACATCATATTGATGCCACAGGTACCATTTGACGCCATGGCAACGACTTTATATACACACAAAACTGCGTTAAGGTTAGGCACAAAAACTTCAGGGTACTATAATAACCACGTGTGCACAACAGCTCACACTAAAGTCGAATCCTGGTCTCCAGTGGTAAAGTTGTGTGTCTTGTACCATCCACCACCCTGTCCACCTCGCCACGAAATGTTCGTATAGTACGTCATTGCTTTAGGCGTCAAATAAAGGATTAGGCAAAGCAACGCTTTTTGACGCAATGAGAATGGGTCTAGCAGCCGCAGACCTCCCTGAGAGGACCCTGACTGTCACTCTGTTGCAAGAAGCGGATGATTCACAAAACAAGAAAAACTGGTGGTAATGATGAGGAGTTATCATTCTGGGAGAGAAAAAAGAGGAACAGGAGAATTAGCAAGATAGTGGTAAGTGGAGGTGAACATGGACACCACAACTCCAGCCAATCACAGGGGGGGGTTTCATAAATAATACAACTTTTATGTTAATAGCATCCAAAATTGCCTCTTTTAGGGCAGGAGGGGAATTCGAGCTGGTTGTGGAATTAGATTTACAGGGCAAAAAAAAGGTCATAGATGTATTTAAACTACATCTCACACTCAATATTTATGAAACTCCAAAAGGGGCCTAATATCAGCTTTTTAAAGGTAAAGCAAACTCTCCTTCGATCAACATCAACCTCTTTTCTCCCATCCTCATCGACACTTTATGCTCACTCACTAAGGACCACGCAGCAGTCTGATGGATGGGCCTGCTTCAAACTGAGCAATGGAACAATTACTCCTGCGCTCCGTCTTTGTCAGGACTCTATTCAAAGAGTTCACTGTTGGAAAAGAAAAGGGCCTATAACTCAAACCAATGATCATGTGAATGATGTGGAAGTGTATATGCATGTGTGTGCACTTTTTCATCAGGAAAGAAAGCAGGTAGCCAAAAACTATGGCAGCACAAGCTAAGTCAAAGTGAGCAGCTTGTTGACTAGGATGGTTGTTCTGATAAGATTAGATATAGTTAAAAAAAAAAACATACATTGCTAAGAAACCACGAGGGGACACAAGCCAATGTCTTCTTGTGCCCGTCCCAAGTCTGGACAAATTCAGAGGGCTGTGTCAGGAAGGGCATCCGTCTTGAAACACATGCTAAATTAAACATGCCAATCATGACTTCCACATGGAATCTGACTTCCATACCGGATCGTTCGCGGCCCTGAACCTGTTCCTGAATTGGCTGAGTTTGCTTCCTCACGTGACTCTGGGTTGATCGATGCACCACCAGTTCCAACCCCTAGAGGTGGCCCTCATCCTACCTGTCCTGGCTCCTGACCCCGTTCCCGAGTCTGCCCAGCCTCAGGAGGGCTTTAACAGCTGTCGCCGACCCCCAGGTAGCCCGACCCCCAGGGGGGTGGGGGCACCGGTCTCCAGCTTGTATCCCGAAGGGCTTCTGCCATAAAGGCCAGCCTCCAGCCACACCTCCAGAGGTTCTTTAGAGACTTCACACTCCAAGGCTCTTTGACCCGAACCATCCACCAGATCCTCCTCTTCTTCCACCACTTCTTGCCCTGGGCCATCTGCCTCCATCCAAGGACTTGCCCGAGCCGGCCTCCAGGCCCCCCTCTGCCTGCCCTGGTTATTTTTTCATATCGGTTTCTGACCTGTCCTCTTTGTCTGCACGTTTCAGTTCCCAGTCTGCCTGTTGAAATGCTCCTTAGATTACTCCTTTGTATATTATCTGTTCAGTTAGTGCCCACATTTTAACCGGCTTCGCACCTGTTCCTCTGTTCAAGCTCTGCTCCCCTTTACTTGTGTTAGTTCTTTAGTTTTTCTAGCCCTGATTTTAGTTTAGCCTCCTCAGGCATTATGGCCCTGTCTTGTGTTTAGTTCTTCTCTGATTTGTTTTTAGCTTCTTTCCTGATATTCTGTGTTCCTTAATAATCTGCTTATAGCTAATAGACGCTTTATATGGCTTTCCAGCCTTGTGTACAACATTTCCACCTCCGTATGTTGTGTTCGAGTTCTTTAATCACTGATCCCAGCTCCTGTGTTTATATTCTGATACTTTAGTCCTTCAGTCCTAGTTTCATGTTTAGTTCCTTGGTTCATGTATTGTGTTTGTGTTCGAAATCTACCTGCCTGTCAGCCTAGTCCCCATTTAGTGAAGTCAATTTGTTATTCCTCCCTTTCTGTGCAGTTCCAGAATAAAGTTCACTTACGTTCTACATCCCTCTCACACTGTTTAGTCTTGGGTCCATTCTCACACACAAAACCTGACAGTAACTGTATGGAAGTGCAATTACTATCATAAGGTCTTTGGCAAGAAAGCAGTGTGTGGCTTTAACTGGTGTTCATTAGTACCTCTCAGTACTAAATCTCAGTGGTAAATGGATTAATGAGAGCTTGCTTATGACAATGCATACACCTGCTAGAAAAAGCTGATCAAAGCAAGTGGATGGTGGGTGGAGATTATCATGTGAACACTGAGCAGCACCGGGAGCAGCCGTGCTTCATTTGTTAGCAAGTCACAAGCCAAATCGATTTATTGTAAAGCAGAGGTTAGTGAACTTGTCTCAGTCATGAAAAGTAAACTGAATTATCAATCAGGAAATGTTGTGGAATCACCTAATAATTTTTGAGTAATGTTTCAATAAGCTAAATGTGTGGGTTATAAAATATATATATATATATAAAAGTGTCTTGTTTTTATTGTCAAACCTTTAAAATAAGAGTTGAGTGACAGGTGAGCGCCTTGCATGGCAGCCACCATCATCAGTGTGTGAGGTGTGTGGGTGAATGAGAAGCTCTTTTCGGCTATAAAAAAAAACAAAATTACGGTTGCACAATTTCCATGTCACCATCACTAAACTTTCAAATATTAATTTGATGTAGCTACTTATCACTTACAAAAGCCTTTCTTTTTATAATGACACAATTAAGCAAATGACCATGTCTCATAAACCCAATGATGCTGTAAAGACAGATCAGTGAGCAGATGAGTTTTCCACATGATGAGGCTTTAATGTTCATCTGACATTTCCACACCTAGCTCACCCAGTTACCTGAGCTTTCCCCAAAATTAAAACTCCAAACAACAGAAGAAAAAACTAAAGGAGAGAGAAGAAATCTTTGCAAGTTTGTGCGAAACAACAGAAAAAGAAAATTAGTTTTATTAACGTATGTCGGCAAATTTCAGTCAAAAAGCCACTTCACTGCGTTGACTGTTTTAAACTTATGTTCTTATCTGGTGCCATGTCCTATCACTAAAGATTGTAGAGAGCAGCATTTTATTCAAACAGTGTCACAGCCAGTTGCTACAGCATACTGTGTCCTGCATAATGAAACAGCAGTTTCATGTTTCATGTGCACGTGTTGTGTATTAATTATGAATTAGTGTCAGGTACTGTGGTCGGCACTGCATCAGCACTAGAGAATTAATGAAGCTACTTAAAACCAAAGGTAATTAGTGAGTTTGGGTGGGGGTGAGAGAGAAAGAAATAAACTGCAGGACTCAGACAAGAAGTGTGACCTTATTTTACAAGTCTGGGCTGCTAGTGCACAAAATGTGTTTCCAGTTTGTAGAGAAGCTTTTTCAATTCACAAAAATCTAATTAGCCCAAGACGTTGATACAAAGATTATATATTAATACTTCTTATACCTAGTTATGTTATGTTTAACAATGACAATACTGCCTGAAATGACTAAAGCGTCTGTCACATAAGTAGCATAATTTAACCCACATAGCTCAGAAATTTCCTTTCTGAGTTACGTGTGGAGGATCATGCACAATATCGGGGTGTGGGGGGATCGACCGCGACAATTAGACTGTTCATACTCGCTTAAGCTGCTCGGATTCAGTTGCTGATCTCTGACAGTATAGTCGGCACTTTAACAAAGCTGCATCAGCGTCTCAGAATAGGTAGATAGTCTAAATGGTATTAGAGCACTTTTCTACCTATTGTGCTTAGGTAGCAGTGCTTTACACTGCTTCTTATTCACCCACTCACACACCGACGGGGGAGCTGCTGTGCAGCTGGCCAACGCTCACCGGGACCAACTCAGTTGGGGTTCAGTGTCTTGCTCAAGGACACTTCGACATGTGACCGCCGGAGCCGGAGATTGAACCAACAACTGTGAAATTGGTGGACGACTGCTCTACCTTGCTGCTCCGCAGTCGCCCTGTGTCACTGTAAAAGAAAAGGAACATTCCGGTTCTTTGTAAAAACTTTGCAGTTTCAGTATGTGAACCATGTACAACATGTTAAGTTCTTCTTCCTGTGTGTGTTTTGAGTCTTTGGAAACACGTTAAGCATTAGTGAGACTTAGTGGGACTGGTGAGGTTGTGTTGTGAGTTCTTTTTGCTTTGGAAAGGTTTTTAAAATAGTTGACTCTTTAACATCTTGTAATGAATAATTTGTCTCTTATTTGCTTGACATTTGCGCTGTGTGTCTGACAGCAATACTTCCAAATAGTCTGGAGGGAAATTAATAAGTGAAAGGTCAGAGCAGAGCAGCAAAAGATGAGCTATCTTATCCTGATTCTACTGTGGGTTGGGTTTCAAAGACACTGGACCTCTCATGTCATTATCCAGACATTTTTTATCCAGCTTTACGAACAAGGAGGAGGATATTTTGCAGCTAATCTCAGTACAGTGAGGCAGCCAGGCAATGGCCAAAGCGGACTGTCTGTAATGAGTTCAGATAGAAAGAAAAAAATCTAAAGGCAAATTTTCTAAAATAAATAAAGAGTCAAAGAATTGTGAGAGGGCTTGTAAAACGAATCACTCATCTGTACATCGTAGGAAAATGCCGCGTGCTCATTTTTCAGCTCTAATCTCGTTAGCAGCTGAAACCAACTTTCATTATGGGAACATTATCAGCTTCTCCACACACACACACACACACTATATATATATATATATTCCTATTCATCAACTGCCTCTCTCCACCTCAGTCTTGTCATGTTTTGTGGAGAAAAACTGGACTGAAACAGCAGTTTTTCTTCTTTACTGTATCTTTGAGAGGCAAAGAAACCTGAGAGGCTTAAAGGGATGAAGACAAAGCCTCATAGTGTCAGTGAAAGGAGGCTCGTAAGATGAGCCGTGAGGCCTAAGACTCCCAAATATAGACGCAAAGCAGCCAAAAGGTTTGGATTTTGATTGAAGGCAAAAGACCCAGAAACAAGCAGGAAGGGAAGATACTGCTTCCCAAACATGACTGATGTATGAGTTTATCCCAATTGCTTACACTTCCTCTAAAACTAGAGCCTGAAATATTATTATTCAAGTGCAAATTGTGTGGACGTACGTTGGCTAATACCGTAGGTAAATAAGGAAATAATACAAGGTTAATAGCGGGGAAACAACAGTTAGGGCAGAGCTAATACTGAATTTAATTAACCAGCACAACTTCATCTTGGAAAGAAACCTCAGCTCACTCTCTAATGATAAAATAAATACCTTCCTCCCTCTAAATGAACGCACAGCTTCATCCAACCCTCCACACTTCTGCCGAAATCTAGCCTGGCTGCAGTAATGTAATGCAGAGTCATCTAATCAGTAGCTTACGTACACTGAAAGTAAAAACGGCTGCTAAGTGGTGCAATTTATTCAGTCTTGTCACATTCAATTTGCCACTTTTCACATTTTGCTGCTCTTGTCATACTCTCAGTGTTGGTAATTGCCTGTGCAATGAGAGCACAAATTTGTAAGTTAAAGATGCAAGAGACACCTGGCTCCTCAACTCACGTTCTCAAGGAGGAAACTTTCAGGTGAATAAACATCTCAGTCAATGTACAAGCATCATGTCAAAGCTTAATATCTGAAGAGAATACTAAAGTCTGTCAACCTCCTCCTGCACTCAGACAAATTGTCTGAGCTCAAGACATAATACAGTTTTCTGGAGTTGGAGAATCAAACAGGTACCCTCAGCGTCAACTTGAAACGCAGAGGGGACTGGACAACGCAGCGCTTTTTAATGCCTTGGCAATGAGACAGGCTGGTCTTTTACACTGAGGTCAAAGTTCGCTGGTGTAAACGACCTTCACTTATAAAGGACACTTCTACTGTAACTGTACCCAAAGCGCTTTACAGTGTTGCTCTTCATTGTTGCACGAGCCTGATCCACCGGGAGCAACTTGAGCTTTAGTGAAGCTCATAGCACAGTGTAAAGTAGGCAGATACAAGAAGAGAAAGTTGTAAAACATTGGACTCAAACTCCAGTCTCGGTCTGTGACGTCCTCTTCTTTGTTGACTGAGCCCTGACTGATTTTCTTGAAACCACAGAAGGTACATGCCTCATATCAATTCTGTCCCACATCAAGACTAACCACAAAACGTAGCTGCAGGAGTTTAAAGACTTCAGGTCTCATTTCAGGTTGGTGTTACAGCAGCACTCAGAGCTTTCACAAGAAGTGTTAATGGACTGATGTGATCCAAATAATGAAAAGTCGGCTATTACGTTCAGGAGTCACTCATGGGTAAAATCGCATTGTGTAATAGAACACATCTCATGCTTTCATAACACAGAAATATAGTAATGTACAGCATAATTACTGTTGCTCACGCACAAGCTATTGGGATTTTTGAACACATCCAACCACTGAAAAACAAGAAAGTGTAAATGAGCTGATTTGAAGCTGTGGGTGTGTAGTTTAGTGTTTCACCTCCAACTGTTGTCCAGCAGCTGCATGTTTGCGTAAATGACATTTCACTTTTCTTTTAAAACTCACATTTAGCGAAACCCTGATTACGTTGGACAATAAGCCACTTGTGGCTATAACACTATACATTTACTACAATATGCACAAATTGACAGGCAAACTAAATATGCCAACAATGGCATGAGCCTCAAATCAGGAAACATGGGTGAAGAATTCTCTTAAACATTGGTTTAATGTGATTTGTTTATGTAATTTATGACTATTGTGCAGAAAACAAATGAAGCAAAACTGTAACTCCTGACAACCTCATATCAGCTCCACTCAGATATTACTATGAATGGGTCTCCCTTTCACTCTACTTTAACCTTTTCCTTCTGCACAGTTGTGAGGTGCTCTGACTTAAAGTTTTCACCCTGTGATATAATTTGACTTCATATTTGCTGAACAAGTCATCGCTGAGAGGATCCTGCATTTTAAATGAGCGAACACACTCTGGAATGACATTCACAGTTGATTCTGAATGTAGATAGCTACTGTTTGAAAAGACTGCCGGCGCCTCTGACAAAGCGTTTGACAGCAGAAAATTAAAACACAATATTTCATTTCACAGTTGACATAATTATAACTCCTTCAAATGGCTGATAGATGCATTATGTTAGAGCTGCACAAAGATTAACTTCAGGTAATGAGCCTTCTCAAAGAGCTTAACAACACAAAGTTCCACTTTACTGTCAAAGCCGGTCTGAAGGTTACCTAAATGTTAAGATATGGAAATGATTTTAAGAGACAGGAACTTGGAACAAAAGAGCCGATAAATAATCTATGCCCAAAATGCTAATTCCTGCCCTCAGGAAAAAGACCAATTGCTCTGCCTCAGCCACTCCCCTGCCGCTCTGCAAACAGGCCGGGGGCAGCAAAACCCCATCTCAAGAATCTGCATAAGTTGTCCTCAAATATATGTGCTGGTTAAGGTTGAGTGCAGTGTATCAGGCATGTCCCAATTCACATTTCATTATATATTTACTGTTGGGATTTATATTATTAGGCAGCACAGCAGTGGGTTCGCATCCCCGGCCAACCGTGGACTTTCTGTGTGGGTTTCCTCCCATAGTCCAAAGACACGCATGTTAGGTTGTTGGGTCATGTTTGTCTAGGTGTGAGTTGTTGTCTGTCTGTGTATGTCCAAGGTGGACTTCACGTTTTGCCCAATGACAGCTGGAATAGGCTCCAGCCCCCTGCGACCATCTCTGTCAGTTTTGATTTAAAAGTTCTGTTCAGCCAAATCCTCTAGTTGCTCCCAAATCATGACCAAACACACCTGTTTTAGGGGCCATTACATCTGTGCTGACAACCACAAAGGTCTATTTACAGTGGCGAGGGAAGCTAGCAGCTCATTTTTGGGAGTAATTTGATTTTAGACTCATCATTTTTTTTCTCATGATCATCTTAGTAAATGAACAACAATCACCTAAGTAGTTCTCTCATCCTGTTGATGTATCTGTGTCTGGGCTGTTGGTGACTGTCTGCACAAAAAGTTCTGCATTCCTGGTGCTAATGCTCCCCGATGAGCTGTATCCATGGGTGGGAACAGAAAGTAAATGTGCCATTCTAAGTGCCTACATTCATGTTTTTCCCTCCTTTCAGCGCCATTACTGATGAAATGGCATGAGAAATGGGATGCTAACATGCCGGGAACAAAAACACCCCATTCAATGCTCTGCATTTCTACATAAAGGCATCAGAAAAAAAAAAAAAAACAAAACTCAAAAAATCTCAGAAAGCAGTGTTGTTTCGTTGTGTTGTATCACTGTAAATACTCGTACTGTTTTGTGGTGTGAGATAAAACAAAGTATCTTCTTCAGAAAAGTCATTCTCAAATGGCAGAGGAACACCTGCTGGGCCTAAATGCTATATACAGTCAGCAGGGAGTTGTATACCTGTAATTAAAGACTGCACATGTGTTTGTCTGATGAGGACGGGGGGTAGTTGTCCAGCACAGCAAGCAGCGTTCAAAACATCTGTCAAAGGATAAACCTCTGTCACTGCCTGCTGTGCAGTTAATAAAGTCCAACTGTGACTAAACAAGATTTACCTTCGCTCCTCTTTCTTTTCCATAACAACCTGCCACGGGCTGCATTTTGGTGTGAAAAGTGAGAAGAAAAGCCGAATTATGTTTTATATAACAACTACAAGAGCAAACACTTCACAGACAGAGAGGAGGGTACAAAAGAAATAAGAAAAGAAGAAGACAGAGCCATTGGAAAGTTAATTACTGAAAAGTATCATGCACTTAAGGTCATAGATCAGCCACATTTTTGTTTGCTGCCAAACCAAAAAAGCTAAAAAAAAAAAAGCAGTGAGGAGTCAACGCAAGAAAGAAAAATGAGGGAAGACAAGTGAGGACAGCTAGAAACAGGACAGTGTTTATGAAAAGAGAGGGGCACAGAGGGCGTGAGATGTGGTGGGGGAATTGGGGGTTTTTTTTTACACTGCAGGATTTATGGCATCCTGCGTATGCTGTGTGGCACGGGAGCCATCGCCTCCTGGCCAGAGGAAGCAACATCATTTCAAGCTCGAGTGCCCACTGCGCCGTCAAGTGTCCTGCCAAAAAGTGCACGGCTGCAGAATACCAAGAAAATCCCCTGACCTTTTCCCCAACAACCGCCGTGTTCATCTGAGTCACAGCACAGAAAGGCCTCTCTCTCCTCACAGTGGTGCCTCTGTATCCCACTGGATCTAAACACCCACAGCCAACAGGATTCTCCCATCGCATCCAAGCATGTTATCATCAAAAAGAGGTTTTTTTTTTTTTTTACATGTTATGCCACTGATCTCTGAGGGAAAAAAAAAGATGTTTTTCCTAAAAGGAAAACACACTTAGGAGAAGCACAGAGTATAAGTCCAGTGTTGGCTGCTGGTGAAATGTAAAAGTTAGAACCAATCCTGTAACCTTGTGCCTTAGTATATCTCAACTTTCAGCATCTCAGATCAGCTAACCAGTGCTTTTAGATGTACTTAGGGCTTAATTTAAGACAAAAGTGTGAATGGTTGTCTGTCTGTGTATGTCTCTCTGCGTTGGGTGTCCCGGGTGGACCCCGCCTTTTACCCTACGGCAGCTGGGACAGGCTGACCCGAATCGGAAAAGCGGTTACAGATATTGGCTGGATGGATGACTCATGGATTAAGTGCTGCTGATTGATGATTTTAAACCATTTGGCAGCAACACAGGAGTTAGAGCAGCGGTTATGTTACAGATTAGTCACAGATTTCTGTAAAAACGTAACATTATCGAGGTAGTTTATTCCACCACAAGCAAACAACTTTGTTGCTTCTTGTCATCAATTTTTTTTTAAAAATATGGACAAATGGTTAAAAACTGCCCTTAAAAAGCTTTAATTAAAGTTAGTTTTGTCTTCTGTGTTCAGTTGACGCACAGTTTTTATTTCGTAATGTGATGATGAATAGTGGCCTTTCTGTGGTTCATAGGTCAAAAATATCTGCAGTCAGATTTGTCTTTATACATGATTAGACCCGAGCTCGGGCTTGATGGATGCTCAGATCTGTGTGGTAATGAGGTCGACAGAGCTCCATAATTGTGCAACATAGTTAATAACATCACATCTGACATGTTTCTCTGCTTCCCTCTCTTTATCTTCTGACCTCATCTTCCCACTCCTCTGTCAAAACAGCAAGTAGCAGCAGCAATCCTTCATTATAATGATAAGAATCATCTGAAACATTCAGTATAAGGGCCATTATTTCTGTGGCATTGATTTTAATACACATTACAAATACAGTATGTACAAATGTACAGTGCTGGGGTAACACTTTAACAATGCATTGGTTTAAAGTATTATTTAATACCAATTATTTAACGCAAGGGGAAGAAGTTGGTATTTCATATTAGGTGAAACATTTATAAAAGAAAGTTCCCACTATTGAACATTTTCCTGCTATATATAGGTCCTTTCATCTACACAGCAGAATACTTCTTCAGCTTCAGTAATAGTACTTCACTTTTCCTGTTGGTTGTTTTGTTCAAGCAAATGTTACATGTTTTGTAGCACAGAAACAGGAACAACTGTCGAGTGATACAAAAAAAACATCACCAACATGGTTAAATCCACTCTTCAGTTTAAAAAAAATCTAACATGCTGCCCATGGTCTGAATTCTGCACTGCACCAATACAGTCACAGTATCAACACGGAACGGATCTGCTCAGCTCATTTAAGGCTCTTTTATATGTAACAGCCAGCGGCGCAGATCACTTGCTCAAAGAACAGGTCTTTTAAGAAAACAGCTCCAACAGTTCCATGACGACCTCTTGTCCTCCAACACTCTACTCCCACATTACAAACATAACACACACATACACTGAAACACTCCTCCACAGACGCTAATAGAGCCACCAAGCTGATTCCCTTAAGTTCCTAGCAGACATCAAGTGAAGTGAGTGGGTAAGTGGTCCCTGGATACCACACCTGTCCTGGCTGATTCCTCATCATGTTTTGTCATTGTACATCGAGACCTAACCTCCTGCTGGGGTTTTAATTACACACTGCTGGTGCCCTTGTTGTGTGTTGGCCTGTTGTTTAGTGGCGCTAATCTTTTGTCCCTCTTTACTTTTTATTAAACTGTAACAAGCTCTATTTGGTTCCTCTTATTGTCTGTAAAGCAACTAAAGCGAATGTTTGCAAACTGAGCATGAAATGATCTTCTTTCGTTGTCCCTCCACTGAGATCGTTTACAGTGTGTATGAATGTGTGTGTGTGTGTGGTTCGGTGCCAATCTGTGGGGATAATCTTAAGCTTCATAGCCACTTAACTGATGATAATAGAGTATGTTTATGTTTATGGCCAGTTAATATCGTAAGAGGCCTGTGTTTCTGACAGGTCCTCACTTATGAGAAACTTACATGTGTCTTTATTTACTGTTAGTCATAGGACAGACATAGGACAGTTCAGAGATATAAAGAGTGGTGTGACGTGTCCATGTGGCTGTTAAAAAATGAGACATGCTGCTGCATTTTAAATCATCTGGGTGTTTTTACTGTGAATGTTGGCAGTCCTGTCAATAGGGCATCACAGCAGTCAAGACAAGATAGGACCAGTGCCTGCGTGAGGAGTTGGGCAGCATATTTTAGAAAGGTGGGGGCTGATCTGGTCTGATGTTGTGGAGATGAACATGGTGTCAGTAAAGCTTAGTCAGTTGACGCCGTGTTGTGTGGAAGGCCTGACTGGAAAGAACAAAACTTCTTGCTTAGAGAGACTAGGTTAAAGTGGTTCTCACATCCAAGCAGAGATGTCAGAGAGAGACAGGTTAAGTTGCTCAGAGTTGTGTCTCATCGGCCTAGCATTTGATAGGAAAGGGCCATGTTAAGCCATGTTTGATAAACATGGACCCAGGGATGAGGGTATAGATGAAGAAGAGCAGAGGGCTGAAAACAGAGCCCTTTGGAGACGACATGAGAATAAGATAGTTATTCCTGCCATGATACATTCAAGGTTCCACCAGACAGGTAGGACCCAAGCTAGCCTAGAGCTGTTCCAGAGATGAGCTGGTGTTTAGTGTCACAGACAACTTTTGCACTCTGTAATACTTGTAATACTTCACAAGGTGGAGGTCCAGAGTAGGCTTCTAATTTAGTGGCGTAATCCAGTTTGAATGTGGTGGGAAAAGTCACCTTTGTGAGTGATGTATTAATGATTCCAGGGGACATGTGGTAGGATGTCTCGACAGCAGGACTGTCAGTCAGAGTGGTGAATGAGGAGAGCAGTGTGCTGTTTGATGATGTAAACAGGGTGTGGAGGGAACTCTGAGCTGACGGGGGCCATCTTGTTTGTGAAGAAGCAGTGAGAAAGGAGTAGAGGAGAAGTACAGGGAGGGAGGTACAGGGGTGATTTGAAGGTGGAGAACAGCTTCCTAGTGTCATAACCCAAAGACATTTTGTAGTTACAGTCCACTGCAGACCAAACACGAGCTTTTAAAATGGCTGCCAGGATGTTGAAAACGCATTAATTATCCACCACTTTACATGTCACATGTCATACACCTGGAAAGAAAAACTGTGAAGCCCAGATGGAAATTAAGATGGAAAATCAAGCCACAACAAAACACTGACTAATAAAAGCACCCGTCATACGAGCCCAATTAGAAATTTCACAGACGTGGTTAAACAACAAGTCATCTTTCACATTTTCTCTGACTTCTCTCTGTCACTTTGTCATTATATCGTCTCTACAACCATGTCTTTAAATAACATCCAAATAATCTGGAAAACAAAGACAATTCACAGACTGACATCTAACAATTTGCTGTTGAAATGGCAAAAATGGCAAAATGAGCCTAAAGGACAGAAAACAGATGGACAGACAGTCCCAAAGACGCAGGAGAAGGTTGCAGTAACAGACGCCCTAAGGTCTAATATAAAATCAGCCACCTGTCTGTCCTCACGGTCCGTCTGACTGCAGGCTTTGTGTGACCGCCGCCTAATAAAACACAAGGCAATGTCCGGCAAAGCCAGCGCCTCTGTGGATGCATCCTCATTCTGCTCCATCAACATCCCCATTACTGTCCTCAAGGACATCTGTTCAAAGATGTCTGAAAGTCATGCCTAGAGAGCGGCTTTGGTACCAAGAGGGAATTTAGGAGGTCGTGACAACAGCATTAAATGCCTCACTACCACCACCCAGTCTCCTCACCCAGGCATGTACAAAACCACAGCCAGGGACAGAGGCCCAGGGCAGCAGATAGAGGACATGGAGCCCCGGGGAAGCTGGGCTGGCAAGCGCTGCTCGTACGGGCGGTAAACCAGACTACTCGGGGTGCACTGGGAAGGTCTTTGTGCTGTGAGAAGAGACCAAGATTAATGCCAGCACCCACGGTTGAGCAAGCCCATAGTGGGTTATGCCCTCACAGCGTTGCCAGGCCTGCTGCGAACTCGCTAAAGATGCGTTCTGTTGTCCTTGAGGCATTTAATGATTGTTCAGTGGGTTTCTCAATGCTGATGAGAGAAGGAGACGGACCCTCTTATACAGAGTAACAACCATCGCTTGCTCAATTTCAGCCCATAATTCATGCAAATGTGCCCAGGGAGTGTCCTGTGGTCAAAGTGCTTCCTTTCGCTTCGGCTTTTGCAGTCTTTTGTGTTTGACTTTGGGTTTGACTTTGCTTTTCCCCTTGTTCGTAATTGTGTTTTGATGAATTACATCTTATTATGTAATTTCACTTTTATTTATTTGTTTGTTTCCCAGCTCACTTGTTCATTTGTGCAGGCCTACGAGGGGAATGCGCACTGCATTGATAAACAGCTCTAAGTGGAATTCCTGATAGAAATTAGAAAGAGGGGCAGGGAGGCAGGGAGCTCTGCTCATGGAGAGAGAAGTAGATGAAGTGGTTGTAAGGAGTGAGGAGGAGGGAGGGGGGAGAACAAATGAAGAAAAAGAGGGGAAGTATGGTTCTACCTGCAAATTGGTGCATTCACTATCAAGAAATATCGTTCTCCTTTGGCTCATTTTCTTGTCAGTTGCACTGGAAGTTCCTCCTGCCAAACGAATTCCAAATGACTTAAACCCAAATGCAAAATAGAGCTGATAGAGCTGAAAACTAAAAATTAAAAATACAAGTGAATACCAGCAGTGTGGCACCAGAGTGCTGAATATAGTGAGGGAATAATTCACACTGCAGTCTGCTCGGGGAAATTGAACCTCTTTGAAAGCTTCTAATAAACTGCCACAGTAGTCCTGCTCGACGTGACGCTCCCTCTCTCAGCCGCCGAGTCTGTTCACGCATACTGAAGTGACATGGCCGAGCAGAGAGAGCGACAGGGGTGGAAACAGTGACGAAAGAGAGAGAGAGATACAGGGGAAGGGTGGAGGAGAAAAAGAGAAGAGGAGCAAATGGAATATGGAGAAAGGTGCAGCAAGTAGAAAATAGAGGGAAGACAAGTAGGGAGAAGAGAGAGAATGAAAAAAGGCAGATGGAGGAGGGGAGTGAAAAATGCTGAGAATTATAACACGGAGCAGAGTTATATGGAGTTGAGAGTGAGCGAAGATGGAGTTCAAGGCGAGTAACTGAGTGGATGCGAGTGAAGGAAATGAGAAGGAGGTGAATACAAATGTAGAGGAGAGTTAAGTGAAGGGGAGTGAGGAGAAGAAACAATATAAAAGGCAATATTTTACTTGAAAATGTGAGCAGTAAACAAGCTGCTCCCTCCAGACAAAAGTTACATGTTCCCTTTAGAGAGCAAATACCCAAAGTCACAAGATTAGTTTTCTCCTCAATGCCACAGAGAAGCTTACAAAAGCAGAACTGTTCCCCCGCAGTAAATGGAGCAGATATAATACTCACTACCTGCTCAAATTTAAATGCATAATCCGTGGATTACACCAGTTCTGTAATGAAATATGGTCAGTTTCAGGTATTACCTTGAGCCTAAAGTCGAATATGATGCCGAGTTGTCATTCACCTTGAACACAAATGGAGGTTTTGCTTGATTCTTCTTTGGTTCCTCACAAAGTTGCTCACATTGTTGGAAACTCTAAAAATGTGTGATTCTGGCTTAACACCCCTGAGTGGTTTGACTTAGCTTTTCTTTCCAAATGTTACACAAGAAACTCTCACATCTGGCTGTTATTATGGGTTTCACAGAACTTAAAAACACATCAGTCATAGAATATGGTGTGTGTACTTGCTGCATAAAGATTGTACAACTTCACTGTATTATTTCACCTTCATTTCCCTTTTAGGCTCTTTAGTTTGTGCACAGGAAATGTATTTTCTCGCAGGATTTGTGGGTGTGCTTCTGCCAACCTGTCCGAGACTAGAAATCTGTGCTAGTTGGTGGACACAGTTTTTATGTGTGATCTGCCAAGTCGTTGAAAGTCTTGACTTCAAGTGTGTCTCAAGCTTCAGGCGATGGTCTTCTAGGATTCCAGTGTGTGGTGTTGGTCCTGCAGGACAACACACCATCACAAGTACTCAGGTGCTATAATCCCCATTAAATGTGAATCCATTGTACTAAAGCCTATGAGAGCATGTTTATGATATGTCACTGAAGGAAAGTCTTTTTGCTGAAAAGGACGCATTCAGCAGATGACTGAAAAATGACTTTTAAAGACATTAAATCGTCTTATGCAAAGCAACGTTTTTTGACGTGCGGCAAAGTGAGCGCAGCCTTCGTATGAACGTTGAACGTGATAAAGTTTATACACACGAAGGTCAGGATAAGTATTTCACAAAGTTGGAACACGAACTCTCCAAACCTGGACCTCACTTCCACAATAAAAAAATGAAGTTGAACCTATATTTATTATTGGCACAAAAGCAGGGCCTGGGAGTCTGGACAGATGTTGCTGTCCATGGTGCTGAAACTTACATTGTTCTGCACAGTAAAGCCTACAAGAAGTTTAATAACAGGAACATCACCACAAAATGATTAGATAGAAGTGATTCCGTCTTTGTTCATTAGGAACAAGTTTTTACTAACAGTATCATGCTGACCTCCGTCCCAGTTATGGCATATTATAAAAATGGTGTGTGGCCATGGAGGTGTGTTTGGGCCGATGCCATTGTCATTGGATCGCGATTTAAACCCCGACTCGAGTCCACACAGACAGTGATGCCTGAAACATTGTTGCCACCAGTGGTCTTATACTGGCACAAATCATCTGGGAAGCTACTCTCACTCTCTAACCATTGCTCCAAGTATGTTATGGACACTGCAAATCTGCGTTGCCAGTTTCCTTGGAGCAAACAGATGCACGCCGACAGTTTTTCTGCCGTACAGAAAAGTGTGCAGTCTGCAGCACTGGAGCATGAAGCTGCGCTCGCAAATGTCGACTTCAATGTTTCTTATACACCAACCACTGTGTGTTTTTCTCCCGCAGAAGTTTGCAGACATTTAGAAGAGGAAGGCGGGTAATTAATGTTGGCTTCACATCTCCCCCAGCTCATTTAACCTACTTTAACCACTGACACTGATGCTTGAGGGTGTTTGAGGGTATTTATGTTGCATTATGCATGTTTAATTATCATAACGGATACTGTATAGGAACGTAGGTATAAAGGTGTGGCCCAATCATTGGTGTGTGACCTGGAGGCAAACACGACACAATAAAATAGACTATACTATACTGTGCACACTATCAACTAATCACTACAGAAAATTGTTTGTGCAATTACTGTAGAAAGACAACTGTTTTATACTAAATGACCTAAAATCAGAAAACAATTCCACTGCAAATTGGAGATGCTACTGCTCATTAAACTTTCCAAACATTACTTTACACTTATAAGACTCTGGTCTACCAAGAGCTTCTAATTAATGTTCTTGGTAAACTAAAGCATTCAGCTTTGCATTTGAGTAACCTATTGATTTCTGTTGTGCTTTGACAACAGTGTGACAAAAGTGTGTCTGCAGGGGACAAACATGACACTACATCAGTCACATGAACGGATGCTATGGTAAACCTGCTAACAAGCCAATTTACTGTATAGGTGTCATATTAGAACCTATAAACTCATAAAGATTTGCATAGAGATTATAGTGTCTATGCTACCACAGATCAAGATAAATGATTCTGTAATAAATGCTACTGGCTGTTTACAAATGCTTTCCATTCCTCTTTTGACTCCGAGTGAGCCATTTGTCACAGCACAATATGCTGAAGATTATTGAATGGGCATGTTGCTGATTTCAGGCAGAAAAAAACTAAACAAAACAATAACCCATATTTGTGTGGTGCATGTTTATGTAATAAATTTCTGGGGGATTTCATTGTCACCAGCTGTAAATGGATTCAAATACCCATAGCACTATTAACATTAATACCCATCGGATAGCACATACATTTTCCTCCCAATGATGCAGACCTATGGGTTTTAAATTATTCATTATTCCTATTTGTGGACTAGAAGAGAATGTTTGAATATGGAGGGGGCCAAAAGTAGAAACCTAAGATCTCTGCTTAGTCATTGCCTGTTTTTTTTTCATTTTATCGTTTCTCTCTCTCTTCTCCACATACAAAATCTATATGCATGTCAGTCAATATAAGCACTACATTTAATGATGTAATGAAATGTATCAAAATATCAAATTCACACCTATAGGCTTGAGGGGATAAAGAAGCAAACTGGTATATAAATTATTGAAAGCTGCCAACTTATCAACTTTTAATATCTGATTTGTCTGACCCAGAAAGGTGCAGGACAAGCGAAGGAGTAGGAAGGCAAGGTATAGTTTATTGAATATAAGAGTGGTGATGGGACAGGTAGACTGACAGGGCGGCGACAGGTGTGCAGCAGAGGGGAGCAGAGAAGTAGGTACTGGCTTGGATGATCTAAGTAAGAGAGAGAATGTAAGTGACAGCTTAAAAGTTATGATGACGGATTTATTTCGATGGAATAAGTGGTGGGTGATTCTCTACAGCGAAGCCAGAGTACTGGGAGGGGAAGCTGATACGGGTAACATGAAATGGTGGGGGAATTCTGAGACATCTGGGGAATCGCAGTCTTACCACCAAAGGGTTGCCCACCTTGGCAATGGCGAATGGACCCATGAACCGGGGGGCCGGCTTTTGGCTCTCGACGCAGAGGGGGATGTCTGCCGCAGAGAGCCATACTTGCTGGTCCACCTGATACTGGGGGCCATGGCTATGGCATCTGTCAGCAGATCTCTTGTATGAGTCAGAGGTCCTAATCAGAGCAGCTCCCACCCTCCTCCAGGCCAGCTGACAGCGCCGCACGGATGCCTGTGCCGAAGGAACAGATGATTTTCCTTCACAGGAGTCAAATAGTGGAGGTTGATAACAGTACACTATCTGAAAGGGGTCAGCCCCGTGGAGGTCGATGGTAGGGAGTTGTGGGCATCCTCAACCCAGATCATGGGTTGAGGATGGGTCCCGGGAGCAGAGGAACTGGAGCAGAGTCTCCACATCCTGAATTAGCCTTTGCAGTCTGGCCTTTGGGCTGAGGGTAAAAATTTAAGGAGAGACCAACTGTGACACCAAGCCGCCTAAAAAGAACTCTAGAAACATTTAAATATAAACTGGGGGGGGATACAGTGTTTCATACAGAGCTGTAGACGTCCTGCATTTTCTAAATGCTCCTGAGCCTCAGAATAAAAGTCTAAACCCGAAATTATGCTTAAGAAGGCCTTTGTGGACGATTTGGTTTTAGTCTTTAAATCATCATCAGTGAAGCTAAAATGAATGTATGTTCACTGTTGGTGCTCGAAAGGATATAAACAGCAAACTGGGATGTACATTAGAACATACCATGCTTCTTCTGCCCGTCTGCTAACACACCGAAAGATGACAGAACACTGCAAATCTAGACACCAAACACACGGTAACTCTTTCCTCCAGCATACGGAGATTTTTTTTTTGGCTTTAGCAGTCAGAAGAGGGCACACGGGGCAGAGTTAAAACAGAGGTGACACACTCATCTCAACACTGAAACAAAAATAGGCATTTAAAAAAGAGATGTTCATGTAAGTTAGAAAACTATTGCAATGAACAATGACAAAATTCACACACACTGATGGCTGAATTTGTCAGTCCAACCAGTCATCAAGCTCAGGTCTTAGTTATAATCAGACCAATAACCAAATATGCATTCAAGAGGTCAGTTACTCTGATGGCCTAAGCATTTTGTAAGTAACTGCTAATCCGTTTGCTGCAGATTATAATGCTGTAGTGGTGTCAAACATGAAGTGAAAGGGAATAAATAGATCGGCATCTCAGATTTATTCAAACAAAGTTGGACCATGTAGTTTGGCATAAATCAGGAACATTTCAAAATGGAATCCAATCCTTCAGGGTCCAAGTTTAAATGTGTGAGTCATCGTTTAGTGATTAAAGAAAATGTGAAGAGGATCAAGTCAAAAGTGGATAAAAACAATGAGTCTGAGATACTTTTCCGCTGCAGTATCTCATGAAGTTCCTTATCTCAGACAATGTGCCCAAAACAGCAGCGTAGTGAAATAGTGAAATACTTTCTGCATTTTTTCCTTATCGTTTTAGGTTCAAAGAAAACACATTTTTAGCCTTTTTTAGCCTGCTATGAAAAAACACCAAACCTGCATCAATTAGGAAGTAAAGGTATTAGCTCTGAGCTGCAGGACGAATGTACTGTATCCGAGTCGTAGCTCAGATCGGGGAGAATTGAACAAACGGGAGATAACGAGTGCACCGTTTTCAACCACTTCTCCAACCCCCTGGTGAGTGTGAACAACAAAGCACACGAACAGTGACACAGCAAACACAGCTCCAAACCCTGCAAACATCGATCGGCGTCTCACCGAAGGCTCAGCTGATTACGAGGCAGTGTTTTCTCTGCACCTTAACAACCATTTACTTCTGCAACAAAAGGATTGGAACAGTGCATAATATTAACCTAGTTCTTCTAAATCTTTCTTCTCAAACCGCAAGTTATTATAAATGTGACCCAGAACTAAATTCAGGCCCTGGTTCCTGAATGCAGGTAGAGGAGTTAAGTTCCCCAAAAAGTTCCTGGACCTGGCAAAGAGCCCCTTTGGTGGAAAATGGGCTTTGGTCATGTTTGTGCCAGTGAGAAGCGAGTGCAGAGATGGCGTCAGTGGCCCTGCCAGGCTCTGCTATTTCAGCAAAAGAACTGTGTTTGCTCTCAAGAAAACATCAAGAATAAGTTTTGCATCTCCAAATTGCTATCGAGCTTTGTTTGATGCTATGTGTCGTGATCTCTGGGACCTGATAGAGACAGGGGGCCAGGTGGAGGTGGAGGTGGAGGCCAAATCAATCCATCTATGTTAGTTTTAAATGCACAAAGTACATCCAGCCAACAGATCCACCAGTGGTTCCATCTTAACACACTTTATACTGCTTAAACAATCAAATCTACAAAATCCCATTTGAAATTGCATTGCTAGATATCAAAAATATGTTCAGATCTGCGACATTAAAACCCCCCCAGCTGAATGTAGCATCTGGTTATTGTTTGTAAAATGATGCAGATAAATGAGGTTTTCTAATGTGAAAGTTGAGCCTTTGGTTTGACTATTTTTGCTTAGTGTGACCATCTGTGATTGCAGCTTCAAGCAAGTCAAAAGACGGAAAGTGAAGATGCGTGTGAAGTTTGGCATTATCATTGAAGAAAGCTCATGCATTTAGATGCAAGAGTTACATAGTTTGCATAAAGATAAATAAAAAGCAGTAGAAGAGGGTGTAAAAACAGGCTGCACAGCTCCGGATTCTTTTAGAGATCTTTGATGTCATTGCCAAAATGTTCTGAACATCAGAGTGTAGCTGTGGGCTATGTTCACTTCTGGGGTTAAAGCTCACATGTTGTTAAATTTTCATAGCTGTCAGACAGCAACAGTTGCACAAAACTGGTTAAAAATATGTTTTAGCACTTCACTTAAAAGTTTCATCATAGAAGTAAAAAAAAATCTCCGCTGAGAATCTGATGGACTCTTTTTAGATTTGCAGAAAACCTTTTTATTTCTACTGACTCAATGAGTCATTTAATGTTCTGTTAAGCAGTCCAACATACAGTTATCCAGTTAGACTCGTGAGTACATCAACATTCAAGACACTGCAGATGGACCCACATCCAAAGTGCACCGCATGCATTTTTAAATTAGACTACAAAGTGAAAAAAAAAAAACAGCAATTCTTATTCAACTTTTATGCTTTTGAGACCTTCATTTGTACAGCAAAACCCATGCATTACTCATAAAGCACATATGACTGTAACCAACAAGAGTTCTGTTAATTTCCCAATATTTTTGGTATTATATACACAGGATATGTTTCATTTATATATGGTATTTGTTTTTGTATTTCTTAAAAGGAAGTAAATGAAATATAAATCAACCACATGCCAGAAAATGACCATAGCTGTAGCATAAAGCAGGATGGTCCACGACTAACAACAAAACCTCCAGCTGCTCAGGGTTTCTTACCCTCTCCCCACATCCCCTTCGCACTGTAAAGTATAGATAATCGATCAGGCCTGCTGCTACTCATGCAGAGGGAGGAGCCCGACTCATGATTGTGAACATCAGTTCCAAAGTCCAGTATGAAACAAGCTGCAGACGCCACAGCCTGCATCACGCCACCATCGATGGATGCACTCAGCTGTTAGCGTCAACCACGGTCGTGGGGGGAATCACAGAGCAGTCGATTTGTGCACTGATGCTGAGGGATGCTGGCAGATGATTGTTTAGTCATTAGTTTGTTCTAAAACACCGATAAAGTGCTCAGTGGTGCTGACGTTCACGTTAGTGGTCTTTGCTGCAAAAACTAAAGTTTCTAGGCACATTCTTTTGGCCACGAGGCAGCTTCAGGTGCACGCTTCAAGTGGCCCCAATGCTCAGAAAAGCGTGACAAACAAAATCATTCCATTTACTTCATTAAACTTTAATTTTATGGCTTTATAATCAAAGCTTTGCCACCAAGTTAATGCTTTTTGAGCCAAGTCGAGCAGCTCATTGTGTTTTCATACAAGGCTTTGCTTGACATTTTCCAATAATCAGTCTGCCCGGGGATTTGGTTCTTATGCTGGAATATCAATTGGTACCAGTGATGATGAGGAGGATGTTGATGATGAAATATTGAACTTATGTTATGATTAACTAAAATTCCTGAGATGGCAGAACAACAGAAAGTGACTTGATTAAAAATTAATTGTGAGTTTGCAGATCAGGGATTCGTGTCCAATTGAATCTTTTCAATGCATTTTTTTTATGTTGTGTAATTCTCCAGGTAACCAATAAGTGAGCTTTAATTGTTGTTTACCTTTTGGGGGCGGCTGTAGCTCAATTGGTAAGGCAGTCGTCCACGGACCATCAGGGTCAGTGGTTCAATCCCCTGTCCCAGCTATGTGTCAAAGTGTCTCTGGCCAAGACACTGAAAACCCAACAGCCTGTTTCCATCCCCAGCTGTGCAGAGCCGGTGCCTGTCCAAGCCTGGTAGAAATTGAGGAGGGTTGCATCAGGTGCCAAATAAGAACTGTGCTAAATCAACATGTGGACACTGATCCACTGTGGCGACCCTGAACTCACGGGATAAAAAAAAGTGAAATTAAATAGTTGTTTACCTTTTCAAAGTGCACTTTTAACATAGTCACCCTCACCAACAACCCTCCACAGCCTCAAACCGCTGTGGTTCTCCAGAGACTTTGCACTAACACCCATTTCTGAACAATGGAATCAAATCAAATCCCTGAATGGCTTGATTAAAAGTCACTTATTGCATTCACAACAGGAAGCTAACGATGCTCTACCTGCCATTTTAAGGTTTGGACTTGGACACAAGCTTGTTCTGAATTCATGTCAAACCAGCACAAGCAGAATATTATGTGGAATGAATATCTGTCAGTCTGTAATCCAATGCAATGCAGAGTCCTATTCACTGACCTGCGGGATCTGTGGCATCACAAACATTAGCTCCTCATCAGTGATGCAGTTTGTTCCACAGCCCAAAAGGTCTCTGGTTTAAAATTGTATTGAGCCTATAAATAAAAAAAGAAATTTGACTAAACAACCACAGATGGACACTAGACTGAAATGCTTTTTGTTAACAAAACAAAATGGAAACGAATTTGCATTTTCATCACTAGACTCCTGACTGCTTGACTGAAAGACCACAATTTGTGCAGCTGCTGGAATGTGTGTCAGAGCGGGTGGTCAGGACCTCAGCGGACAGTCCTCTCACCCTGTACACCTCTGACTCCTGTCACCTACAGAAATTCTGACGACGCTGCAGTGGTGGGATGTATCGGTGGTGGTGAGGAGGCAGAGTACAGAGGCTTAGTGGAACAATCACCTCATCTTAAATGGGGCTAAAACCAAAGAAATGGTCGTAGACCTCAGGAGGACTAGGAGCAGAGTCCAAGCCTCCATTTAGATCTCCATTCTGGGTGAGGAGGAGTACAAATATCTTGGCGTTCACCTCAACAGACTGGACTGGACATGGAACACAGTGGCTGTCAACAGAAACGCTCAGAGAAGACTCTACTTCCTGAGGAAGCTCAGGGTCTTTAATGTGTGCAACCAGATGTTTTACCAGTCTGTTGTGGCCAGTGCAGTCTTTTTTGCTGCCATCTGCTGGGGCAGCAGCATCAGAGCCTGTGACACTAATGAACTGATTAGGAAAGCTGGCTCTGTCCTGGGGACCACTGTGGAAGCTCTGGAGTTGGTAGTGGAGAGGAGGATGCACCACAAACTGTTAATCATGGAGAGCAGCTGACATCGTCTCCACGAGCTGCTGGTCAAACAGCAGAGCAGCTTCAGCAAGAGGCTTCTTCAAATCCTCTGTGACAAAACGTTACAGGAGGTCATTTCTGCCAACAGCCATTAGTCTGTAGAATGACTCTGCTGTGCCAGGAGACAGACCTTCATCATTTCATCACAACATAACTACAATAACTAACATACAGCCACTGTTTCTGCATATGCACACGAGTACAAATTAATAACAGCATACATCAAAGCATTTTACAATAACACAGACAATACAGGAACATATCTCTGGCTTTTTAGGACATAGTTTTCTTTTTAATTGCTTTATTGATATCTATTTACTTTGTGTACATATGTATATACACACTGTATTATTATGTGTAACAACCCTAACAAACCTGTATGAAGCCACAAGGGTAAATGTTCAAGTGTAGCTGAGGTTTGGAGGCAGTCAATGTTGGAAAATAAAACGTCCCAAGAGGCAGCGCTCACTGCAGCACAGAGTCATTATTCTGCATCATGACCTGCCTGTCTGCTGGCAGCAGCCGGGCAATGTCTATCCTGTGGCATCATTATATTAGGAGTCAGATCAGAGCAGTAACAAATGACAGGTGGTCGTATTGGAGAGGGTCAGATGTGAGCCCAGGTACAGATTGTATGGCGTCTGGATTCCTCCAGTGAAAATGTGGCCACACACTGTGATACCACGATCTGACCGGAACCTAGTGAGCTACAGACGCTTGTTTTGGTTTAGTTTTTCTTAAATTCTTAGACTCGAGCAGTGGCCCACTGCATTATTTCACACCATGCATTCCCTGAGAATAAAGAGCAGCCCAAAACCTGCAGAATTCACAATCATATCTTGCAAGGACTTCCCACGAGAGAAAGCACACAAACAAATAAAATCCTTCACTGAGGATTAAAGAAAACCACCTACAGCCAGCAGTCATCCGGACAAACATCAAGGAACTTACAGCCCACTCTGATTTTCACCCTCGCAGGCAGTGAACTGATGCAGAAGAGGTTCGTCTCTTTTGGAATTAGTCAAATGAATATAAAAGTAAACAGCAACAAACGTAAAAAAAATAAATTAAATGAGCACAGATGACTAAAATAATCCAGACTGCAGAGTGACATACGTCCCAATTCGTTAGTGATTTTCTGTCTATATGCAGATTGTTAATAGAGATTTCAAGGCCGATAACAAACAAAGAAACACTTTATTCTTCTGAGCCTGCTAAGTTTTATGTACCGTATTCTACGACCATGATCCTGGGTAAAATGATTTGCCTTTGAAAGGCATAAAATGCAAACATAACAAGTGTTTACAGTCCAGCCTGACCACTTTTTTACAATTAAGCATTAATCAGACAAATCACGTTAAAAGTGGACGCAAAATGAACCCTATTCCGCCTGTGGGGGTGGTCTCATACACCAACACATGCTATTAACCTTCCATTGCTTCCTGTTTGCGGCTGCACTGTTAGCACTTCACACCTACTACTTTACAAAAGCAGCAGCACAAGTCAGCTGCATAAAACAAGTTAATTAGCAGTATGTTCCACTTTTAATAGAGCTTAGACTGTTACTATTTTTATGTCTTTTGCAAAAGATCACTCGGAAATCATAGTATCGGAGTAATTAGCTGCAAACTTCTGCAATGTATCATGAGAAAAGTCTGAAAGGTCACAAGTATTGTAGAGTCTCACCAAATTTGTATTTAATGGAATAATATTGTTCAGTAAAGTATGATAGACGATTCCTGCTGGTTACTGGAAAAGAGCTATAAAACACAATGGAAAGAAGCTGTCTGTGACCTATAACTTACAGAAATGTCACCGTTTTAACAACCAACTGTCTTCTCAGTGCAATGACTGGGCAAGATGCAGGCACCTGCTAGTTCTGTAGTTTTGGGACTGTGGTCTTGGGTTTTAAGGTTGGAAGTCTGACAGTTTTTTCAATGGCAGCCTTTGTATGGCAATGTGGGACGTTTCCTCTTCAAAGCTGTTAAATGCTTTTGATTAGTGGAACAGATGGAACAATTGATTTTTCTTAACAACTCACAAATCATTACCTTGTTGTTCAAACATGGCCCCATCGCCAACAACATGAGCAACTGGAATCTGGAGTGAGATGATCGGCGGATATCACCATTTCAATTTACCATGTAAATGCACAGATCAGCTAATTGAGTACATTTCATTCCCCAATTGCATCAAAATGTGAATCATTTGAAATGTTAACATGACACAAAAAAGATGCACCAATGTTTTGTATCAGCAAAAATATTTTATATTGGTTCAAAAAAAGATCAACAGCTTTCAGCTTGTCCCTCCCTTCCTGCTGCAACCCTCCCTTTCTGTCCGGGCTCGGGACCAGCACCAGGTTGCCCATGGTGGCTGGGTGGGGCCACACATCCCGACCCAATGCTCTAGCACTGAGCCACCAGGCCCCAACTTTTTTTTTATATTGTATAAGACTTTTGCTTTTTGGCCCATGCACTTATTCATTATTTACTGTAACATTAGAGCAGTAAAATGTAGATTTAATGCAGCACTGCTGAACAACCGCAGTACAGATTTAATAACATCATGCAGATACTAAAATTACAAACAGTGAGAGGTTGTAGTTCTGACTTTGTAATATATTCTGCAATACTTTTTGCCAACCAGATGTTGTACTTCCAAAAGTTCCAAAAAGGCATAAAGTCTCCTACATTAACATTTCATCAGCCCGTTACACCTAGTGTCTATAGTGATAATAACTATTAAACACATTTTATGATACTGTATGTCAGTTAAACTTCAAGACTGTGTCACATCTCAAGTGTCACCGCACTTTAATCTCTGTCAGACCTCAAAAGCTCACGTATCACTTTCCAGAACTGACATGTAATAACATTAGAGTGATCTATCTAATGTGATGTCCGTCATATTTTGCAGCCCAGAACGGAGACAAACAGTAAGAACCACTGTGATTTTTCCAGAGTCTCACCTGCATGTTCAGTGCCACTCATTAGCACAGCAGCAGCAGCAGCAGCAGCAGCAGCAGCAGCAGCAGCAGCCACTGAAACCTATTACTCCTCAGAATGCAGCAAAGTCGACCTCAGCAGACATATCGGTACACAAAAGTCAAGCCTTTCAAACTACTGGTTGCCGGTTCATTGCCTCAGTTCCTTCTGGCAATCGAAAGAGTACAAAAAGATCTGATCAGTCGAGCAACAGAGCAGCAGTGGTGAGACTTTGAGGCCTTGTGTCACAGCTATAGGAGCTGGTTTTCTTTCAAAAATTATGTGTGAGCAGCACTATCAGCTCATCATGATGTAATGCTTCTTATCTACAAAGCAGCACCTTAAACGAGGCTAGTTATATATATATATATATATATATATATATATATATATATATATATATATATATATATATATATATATACACACATACACACATACTCATTTACCCGAAAGATTAGGTTTATTGCAGCCACGTCTCCCATTTCCACAGCAAATTTCGCTCTCCACCTTCTTGTAGCCTAAGGCAAGTGTGGAAAAAAAACATTGTAAATAAAGCCCTGATCTCATTTGAAAATTCATTCAAGTGTGATGACATTTAGATTTTAAATTCCAAAGTGTCAGGGGTGCATTTTACCTGACATTAGTAGTAAGTAAAGAATCCTAGAGGGTACAATAAAACCATCCGTAAACCTGCGTTCTCCATCATTTTAGTGTGTTTGACTTGTGTCAAATGTAACGGAATTCTGCGCACTTCTTTCTAAGAAGCAAAAATCCCAGCAACCTTGACCTTTAAGCACCAAAATCAGTTCATCCTTCCATGTGAACGCATTTGGAGAAAGATTTAGAGAAATTCCCTGTGAAAATGTCCATCCTGTGTTAATGCTAATTTGAGTTAACTATAATGATAAATGCATGAGAGCTGTTAAAAACCAACTATTAGTTGCATTGTGGGAAACACACTTTATTTGAGCTTGATGTGTTTCAGCCACTAATGCATTTTTACCATTCTTTTATTCACCTGTCTACTCAGTCCATCTATCCTGGATTAAATATTTTCTCTCTTACTTTATAATGATTGATACACAAAAGGACAAAGCAAGAATAAACAGTGCCAACAAGCACTGATCGTCTGCATAGAAGTAAGCACAACATAAAGGTTTCTGGAATTTAAACTGCTGTATGGATAGAAAGGTACTTTAAACTTCACAGACTATGCATACAAAAATGTCATTGCTATAAGGAAAAGTTAATTACATTAAATTAATCACTCGAGTCAGATTAGGAGTTGTTAAAAATGGAAAGAATATTTTGCGACAAGTCCAAAAAGTCCTTATCACCTCAGTGTTTATGCAGGACTTCAAGAGAAACAGCTGGAGATAATTCACGCCACCAAAAAAACGACACTACTTAGCATTCAAAAGGCCAGTACCAGCAGATAACGCCTCCTTATCAGGGGTCTGGGATGTAACAGAGTTGAACTGTATTAAATTATTCTCCCTTTTTTCCATGAGAAAATATTAGCATTTTAGAAAATTGACTGAAGCCCAACATTTATCTCACTTTTTGGAACTTATTATTTCAAACACTGCTTCTCAGCTGGGACAGAGGAATAAGCAGGGATAATGGATGGTGCTTCATATTACATCCTCAGGTTTATTTAAACACTTTACGACACAGAAGACTAAGAAGACCATTGGGCACCAAAATCTTCAAGGTCTTTAATTGAAATTTACTGGAGCATCTGATTATATGAGCAATTGTATTGATGCATTTGCAAAAAGGTGAATTTCTTCATTCAAACAGTGTCAAAAGAAAGTGGAGTGACCCTGTCTGAGGGGGTCAGTGTTTGAAGTCACAACACAGATGCCAGGATTAAGTGGAAAGCATTTAATTCTAAGATCTTGATCAGCAACATCACGAATTATCTGCCAAAAAGGTGTTCAGCCAAAAACCCTTTTATGTGTTTTTATAAATGCTAATGCCTCTCTTCTGTCTGAGAAGGAATGTGATCGTACAATGTCTTCATTTCCTAAAGCAAAGACAATTTCATCACAAGATTAAACAACGGCTAGATCAGTGGTTTTCTGGCTAAACAGTTCCTGTGGTCGTTCTCATAGGTTGTGACAACACCAATCAAACTTTTCCTTCATAAAACATTCAACTTTAATCATTTCAGAGACACATAAAGGAAGAAACAAGACCAAAAAAAATGTCAAATCTATTTCGCAACCTTTGTCCTACACACAAGTTGGGGGGAAATTATGCAACGATCTACGTAATATCTATGCTTCTACGCGATGAATCCATGAATAATACACTGCAGAATACTGCTGGGCTGAATGCAAGAAAAGTCATTTCTGTCAAAAAGACACTTTCCAATGCTGTTTTCTTTTTTGTTGTTGTTTGTTTCATTAAATAAAGCAGCTCATGTTTTTCTATCTTCTGTTGTGGATTTGTTTTTGAATGAAGGGCATTTTTAAAACTTCACCAAGGGTTCATTGATCAGACGGACCGCATCAGTCAGCACTCACCATCTCCAACTAGATATTCTGCTCTTACATGATCCCAGATGATAGGATATAATTAAATACACCCAGCACTCAGTCACTGGTATCAAACCGACCCCACAAAACCACACAACACCCCGAGCACCCGCGGTAATGGCTTCGTAAACAGCCTGCTATTCTGGTACGTAATGACCCATGAAGGAACCCTTCTGTGAGCCAGTAGCTAAATCTAGCCACCGACTATTGGCCTGCTCATGAAATGTGTTCTGACACTGACAAAGTGGGACAGGTGGCGAAGGCTGGAATGGATGCCGAGGCTGATTGATAAAGAGACGCTCACTCCTGCTGCAGCTGAGAGGCATTTGGCGCTCTCCAACGGAGAATCCAAACAGCTAAAGGGTTGCCGAAGCTCCTGACACCGCTGACAAACCAGAACAATGGAGTAGAAAGTTTAAATTAATATGCTATTTATTTGTCCTGAACAGTTTGGTTATTGGTTGTAGCAGCGTAAGGAAGATGTAGCATTATACATAAATGCAGAGTGACTACATATGTTCCTGCAGATCATGTCAGCCGTTCAATCCATCAAGATGCTACAATATGCCAAGCAGCCAGCTGCTGCACACAGAGGCTGTGCAGTCACAAATCTGCTGTATATCATCAGAGGTCAAGACTTACCATGGAAGCTCAGAAGCTATATCTACAAAAACAGGTTACAAAAACCTTTCCAAAAATGTGGGGATCTGATTGAATGGCTTCGTGGGTTTTATCACAAAAACTATTCGGTTAGGAAAAAAAACAAACAAAATCTGGATTTGGGTTCAGTTTAAATCAGACAGCTTCACGATCAAGGTCAAAATAAGAGACATTTCGTTAAGGTTGTCCATCCATGGCCTCTTATTTAAATGCCCTGAAGCATTAGGTAACGTCTGAGCAATTAATATTGGTATTAAATGCTGAACATGCAAACTATTACAAAAAACAAATGTTGAATAATTCGATTTGATTTAGTTCTACAGTGTGAATAAACTAAAAGAAGCTTCATTCAGACAGACGCCATCTCTTTCACATCTGACTCGAACCTGTCATCTTCCCCGTGTCCATGTAACAGATTTATTACTTGATATACAGAAAGATTTCATTGCTATGGTGACGGCTGAGGCTCTGTGTGCTGATGACCATTCTCAGGTCATCTTATCAGTCCATCTGTCACTCAGTCAGTCGGCCTGTGTGCTGGGCCTGTTCTGTGTCATTACTGGGCTAAAATTAACTTTTTGATGTCGAGGTTAGAAACCCAGGGTTTCAGAAAATGCCTCCCAGATAGGTAGACAAGATTTTATGTACAATATACTGAGTGATTGAAACTAATCTTTGGCCCTTTTTGATGTAATATTTGTAATAACCCTGTGTGAGGCCAGAAGCAGAAGTTGATCAACTGCTTTAATCAAAATAATGAGATATATTCTGTATTTTTTGGTAGAAAATTGGTTACTTTAAATGTGTGCTGCATTTGACTTTGGCGGAAGACTTCCCTCCTATTCAGAGACATGAATTTGGTTCCCTCTCAAAAGCTTATGGATTGGTTAACTGATTGTGTGGAAATATAAATACAAACCAGGACACATGACAATATTTACCCACTTACCCTGTTTAGGGTCGTGGGGGGCTGGAGCCTATCCCAGCTGTCGCTGGGCAAGAGTCGGTGTACATCCTGGACAGAGCTACTGTAGTGATTTAATATTAAACATCCAGAAACCTGCAAGACTTGTTTGATGGCTTTTCCACCGCAGCGTTTGTTATACAGTCATTAAAGCAGCAGCACTTGTTTGGTTGGTTATTGTCTTTGGGAGAAAATGTGGAATAAAAAGTCATAGGAGCCTATAAATATGTTATTTCAAAGGGCACATGAAAGACCGTGTGAAGGTGTGAAAATCAGGGCTTTAATTCAAATGTCACAAGACTATGACCAACCAGGATGCCATGGTGACCAGTAACAGAACATCTCCATCTGCTAATTTTTCAGAATAAAGTCACTATTATTTTCAAAATACTCACTGAGAAAGTAATAAGGGAATGTGTGTTTTTTTTTTTGCCAAACTTATTTTCCAATCCATTAGAAACTCATTTCCACCATCTTCCTAACCCGCTGGGTACGTCACTTGTGTCATCTACAATAAGTCATCTCAGTGAAATTAGCCATAGCTGAGAAGCATCTTTGCTCTTGTTCTACATTTTGTAAATTCACCTCCTCTTCTAATGTTTAGTTTGTAAAGTCGAATGTGACTCAGTCCTTGACATGATGTGCAGCCTGCCAAAATTAAAAGCAAACTGCAAATGACAACAAAGAAGCAATTGGTCCATGTTGGTCAGGCACTCACACCCAGTAAGACCTGTCACTTCTGTGTTTTTAACCAGTGTATTGTCCATTTCATGACATCTTTCAAGCCAATCAATGCCTTTCCCTGTGTCGTACTTGTAACCAAGTTTCTTCTGACATTATCTCAATTATGTGAACATATTAGTCAGTTTCTATAAAGTAACACCAGTAAATTTTAACACTCCAGTAGGAGGTTCATCACTTTTTTTGGATCCTGTGTTCGTCCCACATTCTCACCACTGCTGTGAAAACTATTGGACCCTCTCCAGGTTGTTTTTTTAAGTTGTGTATCTCACACTAAAATATTTCAGATCAAAACAGGAATTACTGCATAGAAGTTCAATGCCTCTGCAAAGCAGTCATGCTGCAGTTTGCAAAAGCCTGTCCAGGCTATTCTTATCAGTTCATCCATGAGTCCAAGTAGATGTTTGTAGCAGATGTGGTGCAGTTCACTACAGGTACTGCTGGGACAGAATGTTGACAAAAATGGCACAGACATGAGTTCACAGTCACTTAGACCTCCAACCACGAAAATCAAATGAGGTTTTCCTTGAGTCCTGCTGGAAGCTTGTGTCAAATGTAAAGACATTGCGTCCACGTTTTCCTTTGATATCCCATTAACAAGAATGTAAAGAACATGAGTGAGTAGCAGTGACCTTAAATATTGATGTCTGAACCCTAAAATGCAAATAGTTTATACACTAGTCTAAAACTGAGAGTGTTAGACATGAGACATGACATGATGTCTCAGTGTCTTTGACCTTTGAACTAAAGCCCAAGGCATTTATCCTTGAGTATAAGTGGATTCTTGATTTAAAACTGAAGATAGAATCAAAATGACCTTGACTTTAGAATAGGAAGGATGGGCATAACATCAGAGTGACCTTGACCTTTTGCCACCAAGGCTTATAGGAGTTTATCCTTGAGTCTAAGTTGAAGTGTGTTTCAAAATTGCAAAACTTCCCTCAAAGGCCAAAGGACATGGGGCCTCAGAAAAATTGACCTTTAACCTTTAAGCAACAAAATGCAATCAATTCATCCTCGAGTTCAAAGGGATGTTTGCACCACATAAGAAATTCTCTCAAGCTATTTATGTGATGAAGGCGTGATGGAAAGATCATAGTAACCACGACTTTTGACCTATGACCCCAAAATCAGTTCATTCTTCAGTGCCAGTGGCCAGAGATACTGCAATACTGTGTGGGAATGGGACGGACAGAAAGACAACCGGAAAAAATAAAACCTCTGGTTGAGGCCTTCGCTGGCAAGGAGGCAAAACAAAGGCAACCTGAGCAAACATGAAACACAATTTTTTTGAAAAGCAACAAGGTCATGGTATTGTAACTGGGCTAGAAAAGGTAATTAGAATACTAGAGACACTGTCTAGAAATGGGAGACTTATAGAACAATAAAGGACCTTCCCAGAAGTGTCCGACCTTCATCCAATACAGCCATCCAGATAAGTCATGAATGATCTAAGGAAAACCACTCGGAAGCAGAAGAACATAAGGTTCATCTGAATTCTGCCACACACCTTGATGATCCTCTAACCTGATGAGTCCAGAGTTAAGCTCACTGGAAGACATGGGTCCTGTTACATAAGGAAAAAAACAACATCACCATAGTATCGGTGACGCCTGAGAATAAGTCAAGGTCAGAATGATGCAAATGGAAGAAACCTGTATTTAGTGCTAAGATTAACTTTATGTTAGATTTAGTTCGAAGGTCTGCAACAGTTTGCTATGACAGACCCACAAAAAGATTGGGTCAGCAATGTTTTCACAGCACTGTGAGCTTCTTTATATTGTCATTTTACAACTCAAAATACCTGTAAGAGATAAAATTTAACAGTAGACCAAAGCAATAAACTTAAATGGCCATGAAAAAACAGCTTGTTTGCACATATTCAAATATTTTTAATAGCTGTATTCTGCCCACAGACTTACCAAAATAACCTTGACAACATAATTTCTCACTCATAAAAGATTCATCCAGCAGCCACCGTTCTTGATTCGAGCTGAAGTTAAGCTCATGGCTCGAGGCCATCTGTTTACTGGACGCTGATGTGACTAATTTTGATGTGTTGGTACATCGCCTCACAGTGTGGTAGTGGGAAAACCGGAGAACAGGTCAAGGTGGACGGCGGCAGAAGTGGTACTGTACCTGCTTAAGATAAATGCCCAATTTAATGGCACTTCAGCAGATATTAAAAACTGTGACACACACACACACACACACACACACACTCACCACTGAGAAGCGCCTGCAAACACAGAGCAGATTCACTCAGAGGATACAGTTTAATAATGATGGGGAAGACTTCAGCAGATGACTCAGTGTGGGAAATAGATGGCAGGGAAAACAGGAAAGGATGCTGCCTGGCATTGTTTCTCCCCTTTGCATTCAAACAAGACAAACACGTCCGCCCCCCTATGAATTGCATGTCAGCCGGAGGATATGACAGGTCTTCTGATAGGTGTTCTGTTTTGTGCTGCCGCAAGTGTGCATTTTATGTGATTTACGTCTTGTTTCTCCTCCTAAAAAAAAAAAAAAAGCAGACTGTGTGTTTTTGTTTTAGCTCAAGTCAAATTGTTACCTTGAGTGACAGAAGAAGGACATGATGCGATTTAAGCAGCGGCTCTGTCGACCAGACCCTGCAGCTCAGCCTTTTTCCACTTTACATATTAAACAAATTAAGACACACACCAGCTCGTGAGACATTCCTACTTAACGCTCGCACCATACAGCAGATAATGGCAGAACTAATTATTATTTCAGGTGTAAGCTGCATTAAAACCTTTGGAAATTTGAAATGAGGATAAGTAAATACTAAAGTGCAGCCTGCTGGTTTGCATTGTGATGCTGCTCATGACAGATCACAACAAGGCCTCTGCAATTAGTATGAAGATTATTACACGGGATATAGCAAATGAAAATAAACAAACAAATAATAAATGCAGATTTTTAAGAATGTTGTGCTCTTTGCTTATCAACTGTGCCTTTTAGGGTTTAATTAACGGTCTTTGTAATTTTCCTAAAACACTTACTACGCTAACAAGAGCAGCAACTGACAGACTCTGGAGCAGAGCCCGTTATTATGTATTCAAACTACATCATTTAGTAAAACAAGCAGATTTACCATTCCCAGCGGGCCTTAGCAAAATAAAGCCATTGGAAAACAACCCTTCCTTGAACCTTGGAGACGGAGTTGGGTGCAGCTACGTTCTGCAGAGCTGAATTTAAAATTCATTTCCCCGTGGGATTGTGTTTTACTTCGTTCTTTTAGTTTTGTGCAGCAACAATGATGAAAATATAGAAATGCACAAATTCACGCAGAAAAACAGCCCAAAAGGGGGCTAAACAATGTTTATGTTTGAAAACAAAACATAGCCTTATAATCCCACCAGGCCACGCTGAAGATTCACAAAAACAATTCCAACGTAATTAGCAAATCCAGAAATACTGACTTGTGCAGCAGCTCTGATTTCCTCCCGCCACTTTGTGTCAGGGAGGAAATCTGTGGTCCATGTAATTGCAGTGGATTATGGTTTTCACTAAAAATCAACAGCAGAAATACACATGTTTGGAATTATAGCTCTCAGGCTTTAGTCCTTTAAATAAAGCAAGTATCCAACCTGTTTGACCTTTGACCTCTAAGCAGGAATAAGAAGAATGTTACAACATTCATTATTATTTTCGGACTTATCAAATGCATAGTTCACAGTAAAGAGTAGACAGGAAGCATGGGGGGGATGTCATGCCACTTAAGGTCCCCAGCTGGGTTTAAACAGGGTACATTGCACCATTGCAGTTTTGTGACATGCTCTGTACTGTATTCATTTGGTTACCGGATGACACTTTAATCTGTTCTGTATGAAATACTGTGAATGTTATGCATTATTCAGCAAAACAAGCACATAAATGCAAAGAAAGGCATAAAATATGGGCAGGAAATGTTGAAAAAATTATGAGATCACTGTTGCTGCTTGAATAATGTAAAAAAACAAGCATCTGTTAGGCTGCAGACATTCTTGGTAAGAAGCAATCATCACAACCAAAATAAAAATATGGTTAATTTTGGACATACATCATCCAGATTGTAGCTGGGATGCGTTTATAGCAAAGTAACTTCTAAACATTTGTCAGTCTGTAGAGAAAACGGCACAGGAAGACAGGACGTCTCCATGGAAGCATCTCAGTCAAAACCAAAACTAAAAATATGCTAAATGAAGCTGAAAACTGCCTCGACATGAAGTTAAAATTAAAAGCATGTCAGATGGAACCTGTTCCAATGCAGGCAGGACTCTAGGCTACTTAAAGAGCAGGACATCATGCGGCTTGTATTCTCAATACCTGACAGTTTGACAGCCATCTCCCAACCTGCAGTGCATCAGCATTGCTCTCACGCATCTTGCCAACATCTAATTAAGTACAATACTTTAGATATATATATATATATATATATATATATTTATCTAAACACTGCAGATTACTGATTGGGAAGATGGACGGGCTGACAAGACAAGCTGAGTGTTTACACAGAGACTTTTCTGTCACAGCAGAGAAGAGCTGCTTCTTCAGTCCATCAGGGAGGACATGTCAGCCACCGCTAATGTCAGATAGCTTGTCTAGTCTGCGGGGGCGAAGGGGCACCTGCCAAGTGGAAGCTCGACCTCTACTAAAGGAGAATCTTGTAGGGTCATTAGCTAAAATAACAGATTATTTATAGTCAGATCAGAGATGCCCTTGATAGCCAGCTCTGGCTTGGGCCATTAGTCAGCCGGCCTGCGCATAGATCAAAGTGTGTTTTCCTTCGGTTTACAGTCAGGGAGGTGGTGCCAAGCTGAATTCAGAAAGTGATGGTGATGATATCGCTGCTGATCAGACATACAAATTTGTCACATCACGCACCTACACAGGAGGTGGTAAATAAGTCATTAACCAAAAGACACAATTAAAATATCGCCTCCACTATTTGTATTAACAGATGAAATATCCCCTGATTCAAATGTTGTTAAAACTTGGTTAATTCAGCTCAATAAATGTCATGTTTTATGTTGGAGCCTTGTGCTTCCCGCAGTTCCCCAGTATTTGGCCCAAACAAGCAAAGAAACTGGGTTTTATGTGTCAGAAAGAAGATAGATTTCCCCTTTAATTCAACCTACAAGATGTGACAAAATCCATCCAGTCTGCTGCCTCCCAGCTCTCCCAGCTCTCCCTGCTCTGCCCTGCTTCACTCTGCTACCACTTCAGATGGTCATCATCATGAATTTACAATAACTGGGTGTGCTGCCAGTTGTACTGATCAAACAGAAATGATTTAAATTCTCTCCAGAAAACTTTACCTGCTGCCAGTGCTGTTTGGTACACAGGAGGTTTTATCAGCACAGTTTAGAGCCACACACTTCACCTCTAATAGAACACAACATACTGCTTTGTTATATTACAAGAACAGTTGTGAGCTAACTGAACTTTATACACGTAACCCACATGTATTTGTTGATGATGTTACAGTATTTCCATCATTTCAGTAAGATATAATACAAACAATGCATGTGTCTATATTTTTTTGTACCTTTGATCAAACAACTGGCTGCATGAAGCATCCAACACCTCTAGGACAACATTGAGATGACACTTTTGTTTTGTTGTTTGTTTGTTAGCTGAATGTCTAAATGTCTGAAATCCCTAAAGACACGTTTCTAAATGGTATTTACATATTCAATGATCACATATGATTTACATATGTCTCATTTCACCATCTACAAAGTGGAAAACGTCCATTAAAAGCCAGGATCAATGGGCCTCGAGCAGTTGTCAGCATGTGCCAGGCCTGCTGGGTTTTCCCGGCTCATCATCATCTAACTGAAGACGAAGGCGAAAAAAAACCAGAAGACAGAGTGGACTGGGGGTTCTGTGCTATCTCAGGCCTCAGCGTGATTTTAAACGACACCATTAAACAAGGTCGTAATTCTCATTTTATCTGGGCCCACATGCGTGCTCCAATGATGACCTCCTGGAGAGTACGGGCAGACTGGACTCCAGGACTCGGCAAAGAGAGTCAGTGGGGGAGCCGGGAATGAACGCCGAAAGCCAGAGGGTGCCGTTATTAGGGGCTGGAGTCAGCCAGTTCCAGCCCATCATAGGTGAGGACCCCCAACGGCAGGATGTGGTTTATGTTGGCTCAGGTTATTTCTGTCAAGATGAATAAAATATCAGCTGGTTTCCACTGTGGGGCCGAGCCGGACCTGACGAGGCCAGAGTCAAATTCAATGTCAAATGATAGTACAGCCCCGCTCGACACTGCTATTGCCAAGTCAATCTTAAGGATTCAAAGGTAATCAGTTTATATTTACGGGAGAGAATGCAGGGTCTGGTACGTAATTAAATTTATCCATTCATTATTAGAATATGTTTGGTTAATCTAATGTCATGTCGTGGCTCGTCACAGTTCTTCATAGCCGGTTGGCTACTTGTATCAGGTTAACTATGTCTTTTTATTTAGAGATGAAAGGTTCAGTCCAAAGGTAACACGCCAGTGTGTTGTCATTTACACCACTACAACATTGAAAACCATCTCCTTTCCAGCTACTTGTTCTTAGACGTGAACACACTCCCACAGCTCATCTTGACTCGAGGAGAGTTACTGCAGATAATTCAACTGTGCCCTCAACAACATCTCGCTGTTGCAAGGAAACATTACATTAAGGTTGAATTCAATTACAAAACACTTGTTCACATAAGTTTGCATTCATGCAAAAACATGCATAACTTTACCCACGAACACAAGGCTGTGTGCTGATATACAGTATGTACACACACGCATTCACTGCAGCCCTCCTCTAGTCCTCTTAAGGCTCCTAGCGGCATTTGTTCTTCCTTCTACCATTGTCTAACCTGTCAGGACTTGCCAAAATATGTTTTCTGTCTCCCAGTGTCTGTACACACAGACATCACCTTCCAATTAACTGAAGAGAGACGCAGACAGAAAACCCGGGCTGATAAATCTGAGGAGCTTTTGACAGTGAGATGTTTCACAAGAACTTTCTGTCCGTTTTGTCCTTGTTTCCTCCCTTCCTTACCGTTATTCCTCTTGTACTAGGTTCCCTCATACTTCCTTACATGTCTCATATCTCAGCCCTTAGATACCTGAGCGCTCTTTTCTCACTGTGCGCCTCTCAGACAAAGAGGCACATGGCCACACAAGGTGAGTCTGACTGCAGAAAAGGCAACGGGATTCTAATTACCAAGGCTGCAAAATTACAACTGTGTGTTTGTGTGTGCAGCCATGCATGGACGTGAATGTGGGTGGTGTGATTTGTGCATGCTTTGTGTGTATGTGCAGATTTTGGTGGTCTAGCCATCTGCCATTCCACAGCATTGTGCAGGGAAACAATGCCTTGGTGAACTGAACACAGTAATTAGCAGGAGCTCTTTGACAGTGGTTTAAAACAAATCTGCTACAACATGCAGACATCATCATGCAATAGTGTGAGCTGATGCTAAAAATATCTGTCTTTTAAATAGGCACTTTATACGGACTCGACTTAGGAAAAAATGACATGATTCGTGTAAAGGCACTAAAGCTCCTGTGTCATCTTAGAGGCTAAGCTATTAGTGGAGAGCATTTACTGGATTTCAAATGATGCCACGACGGCCATGCTATCGTTTTCAAACCAATTGGGACAGTTGCCAAAGCAGCAGCAGCAAAGGTGCACTTTTCTCACTTGGCTAATGACCATAAGGTGAATATACATCTTCTCTTCGTCCCGAACAGCAAGAAAAAAAAAAAAAAAAGAAGGAAAAAACTTCTCCATCACGGCCGCAACCCACAGTGGAGATGATATAATGTGATCGTAAAAATGTGGTCTGGGGAGAGGCTGAAACTCACACCTTTTTCCCATCAGCGAAACAGTAATTTGTTTTCCCCAAGAGGTCCCCTGGTCCAGCTTTACCCGCCGCCTCGCCTGCTTTGCTCCCAGCAAGCTGCGGCCTGCGATGAGCGCAGCGCTCCTGTTCATATCGGTCATTCTAATGGCTTCTGTCCTTACTGGGAGGCCTGTGCCAGCCAATGAATGGCAAAGGACTCATTATTTACATTTCCTCCATCATCATACTGTATATTCTTGGTGCTGTCTTGTCTACATTGAATACTGATTTCGGTTTCACGTCCAACAGCCGAGAGGCTCCGTCTTTACTTGTACAGGTTAAACCTCTACAGCTTAGTTGATATGTGATCCCGGAAAAGGTTTCACAGGACACTGACAATGTCTATGTTCTTTATGTCTCACCTCTGTCACATTAAATAAAAGCTGCCCCGGCTAATGACAGATGTTCAGGGTGTAAAATGCAGACATAGGTCTAGTTCAGGTATTTAAGAACAACAAAATAAAGAGCAACTGAACAATCATGGGTCATCTTCAAATGTTCCACCATATTCTCTCTGGCCTTGGAATACTCCACGAAGAGCTGGAAAACATGGCTGCTGCAGGCACATAACTATCTCGCTGAAGCTGCCAGCCTGACTCAACTCGGCAAAAACGAAAGTGAATGCAAGCAACGACTTCCTCTAAGTTGGATAAAACAGTGTTTCACAGTGAAACAGTGCGACTTGAAAAGTCAAAACCTACATCTAACACCAACTTTGTCACTCTGCATCACCTGACCTCTCATTTGCACATCCTATGCATTAAATATGGCTGGTAGAGGTTTGTTAGTGCAACCTGCTGGTACAAGCAACATAGGGACTTGATTTGAATGTGAGGGCAGAAAATAGCAAAAATACAGATCTTATGGAGGTTTTAAAGAAAAAAGGCTTTAAGGGATTCAGAGTCAGAGTATATAAGGAGTAACCAACATTTATTAATCAACAGCTTTTGGCTTGTCCCTTCAGGGGTCACCACAGCGGAGTGTGTTCCGCACACTGATTTGGCTTGAGCTTTACGCGGGTGCCCTTCCTGCCGCAACCCTCCCAAAAGACATGAGGGGGATGTAGAAGGTTTAGAACCTGATAGAATATTAGGTTATTTAACTGCTGTTTTTAATTGAATTTAGGACCTATTAAGTAAACTAAATGCCTACAACAGGCCTCATTTAACACAGTATATGACACTTCGACTCGTACCAAATTAACCACTGAGAGACACTAAGACAGAAGCATATATATGTAGGGTTGGTCCTGAATAGATGGCTAGTGCATCACAGGGTTAAGTTCCGCAAACAAACTGCAGAAATTCACAACGTTTTTTGAAGTAACAGTCCTATGAGCAGAGCAACAGTGTTTCTAAATCCATTAAACATAAAGAAAATGACGGTGGTCAAGGATAAAGAAAAACCAAAGTTGACTGCTGGTAGGACAGAGGGTGTAAGGAAGTTTCTCGTAAGTCACATGGTTTGATCATTCAAACATTCACACAAGTTTCCACTGACAAGAGATTTAACAGATTGTAAATGTCACTGGACTGTTACCAGGTTCTATGTATAAGTCTGACCAGAGACGACTTTTTACCAAACTGTTGATTACGTGAAAGCCTCCAGACCTTTTCAGTTACAGAATGTCATTCACGTTTAGATGCCTTTATACCTTTTGGCTTTGAGTTGAGCCGAGATACAGACATCAAGCCCATCATTGCTGCCAAGTACAACTTTAAACAGATGCAAGATGAGCTAAGTGTGCTGCAGTCAGGACACACTGGACAGTGGCTTCTTGTTTCTTGCTGATAGGCTGTTTCTTGATGTTTCGACTCAGCTGCAGGTAATAGGCTTTGAAAGGAGACAGATCATCAAGGTAGGCAACAGGATGAGAACACAAAATAGGGAAGCAGACGGCTGCACGACTTGTGTTATTCTTCCCGTCTCAAGGTGAAAATGTTTAGCTTTTAACACACTGTAGATGACTCAACTCATCTTGAGGCTTCTGAAGTTAAAGCCAATAATGTTGAAAGGAAAATAAAAAAGTAAAGAGAGATGAAGAGAAATTCATTGCACTGTTGCCTCCCCCAGCCTCTTAACACTCTCCACATGCCTTAGCCTCACCACTTTAGGTCCGTCCAAGCACTGTAGTAGATGACGTAATCATCAAGGATACTCGCAACACAGAACTGTACACTACACATCAGATCTTACAGGTCTATGGTACCTATGTCAAGAATGAATTAAATCTGTATTCCAAAACAAACATGCATTAAGTGTATTATTATTATTATTATAATTATTATATTGTTGATGATTTACAATGTAATAATCTGATGCCAAATTGTATTTATTCACACAGGGAGTCATTGGAATTAGGACACAAACACCAAACAGGTCGGAAAATACACGACAGTGGATCTACTCTACTGCTTTGGTTCTCCTGTCCGAGAGAGACGCACTCACCATGGTTTTACCAAACCTACAGCCTCATGCATCAGGCATGAAGTGCTCACAGATTAATTTGCAAATCACCTCCAGCCAAAAGACAAATGAAGGTTAAGAGGCTCCTAACGAGGGTATTTTCCCACATCCACCCTATAGAGCACTTCCATCCTTGATGCTCTCGTCTTTTCTTCTCTTACAGGACGCAGCATTTTTTGAAGGAACAAAACCATTCAAACACAGCAGCAGTTGCCTGGTGAGACGGACCCTCTGCATTACAATTCTGCCCGGTGACTCCCTTTTACATGGAGCACTTTTTATGAAGTGAGGCCTCTGATGCTGCTATCTACACTGGCACTGCCACATGCATTAAAGCCCTAGTTCTTGTCCTTAGGATTATAGCAGCCAGGAGAGGGACTCAAAAATTGTTTGTGTGCATGTGCACATCAAGAGCAACAGTGGGAATCCCAATACATTTACTCGTCTCAACGGATTTGCATACCTCCATCTGCAACCCAATAGCTCTTTATAGCATCTGTTTTCTTAACATCTATAGGTAAGTTATTGTCAATATTAAAGCTACAGGATGTTGTGAAATGTATGTGTAGAGGTGTTGCTCACTTAACCTTTGACCCTGAACTGGCATAGATTTTTGAACGTTGTAATCGATCTGACGTTTAGCTCGATTAGTAAGTTTTGCAACGTTTTCCTTTATTGCTATTTGACAATAACAAATACCTGAAGAGCTGTGCAGGACATGCCACAGCGCATTCAGCCAATAACCCTGTGAATTCTGCATGTCCTTGTAATTCTAAACATAAAAACCATTGCAACACGCATCACGATTTTTCAGAAAAGCTGTCACAATAACACCCTCAATGCCAGTGTTTAACGGTCTCCTTCACATGGAGCACTGATGGGATATACTGACTTGGAAGCAGCTGACAAGAGACTGTTGTCACCCACATTATAATCCCACTCTTTTTGACAACACTGCATTTCAAGTAAAATCCTGTGTGGATATGTTGGCCTGGAAAAAAAAATCCAGTGGAGGGTCTTAAGCATGAAAATAGCTTTTTACCATTTAATGTGGTGTGGTGGATGATTCATAACCCTTTCCCATGGTTCGGTTTGCTTTCTTGCATGATAATTTGTACCCTGCTGGCAGCATGAAAATTTACAGTGAGAATAAAATAAAATGGCAAACAGCAAAGCAAAGGCAATGCTAGTATATGCAGGCGATGGTTATATTAGCTGCGTGAAGTGGATGCTGATGTCAGCTGTAATTGGAAATACTCCATCAATGTTCTTTATACTGCGTGCGCCTGTGTCCATTTACATTATCTTTTATGCTGTAATGTGGCTTTTATGGAGGCCTCTTAGCCAGTTCCCTGGTTTTAATCATAATGACAGTTTTCCCCAGACAAATATATCCTTAATAAATAAACTTCTACCACATAAAGATACCAGGACACATACGTTGCAACACAGCTCGGCGTCTCCACCAAGGCTACTGTTGAACAGAACATGTTACGTAGTCATGCACTACAGTGAAATTCCTTTTTTTCATTGAACATTGTGTAAGTGATTCCACTTTTGTTACTATTTCCAGTAAAATATTTACAAAGGATCTCATATTGTGGAGAGGAGCTGTCAGACGCCTTGAACAGCAGATATTCACTTCTCTTTCTAAAAACAATAATTCCTGATGGATTAGTAAGGTTTACAGCATTCACATTTATTGTTATAAATATGATAATATCGTACGCCTGAAGTGCCGTGCAGGAGGTAGTGGAGTGTGGCAGAGGGTTGAAGAGCATAGTGGAGCAGGGAGAGTGGGGGATGTGTGGAGATTGTTAAGTTGAAGTCCTGTGCTTGTGCTGGTTTTTACAGTCTTACAAGTCGTTAGTTCACACTAGGTGATGGTTTGATTCTTTGGCTTTGGCTCTATGCCTTCAGTTAATAGACTCTGCTACATGTCAGCTTGGTGCAGCTTGGGCCCATCTAGCCCAATCTGTGTAGCACTAAAACAGGAGTTACCAGTACCAGGCAGACCAAGCATCTTCTCTTTTTGGCTACAAAGGAAACCCTCATTATTTAGTGTTAAGCAACATCGGGTTATGATTTAGAAAAGAGAAAGTGTGAATGCCAGTGAGCACAATACACTCAACATCACACATACTATTGTTTCAAGTGTATTTTTGCCCTTATTAGATCTCATGAAATGGCCAACAGTCATTGATGTTGCTTTGACTGTGCTGTTGCTGAATTCCAGCCAATCAAACTAACACACCCATGGTATTGTTTAGAGCCTACACTGAGTTCCATTTGGGTGATGTAGAGGGTGAGGCTGCTACATTACCTTATGCCATGCTTGTTAAAAGCTTTTATTCTCCATAATTATATCTCCCTGGGACATACAAAACTCCCTTAATTAGAATCCAAGACTGCACAACCCCCATTTTAATTTTAATTCCACATTGTGAAAATTCAAAGAAAGAGCCTCAAGTCGAAATTAGCTTTTCCTTTTTTTTTTTTTTTTTTTTTAAACAAACGGCAGCACCTGTGCAGGTCAGAAGAGGCATCTTACAGGTGCCAGTGTTGTGGCTGCAGGCAAGAGGCCGTGAAACGAGGGAAAGGAGAGTTTTAATAGCGAGCTGTTTGGAGGTTTGGAGCACTTCAGAGGCCTGTAGTTTAGAGATGGTTGGGGGTCATCGACACATCTAGAGAAGGTGAAGTAAGGCTTGAGAAAGTAACTTTATTTGTGATATTTAGTGAATTCAGTCTTTTTTTTTTTAGCTTTTTGCTGAATGCATGCTACAAATTTTAGCCCTGTAGGTTCTTATGGAGATATTGCTGCCATGTTGTGCTTAGAGATTTCACCTGAACTTTCATCACTTGTGCTTTCGTACATACATTACTGCCGAAATCTCATATGATTCCGTTTTTTTTTTTGTTTTTTTTTTACCAGAAACCTCATATGAACAAAAACACATGTAGAAGAAGACGTTAGTGTTTGAATAAATCCCCACTTCCTCTATTTATCCAAACGAATTTACAAGAAAATAATGTGTTGAGTACTTATGATAAATGCTAATTTGGCTCTAATGTGTAACATGTAAACTGCCTGTACTACTGATGTGATAAATGCATTAAGAGGGATTTTCACATGCTTTGCAACTAAACTGTCAGAAAACACACACTCGCATACGGAACCCATTTCAGCAAAATAGGACTTTTTGTCCTGCGTCTCTTCCGTTTAACAGGGAACAAAAGCAGCTCTTCATCCCACAAAGGATTTGTGCTGTTTGAAAAAAAAAGAAAGGGACGGAAAACTGGAGGATTGTGGGCAGTCTGCTGCTGCAGAGCTGAGAGATTCACTGACTCACAGGGATGTGAAGACTCAGCTTGTTACACTGGGAGGACAAAGTAGATGTTCACCCAGACCCTGATGTCTGGTGTGTGACAAGAAGCTGCCACAATGTTGCAAATGCAGTACAGATCACTGCTGAACAGCCTGGCATAATGTGTCACTACTGGGACTTGCTGTTTGAGATCAGTGACAGGGGAACTTCATCATAGGATTATCTTTTTCTGAGAAGGCACAGGAGTGAGTACATCTACTTTCTACTTCCTTCATCTATCCTCTGTATAATACTTAGGAGAAAATAAGTTCATCTCTGTTTTTAGCCGATCTGACCTTCTACACTTTTCGTTCACAAGTTGTCATCCCCACTAGCCATGTTAATCACTGAGGCAGAGGCATTTACATTCTTACGTTGTCCATGCATCTTTCCCATTCTTGTAAAACAATACCTTAGGGTATTTGTTCAACCATCCACTTGGAGCCCACAGTGACGTCAGGTTTGTCCAATTTGACGACGCCCAGGTTAGAGTATCTTGAGGGAATTTCTTCAAATCTGGAACAAATGTCCACTTGGATGCCTGAATGGACTGATTAGGCTTCGGTGGTTAAAGGTCAAAAGTCAAGGTCATTGTGACATCATTCTAATCTTGTAAATGCAACATCTTAACAAATGCCTAATAAGAATTACACTTGGCACAAACCTCCACTTTTATTGCAAAAATGGAAACTTGACTGGTTGTTGGAAGCCTAAAGCTGCAAGGCAGCAATTTAAGTTAGTTTGGTTTTGCTTGTACACTAGACGATTTGTTATTCTATTAAAACTGATAGAAGCTGGCATCCTGGCCAGGTCTCACCTGGAAGAGGGCCTGCTAACCTTTGTCTTAAAGATTTGGGGTTTTCCCCATCTGCTTTAAAGAGCTAAGGACAAATGGTGACATATGTACTAAGGTTCAGGACACTTGAATTCAGGTCTTTCTAGCTTTAAGATTATTTTAAGATTATTTTTCGTGTCAGTTTCTTATCTCTTAAAGTTACTAGCTAGATTCAAAAGTGAAGTTTGGTGGCCTAAATATGTAGCATATGTCATAAACTGTGGAATAAAAGATGTCTGATCTTTATTAATTTGTTTTAAAATGTATTCTTTCGAGCATTTCAGGATTTTATACTGTAAAAATATCTTTTTTATTGAGGCGTTCTCAGTGCTAAAATGGGACATTACCGAAAACACAAAGTCTGAATATGATATAATCACTCCTGAGCTCATTCTCCTTCAATTCCCTAACGCAGACTTTCCAAAACTTCATCCAAGTCTGTCCTCTGTCACAATTAAATCCCATCAGACTGTTGCATTCAGTAAAATAATTAGAACTCATGCAGCGGGTGCTGACAAAAACCTCAGTTATATTTCCTGTTTATTCTTGACACTGGTTTGTTCTAGTTTACGTAGCTTAAACTACAACTGTGAAAATGATTCACAAAATATTCCTGCTTTGGTGTCAAACTTCACGTGCACTTGGAAATGACATTCAAGCAACACCTCACCTAGTTGTACTGTCTGTGAAACACCCAGGGTCTGAGCAATGACTGACTGGAAGGAGAAGATGAAAACAGACAAGAGAACGGCACCGTTGGCAAAATGAAAAACGGTGAAAGAGAAGGTTTCTTTATTTTTGCTCCATTTCACCAGAAAGTGCAACTGTTTGCTGTGACAAACATTTTCCACAGATTGAAAAATGCCCACGAGGATTTGTGGACGCCTTTAATAATTACTCATTTTTCATCCCTGCTCTCCTCCTCCTCCGTATCTTTTCATTTACGCCAGTCATCCTTGCAAAATCGTGAGTTAAGAAAATGAAAAATCAGGCCGTCATTAGTCAAAGCAGCCATCCATTAAACAGGTAAATATGACAGTCAATATTAGCTTGCATACTGCTGGCCTTTGCTATTTAGACTCTGGATTCCTGCACATAAACCCTCCACTAAACAATAAACCATGTAGAAATACACAGAGACAAGCAGAAGCAAACCACGTACACGTACAAGATCTACTGTATCACAACTGAGCTACTGCAAAAGAACATTTATAATCCACTAGTGTTCAGTAAACAGTTTATTATGTGTCTGGGAAGCTTGTTTAAAAAGAAAGAAACAATAAATGCAAGTTTCAAATCTGACTGACAATATATTCATCTTCTGACGGAGTCTGAAACTGCGTTCTGCCGGGAACGTCTGCATTGAAATGATACGCCGGTGTTATTGTGCACTTAAAGCTGTAACCGGGGGCACTTGTGCTGAGCTGGTTGTAGCGGTGGATTCAGTAGCCAGCATCAGGAGATGGAAATCAAATAATGAATAATTTTTTTTTTTTACATCCTGACTCATTTAATTTTCTGTGCAGCTTCAGGAGGAGTCTTGTCTGGAAGCAGTCAGTGATCTCCTCTTTCATGTAAACCCTACTGAACGTGAAAAGTGCTGAAGCGGAAAACACACACAGATGCACAAACAGGCAAACAAATAACGGTTTGTAAAATATATTTGCTCACACAGTTTGATTTGCATGACTTCCTCCTCTAAAAGTGGCAATGCTGCAGGAATAAGAGCAAGCAAACCTTCATGGAAGCAAAGTCTAAATTACACAGTAACAATTATAGTTATTTTATAAGTATAAAATAGACTCTAAAGGCTTCAAAATCATATGTTAAACCTCTTTCGGGGTCCAAAAGTCTTATTCCTGATTTAAAATTTTACCTGTGCCTCATGTCTCCAGCAGAAGGTTGCTGATGAAAATATACATATGTCATAGAAGGAGGCAAAGAAATGGCTTTGCCAGGATCCAGTCCTGGCTGGAGGTTTCTAAAGGGGGCAATGCATGGCACTCCAAAATGCGTGTACTGTCCAAAGAAGGCTGTCTTTTAGTGGTCTAAAAGACAGTTAAGGGATTGTTTTAGTTTAAGGTTGGCTCTCTTTTAACCTTTACACCCAAACAAGAGAAAATGTCTTCCACTGGCTAAAACTACCCGAAAGCAACTGAGGGTGGAAACTGGAGAATAAGTAGAATGTGTCCTTATATGAACACCTTGTCCAAGTCGGTCTCATGTCCCAGCAGGGAGCAGGACAGAAGGACTCTTCCGAGTGTCTGGCTGACAGGTGATGTCTGAGACTTTGCCATTGGAATATGATACATTTGGAAACGATGAATACAACAGGTGTTCAATGATGAACTTCTTTCCTCCCAGTTGATCAGGTTTTAAAAAGCGCACGACTGAGTTCTGTCAACTGATGTGTGAGATGAGACCATTTGACTTCTCAAAGCCAAATGTAATTCGATTTTCCCCTTTGTCTTGTAACTTTTGCTATCAGTCCCCTTTAATGTTTTTCTCTCATTCTCTAACTTTCTCCATTTCCTTTCGACTCCTCATCCTCCATAATTTTCTCCATTTTCTTTAATTCTCTGAAGCTACCTCGTCCTTCTTTTACTTTTTTTTTTCATATCTCTCATGCTCTATTTCATTGTCGCTTTCAAGTTTGCTTCTTTTATTTGCTGCCTTTTGAACTCCTCTCTCACAGTCTTCTCTTGTTCCCTCACACTTTCCCTTTTGTTCACTCTGTCTCTTTCTGAAACAATAACCATCCTTCACGAGCCGCTGGCACTCACAGTTGAATACATTTGATATGCTGATTATGCAATACTCCATCCCCTATCTAAAAACACGCCATGCTATGCTGTACTGTACAGCCATATTTCAGGCTCATTTTGAAGCAAGAATCCATTTGGAAAAAAAAAAACTGCCTTTTTTGTTAGTGTTTAGCAATTGTGTTCCCCATGAGCTTGTCAATAAAATCCTTCTGTGAATGATGAGCTTAAACAGCCAGTCACCAGCACTACCATTTTTCCAGCGCCTTGTTTCAAGCTCCAGTGATCATACATACATCATACAATATATCAGCAAGGCCCCACTTTGCTTAACCAAGGTGACTTATGCCTTGAGTTACAACAATCAATAGCTCATCAGAATTATTCACCCCCTTTGACAAACAAATCAATGCATGTTCTTTAGCCCCACTCCCACATCTGAGTGGTCTGTACAAGCCCATTGTAATTCAACGCCAAAATAAGGCAGGAATCAGACAGCTCCCCGGAGCCACATTCGGTTTACTGCTTTACGTTGTACAGATTTAGGTTAAGGTGTAAAGACAAGAAATGCTAACAGGCATCATTGGGTTTGTACAACGGAGTAGTAGATTTTTCACGGCAGACTTTCAATTTGCCATGTAATGCAAATAAATCGTTTCCCAACTATTATCTTGTCATTCTTCTGTACGTATTACATGATCTTACAAACTTTTGCTTTTAAAATAAATGTTAAATTTATGTCTCTAGCAACCGGATGAATTGCAGTTTACGTTTGCTTGTCCAGAATTATCTAATCAGTTCATCCCTGAGTCCAAGGGGATGTTCTTGCAAAATTTGGAGAAATTTCTTCAAGGACACACACACACAAACACACACACTCTGCTGTCAAGTCCAGTTCTGATGTGTATGAACCACCAGCAGTAAACGCCTACGTGTTGGTTTACAAAGTTTACAGCAGGCGATAATGTTCTTTGAATTTTTGATGAACTCAAATTAATGATAGCGCTTCCATCCTCCATGCTTTGATTAGCGCGAATAGACGGGACCAAAATTCAATTGCGTTGAGGTAACGCAGTGATGCAGCGCTACTTAGTGACTGTAGTGTAATTAGTTTTGGAAACTTTAATCCCTCTCACTACTACAAGTGAAATAATTACAGAAATAATATGCAGATACAAGGAGGCTCGTACAGGTGACAGGAAGGGATCTGTAGTGCCAGTGGCTGCAAGATGGCAAAGTGGGTCAGTGACAGAAGTGGGAAGATACGTAGAAAAAAACCTGTCTATCTTTATTTGCAAAAACATGCTACAACATATTGTACTGTGAACTATCAACAGCTATTTACTGGCTACTGTGGTTGCCAGGTAATTTGAACAGAATACAGCATAATGTAGTAAACTACATTACAATTAATTATTGTTTTTCGATAAGAAACTATAAATACCATAAAAAGATTTGTACAAATTAGGTTCTTTGAATGATAAAGACAAAAGCATTACCTTGTTTTCCCAGTTGTGCCTTAGTTTCCACGTGTGAAGATGGTCTAGGATAAAATGAATGATTTTTGAAATCATGACGCAGGCCAAACATTTTCTCATCACCGCTGAGGGTTCACCACCAGAAAAGCTGGATTTTTAAACGACCCTTCAAACATCAGCACTTAATGATCTCCAGCAGAAACCGATCTTTACCTTTGGGACCTAAAGTCATGGAAGGGACAGACTAACAGCATGGAATGCAGTGTGATTTTAAACAACCAGCCAAAATTATTCTGAAGCCACTAATGGTTCCCAGTTGACATCATAAACCTAGAACATGAATCAACACCTTTGTGATTGGTTCCCGCTCATAAAGGCTGTTATATTTGTAGGCCCATTGCATCGCGTTGCATCAGACTACACAGTTTTATTTCCAATCCTTTTCGGTGCTAGTGTCAAATAAATATTGCAGCAAGAATGCTGCCGCGGACAACGGTCACGCTAGTTTTCACTCTGATGCTACATAAATATAAAATGATCCACATAGTTGTTTTATGTCGATATTTAATGATGCACAAGTGCCTCCTCCTAACAACCACAGAGAAGCTCTGAGGAGACCGATCCACACCCAGCAGTTCATTCTGCAGGTTACGTGTTGCACACAGCTTCAAAGCAGATCCAGTGACCTGCTTTGCTGTGGCCCCGTTCATCCCTCTCGACATTTCCCTGCTTTGTTTACGTGGCATCATGCTGCTGGATATTTAAAGACATCAAATGCGTTAGGTCCTGAAAATTAGTAGGGACTGTTGATGGCTAATTAGTGGAAACGAAGTCAGCTTCCAATTTTCCCCGGCCCTCCAGAGAGCATCCTCTGCTTGTGCGCTTTCATGCAAACACACATGCACGCACACACGTGCACAATCACAAACAGATTTACTGAGTCAAACAACACTGACAAACAATATCAAAATGTTCATAGTGAATTCAGAGCTGCTAACATGGTACAGTGGAAAGAGAAACAAGGAATAAAGGATTGACTGATGGAAATGAATCCGGACATGAAAGAAGGATCAAGAAGAAAACAACCAACAGCAAAAGAAACAGACAAAATAAAAAGCCGAAAGCGTGTTGACGAGACAGAAGGAATGAAACAAAACCAAAGAAGCAAATGTGTTAAACGGAAGTTACAATCTTTGTTGTAAAATCCAAAGAGCAACTCCAGGATTCAGCTACATTTTGGGAAAAGTTAATGGAAGGAAGGGCTGTTTTGTGCCCAAGGACGAAGAGGGAAAAATCTGATTTGAGCAGTGATTTTTAATTTTTTTTATCCAAACAGACAAGAAAAGCAGCAAAGAGCCAAGGAGACAACAGCATGTGAGATTTTTTGTGTTACGAAGTTGGAGCCACAGAGGCCTGTTGACTGCTGCAGCTTCAGTGGGGGGAAGGCTGCATGTAGCCCAGGTGAGAGTATTGCAGTGTATGATGAGTCATACTCAGAATTGTACCCAGATTACTTTAGAAAATGTATTTGTACATTCTTCCATTGTACACGAACACATTTTATTCTTGCTTTATTTTGAATGCACTGATGAGAAGTGTAGCACATGGCTGTGCACTAGCATGTACATAAAAATTGCATTATCTATTTATGCCCCCACACACACACACACACACACGCTGAAGTGTGTATCCCAAAGCTAAACAAGGACAAGGAGGTTGTCGTCAGACCACTAAAATCAGTTGATTTGTTTAAGGTGCTGGGATGCTGGAGGACGCAGCAGCTTGTCCTCTGGCTCCAAATCAACTTCACTGACTTTTTAGGTGATGTCCTCTGTCCTTAAACTTAGTTAGGCATCGTATGTGCATGTGTATGAGCGTCTGAGTGAAGTGTGCAGGCTTTGGCTTTAGGCTAAGTAATTCACGAGTGCTCGCCGTGGCACACAACCACCTGAGAGGACATTTTTATTTGCTTTCTGTTGTGGTATTGCTTCCTACACCTTTCATAAAATGTATTATTCATAGTAATACAGCAGTTGTCTTGTTAAAGTGTCCATCATCCTGGCACTGGTTCACAATCAAAGCTTTGTACTGTGCGACACGAACACACGCAGTCTCCAAATCTGGTTTTCTACCTGCCTTTGTCTTTCCAAGTTTTCCTGCCTTGTCATGTCTCACGTCCCCGTCTCCCTCTTCTTCTTTTCCTTTCTACTCTTGCCTTATACCTTCCTCTCTGTCTTACTGCCTCTTTCTTCCTCCCTGCGTGTCCTGCAAGTAGATATGCAGTGGAAGGAGGGACTGTTACCGGTGTGTTGCATTAGCCTGGGGAGATTACAGTCAGTATTTGATGGAATAAAGCAATTCCATCACCTCGAGTCGGGTTTTCATGCTGGCAGTTCCACTGAGGTGCCCCTGGGTCAGGTCCTACAGTCTGTAAGCTTTAAAGTCTTTCTCTGTCATATCATGTCTTTATGACAAAAATCAACTCTTGACGTTTCAGGCAACAAAGAAAAAGCAGCTAATTGGCTGCATGGGACTGTTTCAGGGTAGTTTGCCTCACAAACACTGAAACACTGAAATGTAAACTGTCATTTGCCAGGAGCTGTTAGTGCTGTGTGCAGATACGTAACATCCCTAACACAATCCTGCTTGCTGCGTCCAGGTAAAGGATGTGACAGCTTTAAAAAAAAACCCACCAACCTATAAAAACTGCAGACCACTGTGTTTTTATGTCAACTTAGCGTTTTACTGTAAAACGCTTAGTTGACGCGGGTTTGCGATGCTTTGCTATTCATTGATACACTAAACAAATAATTAATAATTTTTTGTGTAATATATCCTCCAGCCAAGACTAACGTGCCAACACGCTGAACTGATCACATTTGACGTTTCTCTATCTGCATATATCTCAACGATAGCACACTCTTTGTTTTCACTCGATAATTGTTTAAGTGGTTTGATTGCTCAGTGGCACAGATCGCATTGCCTGGAAAAATGTATTATTCTAATGAATGATTTGATTTTTGACTTGATTTTTTTTTGTGTGTGTTATTTTGTTTGTTTGGTTGTTTTTTTTTAGGGAAATGTACTGTGGCAATCATGCATGACAAATTCTGAGTGAGTCATAAACATGAGAATTATTGTGAAGCCGATGCTTTGTATGATATAACAGAGCGAACAAGCAGTAGGAAACACCAAAGTTCTCCCTCCAGCACTGTTTGAAGTCCAGTCCAGAAACGTTATTGGTTGATCAAGCAGATGGCAGCCAGGACATATAGGGCTTGTGTCTCTTTGCAAGGTCAGAATTTCAACATATCAAAGTCGAGAACTGCCAGAGGGAATGAGGTGGGATGGAAACACCTAAGGAACAGAAGCACTTTAAAGGATGTTTTTTATTAGGTGAGTTAGGGCAGTTATTAGCATCCCCAGTGATATATGCAGCAATCAGCACTTACTTTTAGAAACAAACTTCATTTAAAAAAAAAAATCACTAGATTTCCTAAAACCCAAGCTACAAGAAAAGATGAGCATAATTCAGCTGAACTAAAATTGCAATAAAAATAAAGGATTTTTCATCTTGTTTTACATCTAAAGATCAATGAATGAAAGCAAAAACAAACAACTTTTAAGTGTCTAACACTACAATAAAATGAATGTATCTTGTGTCATTTTACCAGATGATAAATCAGGATAAAAACAACATAATAACACTAACAAAATGAACAGAATTAAGCAGCTGTAGAACGGGGTTAATGTGAGTTCAAAGTGATTTTTATGCTTCTTTAATACTGGAGAGATATTCAGAGTTCTCGTGGTCTGGTTGAGAAATCTGGTGGACTTAGATGCTTCTGTGTGTCCGGCAGTGAGGTGAGGTGGGCAACAATGATTTTACCAGCTGTACAACCGATTCCCTGCAGGAACCTGTGGTCAGAGGTGTAGCAGTTTCCATTCCAGACACTGAAGCCATTAGGATTCTTTAACCTGCGTCCCTGTAAAATGATGCAAGGAGGGACACTTGCCTTTCTTAGCTTACATAGAAAGTGAAGCTGCTCCTGAGCCTTCGTAGCCATTGATGTGATGTAGGTGGTCCAGGAGGGGAAAAGGCAGTTTATGGGCCAGTTCCCTGCCGGTCAAGAACTCGCTCTCGAGTAGGATAACTAGTTCTAGGCCGGGTCCAGAATCAAGGCTCATCTACATCAGAGGCTGGGGGCAGAACCACTGTGGCCAAAGTGACCAACATGACCAACATGTATTGACAACATCTATCATGTAGCGTTGTGGTGGCTAGAAAATATCACCTGGCCTATGTTGATGCCCCCTCAGGACTTCTAGGGTTCCACACTATTGTTCCATTTGCTGTTTTGTTGAAGTAGAGCACTTCTGCTTCACTACTTTTACTTTACCTTGTCGCCTGTCCTTCGATTTTGCTGCCAACACAACAAACACTGTACCAAGATTCCACCTAATTGGAAACCTTTGGGGTGGAATTATTTCACTTAGTAAGAAACCAGGGCAGACAAGTAATTAAGAATTCATTTTTAAGCATTAAAATGCACTGATTTGTTTACTGTGCTTAGGAAACACCGAGTGAACAAATGGAGCGACTTGGATTTTCCACAGGAGCAAAAACAAGTCATTGTGTTCGTGTCAGCGCACTGATCCCCCTGTTTCACATTTATTTCAAAAAGCTTGACACTCAGTATGAATATGGGACCAAATCATCTGTTGGGTCGGATGTCCAGTAATACGATCTATGCCTTCACATCACAATGTTTTTCAATGAGATTTAGTTTTTATTGCATTATTGATACGCATCTACTCAACCGCCCACTGGCTGGATATGTTCATTGCTTGTGGTACTAAATGGACCATAAATGCATCTGTAAATATGTAATTCAAACAAACTGCTGATTTCCATTTCAGTAATTTATTCCGCAAACACTGAGGAGCTATGATCCAGAAACCCCAGTATTCCTTGAAATGCAGTCACCCTTGAGCTTGAATCTCCTTTCGCAAACATGATCCAGTAACAACATCTGATGTGTGAGTCTCTCAGTGACAAATATTAGATCAGACACGGGGTGTGATATCCTCTCTCAGTCATTTTTGGTCCTTGACTGAGAAGTTGCCTGTTGGCACAGACCCCCACGAAGCCCTGACTGCTCTCACCACACACCTGGGTCTCCACGCACTGATGCCATGGTGATATTGTGTGTGACAGAGAATAACTCATGCATCAACTGTTGTACAGTACAGCAGACTTCCAAATGTGACGCACAATCTGAGGGCAAAGCAGGAATGTGGCATCTAATTGCAGGTATTCTTAACAGTGTGTGACGAGAATGACGAAGGGAACCACTAGCAGCACGTCCACATATAAGCAAACAAATAAAAATTTTGTAATATTTATCATAAGTATGATGCACCTGGCTTTTACTGACAGAAAATGAACCAGAAACAAAAAATACTGACCCTCTCTCTCTATGCATGGACCTAGTTATCAACTAAAAGCTCAGTTCATCAGTAGCAAACTTGGCGCAAATAGACACAAAATGCTCCGTGATTCCAGAAATGCACTTAACACTAAACACCTCTGGCTTCTCAGCTGCAATGGCATTTGTGTCAGTCCAGCTACTGATCACACACTGACGGATCCTGCTACAGATGATGTGCCAGTCATGACTGATCAGACAAAGGCGACCGCACGGGACTGGACGCAGTTCATTTTGATATCAGCACCGAGCAGGTGAAAAAAGTAAGACAGGAAAGCAGATTTTGCCACATCATCGAGACGGAGTCGTTCCCCCTTCAAAGTAAGAATCAGTGTGGCTCAGGAGGAGCAGAGCAGAGGGGATATTGCATTAACAAGCAACACAGCAAAGTCAAAGTAAAAGCAGCCTTACCTCTGAGTCAGACGCCAAAATCGCAGTGTTGGATAAGTCAGAAAACCATGGAGCTGGTTAGGCAGCTGGTGCTCCTCAGTATTACAGTGCAATGGGGATTTGCAGCTAATCAGAAAGGATATCAAATTTCTTCAAAGCCTTTCTGTGTGATTTCAGGATAATCTCAAGTCTGGTTTAGAGGCTGGAGTCCAGCAGAACCAGCAGCAGACGGCTCAATTCCATTTGCAACGCGGGTGCTTCTGACATGCTTCTCCTTCCCTTTAGGGGACTGGGGCGCCTCAGACTGGGATCTGTGCGGGCAAGAGAAGTGGAAAGCAGCAGCAGGAGTACTGACTGTTGTAGTAGTTATATTCCTGACTGTGGACAGCGCTGAGCATCCTTCAGTGGAGAGATAAAGAAGAGATGAAGAAGAAGATCCAGCACACTAGAACTGCAGAGCGCACAAGCAGCGCAGCACACTCTGTCGCTCAAATCCCCCCAAAATGGGCTGATTCTAGGCAGGAGGCAGGCATTTCAACACAGCGCAGGGGAAAGAGGGGCTGTTGCATCAACATTGCTCTGAGTCTTGTTTTCTTTTTTAAAGAAGAAAAAGAAAAATCACTACCAGAGCTCCAACAGAGTCACCATCCCTCTCCGGAGCTCCTCAAGTCTGCACAGGACCAAGTGTGACAGCGGGAGAAAGGAAAAGTGTATGCATGCATGCATATGTGTCAGTGTGTGTGTCAGTGTGTGTGCAGTAGAGGAGGACAGGCAGAGAGGAGAGCGGAGCGCGGTGGACAGACGGGAGGCTGCGAGCGCAAGTGGAGCTGGAGAGCGATGTGAGAAGAGAAAATGATGCTCTGAGAAAAGGAGGAGGAGGAGGAGGAGGAAGGTTGGGGGAAGATGCCTGGGAGAGAGAGAGAGAGAGAGAGGGACAGAGGGGGAGAGTGAGGGGGAGAGCGAGGGAGAGAAGCTCGCTCTGTCTGTGACTACATTAACAGCGCTGAGTAGGTGGAGTTTTCCTTGCAGCAATGGAGGGAGTATTATAATTTAAAGCCAAAAGAGAGAGAGAGAAAGAGACGAACACACACACACAGACTTACAGAGTGAGCGAGAGAGAGGACGATCCTGAGCAAAGAAAAGAGTGTGTGTGTGTGTGTGTGTGTGTGTGTGAGAGAGAGAGAGAGGGTCCCCAGCTGCAGTGGAGCTGGCACACTGACAGTCCTCCTCTCGCCAGGAGTCGTAAACATTGATTAGAATATTTAAAGACGCACACGTTCACACACATAAAGAAACAAAAAAAACCAGCAACACACAGACATGTGACACACAGCTTCATCAGATCCACACAGCACAGTGCAGAATCTTAGTTTGTAAAGTCAATTTAACCTTTAAGTACTTTTATTTGTATTAATTTTTGCTCGCTGTTCGCAGAAGCACTTGCTGTGTTTACACTAGTAAACAGGGTAAATTAATTAAATTAATTGTTTCAGCTGTATTTCATTTCTTCCTTACATTTACACATGACTACATTTACATTTGGATGTAAGATGAAAAGATGCGTCTCAGACAAAGTTGAGAATTCTTCCCTCTAAGTCTTTAGTCGCGTTGCCAGTGTGTTTTGGATCGTTGTCTTTCTGCAGCTGTTAGTTTTGATTTATTTTCTGGAAATTTGCCGACAAAAACCTCTGAACTTATTCCGCTGCTTCCATCACGAGTTAAATCATCCACGAGTTGCAGTCTTTCTCTGGACTAATCCTGATCCAGAACTATTGGAGGCCGTTGCTGTTTGCTGACTGTTTTGTGGCTTTTGTGTTTTATCCGACCTGTGTCGGATAAATCCGACCTCTTTCTTTTTCAGCACCAAATCCAAATTGTATCGGCCATACTCAACATTTCTGCAGTGCTTCTTATAGTTTCCGCTCTTTTCAGATTCAGATGGTTTGCTTTTCTCCCACAGCTCTCCGGTCTTCCTGCTCATTTGTTCCTTAACAAATAAAGGAAAACCCAGATTGATTTATTAGGCAAAAAGAAACATGTCAGCCACTCGTTTCACTACTTTTGCCCACATAAAATAAAGGTGAATTCATTTTTTAAAAAAGTGCTGTGTTCTACATAGTTTAACATATACCCTCAAATAAGGGTATATGTATATGTATATATATTATAATGTATATAATAAAGCTGAAATTCTGAACTTTTGTCTCCTATTTCTCATTTTATCTTAAACGTAAATGTCTTCCCTGTAAATCAAAGGCAAATAAAATACTCTTGCCATTCAAGTACTGTAATTCATACCTACATGCACTTGACATAATTTGCCACAGAGAGCTACTGTACAGCACAGAATTAATCAATACTTGTCATGAAAACCATATTGGGCCGTTGTTTTTAAGTTAAAAAGAAAAGATTTTAAATGCTGCTCGAGGCTCCATTCTTTTCAACAGAGACAGATTTATCAAAAACTTTTTGTTCCTCTGATTTCGATGCAGTGCAGCGAGCAGCACATGCAATTATAAAGACACGCTTCTGTAAGCAGCCGTCGATATTAACAGCTGGAGTCGCTGCCTGCCACTGATTATCCACTACAGATCTGCTGCAGGAGACTTACAGCTTGCCAGGACACAGTTTATGGTTGAAGGAAGGGGATCATTACTGGTGACCTTTACCAATAACTACACAATAAACTGGTTTGGACCAACATGTGAGACCTGCTTGTTCTTCTTGTTTTGTATTGTAGCAGCAACATGGGAAGAGATGCTTAGTTAGAATAACCTGCGATCAACTGTAGTCTATGTCATATGTTTACTAGTCTAATTACTGGCTTTCTATCATGGTGGTGTGACTATAATTGATGGAAATGATATGATGAGGATAAATTGTTCTTACCAAGTACATTTTTCGTACAGTTTATAGAAACACAGCAATATTTCAAAGCCTGTTCAAGAGAGTTTGGAAACAATAAAACTGTAAAACACTGTTCAGCTTTAATTTGGACCTACTGCATTTACTGTGGTTGTGCACACACAGTTTTCTTTAGAGATATTCTGAATTAATTTTTGTATACATGTGCATAAACTATTACTGTACCAACTCATGCTGATTTCTAGAAGTTCAATAATGCAGTGTTATATCCGATACACCACATCATTTGAAATAACACTGAGAAAGAGAGTTAAATCAAAGACTTGACTCAGCGTTGATGAAGCGGCAGCAGCCTGGGCCAGATCCAACACACATCAACGCAAAGCTAATGCCAGTGGAAGTGTAAATTAGTGAGCTAATCACCCCAGTTGTACATTTTCACATTTGGCAGTGCACCGCAGACTTCTCCCTAATTAGAATTTTATGTTTCACTGACTGAATGAAATAATCTAATGGCTCAAAATCAAGCAGTGGATCATAATCCATGTGTGCAAAGCCAAATGTGCCAGGAATGGCTCTTATTGTACGGATTGCTCTTGTATATTAGAAAGAATGATGAAGTATTTCAACAGTTTCCAGGACGAGCAGACCGGATTTCCACCGACGGTCTTCACACACTTAGGTCTCATTTGTTGCTATGATATAAATGTTTTACCAAGTGTCTTTATACAGATTCACCAGGGCTGTCAGTCCATTTTGTTTGAGACAAATCAACATATGCCGCAAAGTATTGATTGGATTTCCGTTGATTCATTGTACTGCATTTGCTACTTTTACATTTAGTCCTTCAGCAGAAGCTGAATCTAAAACAACGTACTGGTAGGGAAGCTGACGAATGCGACACAGTGGTAATTCCATGACTTGTTTTATTGCACAATTCGTACTGCTGTATGACGAAATACAAAACTAATGACCTCTGGATTGTCCTGCTAGAATCATCAGTGCTTGATTCTCAGTGTGCAACCACACTGGCCTTATTCAAACGACTGATTTAATTTGACTTATACGCTGACAGACGTGTATATTAGCTTGGTAGCTTGAGACAGAGAGCTGTACAACGTCCAAACCAAGGTCTAAACCAGCATTTGAACTGGTTAATTTTTTTTGAGCCCACTGAAGAACTTTACATGACAAATGTCCATTCTTTCATCACCACCTCCGGCTGCATCTCATGACAACATCCAGTATTTGAACACTAGAAACTAAACAAGCCACATTTTTTTGGTCCAGGCCGTGGTCCGAGGCATCCTCCCTCCCTTTCAACACCCTAAATTTACCTACTGCTTATGTAGAACCCTGCTGCCTAATGCTAGAACAAAAACATCTGATAGTAGGATGGTTTGGGTTTGGATTGAATCCAGATTCAATAGCTCCATGTCACATCCTCTCTGTCTGTCTTTCTCCACCATGGCTCCTCTGTATTGTAAATATTGTGCACACGTTCCCATGTTGTCTCTCTCACCCCTCTTTGTTCTCATTGGCTGTTACAATAACTGTGAAATATCACTTGCTAATTCGTCCTGCCTGTCAGGAAGTACTTGGCGAGTGAATGCGGGCTGTGACGGCCGATGTATAAACAGAGCTCTGTTCCAAACTCTGCATCTTCAGAAACAAAGCTAACGCTCATCTAAACCATGCATGGTTGAATGTTCTCACTGTATAATGTATGAAAGCATAAACGGCACAAAAGGGAACTTTCACGTGAAAAGATATATTTCTTTCCATTTACTGACAGTGGCTATTTGAATGTTTGTTGCAGCAATGTCACATTGGATTACACCAAGTTATAAGACCAAAAGAAAAGGGGGAACAGAATTTGAAAAATTCCAACATTTCACCAGTTTCCCTCGAGAAAAAGTATTTGTAACGTTTTCACATGTACAGTCCAAGTCCAACTTTTGTTGCCTTGTTGAGCCCCTGCCCTCAAGAAACTCAGGCCCAGGTTGTCTAATGCTGGACAAGACTGGGCAAAGGCCACTTTGTTGTGTCACAGCAAAGCTTGAAAAAAAAAGCTGGAAACAATAGTGGGCTTGTTTTGAGAAAATGGAATTTGATTGTTTCGTTTTTTGCAGCGACCATCAGTGAGCATCACGGGAAGCAGAGTGAATTAAAGTGAAGGAGACTGACTGACTGACAGAAGAGAGAAAAGGAAGAAAACATGGAAACACACAGAGAGACACAGATGAAGAAGTGAGTTTCTTGTAGACGAAGGGTGTGATGCACCAAAAAGTGAGATCATGATGAAGAATGGGACAAATATGTTCTTGGCAGCCATTTTTCCACAAGGGAGACGTCTGAGAATATTATCTGCTGTCACTCACCAACTCTGTTGCTGTGAGTGTGTGTGTGTGTGTGTTATATTAATATTTGCTTTTAAATCCTAAAGAGCTTGTCAGTGTCAGTGTGTGTTTATTCAAAGTGTACAGACACACGACTGCAGGGCAAAAAAACAATAGCGCTACACGATGGTTCTCTGTATTTTCTGTTCCAAGCAACATTGAATTAAATCACATATCATCATCGGCACCGCCGCAGTTTTTCGGTTACTGCCAGGTCCAGTTTTCCAACCTAAATGAAAACTGGACCTGGAGTATGGACAGCTGCTCATACTGAACAAAGACAGACTGGGGGTCCTCACCATGTCCAGCAAAGAATGCAGCCCATGAATTGAGGCACAGCTACAGTTGCTCTGAGGCCTGATTTTCATCCTAGTTCCAAGGTTTCTTGATTTCGTGGTATGAAAGCTATTTTCACCTACCACACTGGATAAGTGTTTTATCCCAGCAAGAGACTGTTCATTACAAACTCCCCCTCTTTATAAATGGGATTTTATATTTTCCACTCATAACACTATAAAAGCTCAACGAGTGGAGAAGCATCCGATTGTGTCCTCAGCTGCAGCTACATTATTCATAAACATCCAGTAACAGACTGCAGCGTGATCCATTCACATCCGTTCTTTTCAAACTCGATTATTCTCCTTAAAAAGCTAGAAGGTTAAAGAGGTTTTTTTCTCTTTTAAATGGGGCTGATGATCGCAGTCAGTTCTCACCGGCAGCACCTTCATCATCATTGGCTTCATTGCCGTTCCTGATTAGCTGCTTAATGGGTTCACGTCATTATGTTCAAGCGTAGTGGGAAGTCCCCGCTGCTACCGCTGAATTATACAGCCACCCCTTCAGCTGAGGAGGGCACAGCACCGTCTGGCCGCCTGCACTGAAGTGACAAGACGAAGAGCTCGGTGGAAGCCACAGGACCACACACACACACACACACACACACACACTCAGTATTTGTTTAATGTGTGTAAGAATATGGAAGCTGGACTGAAGCTGGACTGACGCTTGTCCTCCCTATTCAGCTTCCTCTGGTAAAAGACTTTCCTCACATTTAAACACCAAAACCCAACTCTCAGAAGAGGGACAATATTATGCTCAACACAGTGATGCATGAATAAAGAGTTACAGTCACTCCAGGCAACAATCTGAATATGAGCCATATGACATTTGCCTGATTAGCAAATAAGAGCTTTAAAAGCAAAACTAGATGAAATCGGGGCTATTTTTAATGAAACAGCCTGAGGTACTTTATGATTTCAGTGGCACAATAGCCTTTAAACATGTTAAATACCACATTATGTACTTAGTAGTTTCAGCTTTTTTTTCCCACTTTTATCATGTGTGCATTGTATTTTATTGAATAAAACATATCTCAGCTGACTCTAGCCAGCCACTCAATCTATTGTAACAAAGTAAGTCCCACCTAAGTGAACGTCTGTCAGTCAGTAAATGGTATTTTCTACGCCTTCCTCTGTCACGCACCAAACTGCAAGAGCAAAAACTTGCAACTTTCTTCCTTTGAAAGCACGTTGAAACAGTGAGTGCTGCTAAAATAGGCTGATTCGTTCACAATTCTCATGAAGAAGTAGTGAAAACAGAAGGGAAACACAGACAAACCAAGAAGCTGACAGAACTCATACTTGTGAATATTTAAATCCCTTTCATCCATCTGCACAGCAGGTCTGAAGCTGAATGGTACTGTGGGCTTGTGTCCACCTGTTCTCATTATCTCACCTTTGTTTTAGCCACATGGGTTGAGAAATGGCAATGTTGTTTGATTCTTCAGTCCGTTACTTTGGTACTAATTGAAAGAAATATCTGCAACAGTACTCAACACTTTCCCCTCTGGTTGTCATAAATGAACTCATCACGGAAACACACTGTGTGTACATTGAGTACATGGTACAAACTGTGATGGCAGCAGCGTCAGTCCAATGGCTCCTACAAACTCTTTTTCTGGTCACAACTTCTGGTCAAATTTTTTTTTTTACATTGTTCAAAGTGGCTGCTGAAAACATCCTTTGTCACTTTAACAGGGTGGTGGTTGCATGTCTCTCCAGCCCCATTGTGCAAAGTTCAAAACACCTTCAATATACAGTGCAGTTTGCTTTGTAAGCATTTCCAGACATTTTCCCATTTCCATAAATTAACTAGCTAACAGCACCTCATTGCTACACATACAGCAGCAGAAACAATATTTTTTCTTACTCGAGCCTTAATATGGCTTTTTAGAGCTGCTAGTGTGGCTGTAGGCTCATGTTTCTAGTGGTTTGTCAACTCAGTATTATCCATATGACCCAATGCAGTACAACATTAATCCCACTCAATTCAGCACAACACCTATTATTTCTATACGGTAAAAAGAGTCTGGCCTCTTTATTTGTAATAGACAGTGTAACGAGAGGCTTCTGATGTCCGGAAATAAATGATATAAATTCTCACGGCATACAGTAAACTAAAAATATGTATAATTCTAAGTACCTTTACTGTATATAGTACAAGCTTCTGCAGTCGGCTGCAGCTGAAGCTTATAGATTATATTGGGAGCCAACAGTGCATGTGAGCAAAGAGCTGTGAGAGGGTGGTACTGAGCGGGATGGAAATGCATGAAATTATCCTGAGCCATGTGGAGAACTGAATCATCTGTGGCTAATCAAAGGGAGTCAAAATGTAAATGCAAGGCCAGTCCAAATTTAGATCTTTGTTTTACTGTACCTTTGCCTGCAAAAAAAAAAAAAAAAGAGCCTAAACAAAAATGTTTTGTTCACATACTGTACTACACCAATGCAGTTCTCATCAGTGCTGCTGCCTGAATAAAATAGAATGTGTGCAGATGTGTAAAGTGAATTGAGATAGAACTCTCCCAGACACGGGAATGTGGATTGGTTGTTTTTTCTGCTCCTCAGTACAACAGAGTGTTTGATTTGACTGAGGGTGGTAGCCTTGTATCAAGGCTTCCCGCAGCACCATCCCTCAGATCTCAATTTTCAAGATTTGTGAGCCAGAAAGTGAAAGAGGGAGAGACAGAAGGAGAAGATAATCACAATGACAGAAGCAGCAAGACAGAATAGGAGAAAGAAGATGATGGAAAAGGACTGAGAGAGAAATGTGAGAGACTATTGTAATTATAATCAGAAGGGTCTTTAATAAAGTGAAGTTGCTGATGATTTGGAAGAACTGAGGGGGGTGGGTTCAAGAGCCTGCTGGTCTGTTTTTGGGGAAAAAAAAAAAACTATGAAATGTTTGTTTGAGGCTGGATGATTCTGATATTTAGCAGGTTAATTAGTAACAGGTGAGGAGAATCCACCAAAGGTTCAAAATCCCAGTTAAAGGTGCAGGATCTTTGAGCCCTGTATGAGAAATCGCTCATAATTCAGTGATAAATGTAGCCACGTAATCCATTGTCTCCTAACAATGGCTGCTGTGTCCAGAAATGCAACCTGAAACTTCACAACACCAAGACGAAGCCAAACATCAGTTCGGTGAAACAACGCTGCCTCATGTTAGATGGCATCAGGTGCAAACTGTGATTGGAGAAAGACACTGTATGATGCTGCCATTAAAGCAACATCTACTCCCAGAAGGTCAGTGCTAATTTTGCATCATTCTGCACTGTGGCTTCATAGACAGGGTGTGTGTGTGTGTGTGTGTGTATGTGTGTGTTCGTCTGAGCTGCCTGCGGTGCACATCTGCCTCCTACTGAAATGTATGGTGCATCATGAAGAGGAGAAGCTTTGTGGGATGAAGGTTCATGCAACTTAACAAAGCACAGACTTTAGTTCCACATGGAGAGCAAGTGTGGCCGGTGAGGTTTTACTTCTCTCTGATATTCAAGTTATATTAAATCAGCTCACAATCATTCAGATCATTTAAAAATAAACAGAGCCACAGAAACATACAGTACAGTAACTGTGATGTTGGTCTGTAATTTTATGGCTTGTGGGAATCAAGTTGAAGGAGCCTGTGTGTCTGATTTACAAGTGCCTGACTCACAGCGTGACTCATGCTATATTTGTTTATGGCTACAGTGGGAGGATGAAAGTGGAAAACAACGTATATGCATCCAAGCTACAAAGTTAGGGGATCATGCAGAGATTCCACTTTGCTTGCACCAAAGCCACACAGTTTTTCTTTTAACGTACAGGTGTTTCCAGTGAATTTCAAGTGCTGCTCCTGGACATTCTGAAAATTGCGAGCCACACGTTTGCTACCAAAATCAACCTTTGGCTTTGGTCTCACTGCCTCATTTAGCGACAAGAAGGAAGTTTTGTTTTGTTGTGCTTCAGAAGGCTCTTGAAATTCAAACTCAACCCCGATCCATACAGTCTCTTCAATCTAGCGTATTTCTTCCAGTGGTGCTGAAATATTCAGACGCAGTCTGTTTGTCCCTCTCCATGGTGCTGAAACATTCAAGTGCAGCCTCTCAGTGCCTCACTCTGCGATGCTGCACCGACCCGGTGTGGCTCTCTCCACAGCACTGAAACATTCATACCCTCATCCATACCGCTTTCAATCCGAGCTCTCGTCTGTTTTGGTTTTGTCAACATTCAAAGCTGTAATAGTTCATTAACCACGTACAGTATATAGAACTGAAATGTTGTTGCTCCATTAATCAAATATGTTTTGCGCCAGCGAACAGCAATGGCACCAAAAATTCTATCAATTAACAGATTTTCTTTCAGGTAACAAAAGGTTAAAACATAGGAACTGGTAACTTTTGTCAGATTGATTTCACTCAGTTTCACTTGATTTCACTCTATTTATGCCGTTTTTTTTATAGGCTTTACTTTAGGCTCTTTAAATACACTGATCAGCCACAACATGAACAAAGCTTTGTGGCTTTAATGTTGCAGTAAACAGGGCTCAGCAGTGACAATCTGACTGGTCTCTAGCTATGCAGCTGCATAAACAACAAGCTGTGATTCACTGGGCATTTTCTTCCATGTTAATCAAGAGCAGCATTAACGTTTTCCCAAGGTGAATTGACTATTCACCCCCAGTTTGTTGCTGTGCATCTAAAACTCCGATGTGTGTCACTATTTCTGCCTGTCCATATTAATTTCAAATACATATGTTTTACAAGGCCAACTGACCAGGTGATAGACCAGACCTTTTTCCTATATTTTTGACCTGGGCGTCAAAATAATACTTGTTGTTGACTTTGACTGATCTAAAAGAAATTGGATATAAAAATACCACCTGTAATGCAAATGGTTTTACTCTCATGTGTACGACAGCTGCAAGCTAAACAAAGCATCATTAGCTTCAACTTTTTAGTAGTAGGTGATGAGCTGCATTAATAGCAGAGAAAAATGAAAAAAAAAATGCTAAACAGCTAAATGTAGCTGTAATTATAATACATTTTTATTTAGCTGCAGACTTGACACTTGCAGGCATGTGTTCGCCCACTTTCCATCTTTCAAACACTTTCCCCTTCTCTCCCTTTAAATTCAAATCATCTTTGCTGCTTCTCGTAACAGATTTGTTTTTATTTTTCCAGCTCTGTATCTGGCTTTGAGCGCTCTCCTATTTTGTTTTAGGATACAGCTCTAAAAGACTATTTCTTTTTCCCTATTCTGTTTCCCTCTGCTATAAACGGCACAGTTGGCTTGAATAGCTCATGTAGGTGTGTGTCCTGCCTTATTTGTGCATTTCTGATAAGTCCATGTAGGCACAGACCTAGCACATGCATTTGTATGTTTGTGTGTGTGTCACAGGCAGAGGAAATAGTGGGAGGTAAGAGGTCAGATGTAACTGGCTTTTCAAACCCCAGGGATCAACTTCGACAACAACAACAACCCCTCATCTGTCTGTCCAGCTCATGCCTCCAACCCAGACACTGCCAAGCTCAGGGATCACTGGGTTTGGCACAGACACACAAATACACACTTCCTCAAACTGCAGTTGTGTGTACACTACACCCCAGAGTAACACCTCACATCTGTCAAAACTGCACCAGCACGCTTCAACTACCTTCTACAACTATGGCAGCAGATGGTTGTTGGGTAACAAAAATATTTATTTTTCCAAAATAAAATGACTAATAGAGAACAGCTTGGTCTATGCATAAGTAATAACAGTTTTTGTTTTTTTCTATGAGATTTCAATTCTGAGTATATTAGACCACATTCTTCTACCTCTGAAGTTTAGAATACAAATTTTCACCTTGAAATAATAATTGCCAGTTGACTAGCCTCCACGCTAACTTTCTAACTGGGATCGCACATTACTAACCTCTTGGAGAATGTCCACAGATTGTCCACAGAAGTCCAAAAGACCGAACCCCTTGTTTAGCAAAGGCTAAAAGAATTTCAGCCATGACATTGTCCTTTGGGATTTGAAGACTCATCCTTGTACTCCTTCCTGCTTGACTCCTAACCAGCAGGCAACCTGGACAGAGGCGACGATTAAAGGTTAACGAAAAATCAAATTGGATTTGGCTAATTCTGGTATTCACAACAATTTTAATTCCAGTTAGCCACTATCCATGTGTCTATATAGATTATGTATAGATCATTTTTCTTTGCCACTGAATTACGTCAACTTCTAGTTTTTCTCTGTTCTGAGAGGCACCTGGCTACGAACTAAGATCAGACTGCTGACAAGATGGCCAACTTTTAAGCTCAGCCAGTTTTTAACTTCTAAGTTAGTCTTCTTAGACTTTCTAGGACTCATAACCTTGACCAATTTCTTTCCCCAACCCAAACCATTTAACCCATATACCCTAAACCCTAAGCTTCTTAAATATAAACTGCTTCCTGCTGAGGTCAGGTATCCATTATTTAATGTAGGTGATGACGATGGATGGTAAAATGGAAAGTGTTTTAAAGGATTATTATTATGTATGTTTGTGGGAAACAATGTTCTCCTGAGAAAAGGGCATCAGGTCATGGATCATTTTAGAAGACTCAACAAAACATGTATTTATGTGGGTTGGAGAAGTCTGGTTTCTTTGTAAAGATTCACTGATAATGACAAGTTTACTTAAGTGATTACTTTCCGTTTACATTTTTAGATGGTGCCAGATGCAAACAAAAGCTCCTGCATATCCAACAATCTATCATGTAATCATAAAAGGACGGCGAGTGAGAGAATTATAAGAACAACTGATAATGTAGAAGAAAATGAAAGAGTGAAATATTAAACAAAGAAAAGCAGATCGGAGTCTCTCCACACTCTCCCTCTGACCCTCTCTTTCTCCCACCGAGCTGACACTTTGCTCCGCCCCTCTGGGAGCAGCTGGAGGGCATTTCTAAGAACCTGACTAGCTGAAAATTGAGAGCAGTGGACTCGGAGGACTGTTGCATGATGGCACCAGCAGCAGAGCTTCTGACCTTTGCCTCGAGTGCCTTGCAGAGACCTCGCTGGAGCAAGGTAGTCACAGAAAAATGTTGAAGATAATACGGCAACGAGGAGAGATTTTAAAAAAAGCATCAGTATGGCAGCTACATATATTCAGTAAAGATACACTAATTTTTTCCAAACACTCAGAAAACAGTGATTGAAAGGAAACATACACAGACAAAAAATAATAAGGCTTCTCTTGCTCTTATTTGCATTCGGATCATGAGTTATTTGATGGATTGATCATTTAAGATGGAACGATAAGGACTAGGTCACCCTAGTGTGCAAACATTAAGCAGACCGTACTATCAAACCCTTCTTATAGCTTTTTAAACAGAGCCTTTAATCCAAGCAACTTTAGCCAGGTCTGACCCTAACCAGACCCTAGACTAGGTTTAGGTCACCGGGGTTAAATGAGTTTTCTACAGAGTAGAATCTGCTCTCAGCAGTCCAACATACCGCAACAGCAATAACCATAAACCCAAACATGGCTTTCTGAAATTCTACTTTGTGACTTTGGTCTGCTGGTGAATATGCAGGAGTAGAAAAATCCTGGGGTTGGAAGTTGAGTCAGAGCATGGGGTGAAGTGGAGGTGGAGATGATGAATTTTTGGCATTCGTCGGAAAATGTGATTCTGACGGAGAAAAGTAGATTATTTCAGCACTGCAGTGTCAAGAGTGAGGGGGACTATGTGGAGCGATGAGGAGACACAGACTGATGATCCCACAACCAGACGTCCTTCACTTTCCTTTTCAAACAGTACACATATAAAAATCAACACTTCTTTACACCATTATCTGTCAATCTGTTGTTTCAACAGAAACTTTTGTCCAACCCAACTCACCAAATCCTTTAAATGTGAACGGCAACAAACATTCCTCTAAAAATCAAATCCAATAACAGCCATCCAGACTAAAAGCAGGAGGCCAAAGCTTCAAGCATGCTGCTTTTTCCACGTTCAAATAAGATGGGGTGATTTAAAAGTTTGTACTTTTTGTCTGTAAACCACCTTTGCTTCTTCCCCAGCTGTTCCTAAAATGAAAATGACAAGTTCACTCTCCCCTGAGTGACCACAGCTCACATCTACTCTACAAAAAAGATCAAAATGATCCTTGTTTGTCATCTTTGAGCCCTTCAGCCAGCTCCCGTCTCTTCCCTGTTTTGCTACAAATGCTTGTGCCATGTATAGCACTTTAGTTGTGAAGTCTGAGAGAAGTTTAGGTCCAAACATCATCATCCATGGAAGACACTGTGTGCTATAAGAGATACAATCTAAAACGAAGGACAGAGGACTGCTGAAGTGTAAGAGAGTGGAAAAGGGACTCAAATACATACCATATGATCATGTCCAATGTCTGTTTGTCTAGTATATTCCTCACATTTGTCTAAAATAGGGCTAAATGCTTTTTGTTGCATGTTGCACAAGTCACGTCTTGATTTTTTCCAAATACAGTAAAATCCTTTTTATTGTGGTGCCACCAGTTACAGCACCCACCATTGTCAAAATGTCTACACATGCTTAAAATAAAAGTTCAGACAGACAATTTATTAAAAAAGCCATAAGATGACGTTTAGCCACTCATTAGCTCAGTCAATGCTGTTGCATTCAGGGACAGGACAGAATGTAAATCTGTTTTTTTAAATCATATTTTGTTTAGATTCTATTGAGATGCCTATGGGAAATTAACTATTCATCTTGACATTTACACATATTAGAAATCAGTCATCCGTTAACCTAACTGCTTGTTTTTGAATTGGAAGGGATGAAACTGGAAACTCACACAGGGACACAGGGAGACTCTCCAAATGACAGAAACAAGTTATGTCTACAGGTAATTACAATACAATATAATACATTACAATAAAAAACTAGGAAATTTGCTCCCTTTATGTCGTCGTTTATGACGTTGCACTTCAGAAATACAAAAGTTGGGACCATGTGTAAAACTTAAATGAAAACAGAAAGCAATAGTTTACAAATCTCATCAACTCATATTTTATTCCCAATAGAACATAAACAACACATCAGATGTTGAAACAGACATTTTACCATTTCACGGAAAATATTAGCTCATTTTGAATTTGATGGCAGCAACACATCTCAACAAAGTTGGAAGAGGGGCAACAAAAAGCTGGAAAAGTGACTGCAACAAATCCAAAACAAATGGAGCATTTGACATCTAATTAGTTTAATTGGCAACAGGTCAGTAACATGATTTCAGAGAGGAAGAGCCTCTTCAATGTAAAGATGGGCAGAGGTTCACCAATCTGCGACAGACTGCATCTAAAAATTGTGGAACAGCTTCAGAAAAAATTTCATCAACATAAAAGTGTGAAGACTCTGAAGATCCCACAATTTACATTTTATAACATCATCAAAAGATTTAGACAATCAGGAGGAATCTCTGTGACAAGGTTGAAGGTTAAAACAAGATGTATGTGATCTTCAGGCCCTCAGGCAGCGCTGCATTAAAAACAGGCCTGATTATCTACTGGACATCACTGCATTAAAGATAAAAGATTTAAGATTAAAACAACTTTGTTAATCCCTGTGGAGAAATTGTGTTGCCTTGTTACAGCTGCTCTCCGCGTAGAGAGAAAAGAAAAAGTAATTTATGGGCTCAGAAGCTGTATCATGCAAAGAAGCAGCCATATGTGAACACAATCCAGAAATACCACCATGTTCTCTGGGCCAAAGCTCATTTCAAATTGTCTGAGGCAAAATGGCCTGCAATCAAAAGCCTGCATCTCTGATGGTGGATGGGGGTCCATTAGTGCCTATAGCATGGGCAGCTTACACATCTGGAAAGGCTCCAACAATGCTGAAAAGTACATAGAGGTTTTAGAGCAACATATGCTCCCATCCAGACGTCGTCTCTGTCGGGGAAGACCTATCATATTCCAGCAAGACAATGCTAAACCACATGCTGCATCCATCACAACATTATGGCTTCACAGGAGAAGAGTCCAGGTGCTGAACTGGCCTGTCTGCAGTCCAGACTTTTCACCAATAGAACACATTTGGCAATTCATAAAACTGAAAATCTGGCAACAAAGGCCCACAACTGTTGAGCAGCTAGAATCCTGCATCAGACAAGAATGGAACAACATTCCTCTTCTAAACTCCAGCAACTGGTCTCCTCACTTCCCAGACATTTACAGACAGTTGTTAAAAGAAGAGGTCTGTCACCCTGTTCCAACTTTTTTGAGATGTGTTGCTGTCGTCAAATTCAAACTGAACTAATATTTTCCATGAAATGTTAAAATGTTTGTTTATGTTATTGTGAATAAAATCTGGGTTGATGACATTTGCATTCTGTTTTTATTTAGGTTTTACACATCATGTCAACTTTTTTTGAGCTGGGGTTGTATTTCTTAAGAAAAGTTATTGCCACATGTATTGGTTACGTCCAGTATGGCCAATATTTGAGGGCTTGTCCCACACAGACCCACATTATAAAATCTGGTGTAGATGGAAGCAGTTTTGGGTTTTAGCACCATGTTTGAAATAGATTTTTTGGGATGTATGTCAGCTCCAGAAATTCCCAGGTAAAACCAGTTTTTACTTGAGAATTAAAAATGACGCATAGAGTTTAAATTGAACAGTGATGTGATTACAGACACATACAGCTTTTAAGCCTAATTTTCCTTTATGGGCAAAAACTTTAAGAAGAAAAAAAAAGCACAGTAAAGTGCATAGAAAATACACATAGAGGCTGAAACTTCTCTTGGAGCTCTTCATTTAAACGCAACCAAGCCAACTTCAGGCTGAAGTTGAACTGAGTCTCCCATGTGGAAGAGCTTCACACTGAAAGCAGATCATCACGTCTGAATTGTTTTCAGTTTCTGTGTTCTGTCTGTGCAGTAATACTTCATTCAAACTGCAGTATGTACTAATTGCTTGATAAAGTCAGCTTAAATACAACATATTTGGTTGTTTTAGTTTATTTTTAGGAAAAGGTTGCACGTTTCCTGCCTTTGACTGCTACGCTGTATAGTCTGTTTTCTACTACTCCAGTACCTTGTTGGTATACAGTACTACTGCTACAGTACGTTACAGTGGGAGCTATGAAGTGCACATGCTGTAACTATGACTGTTAGCTGAGCGCCACATACCAGTGATATGCTCCGTCACAAAAGTCCAGCTTCTGCCCTAAAGGTGGCCAATTCCCACAGCAGAGAGCACATGACCACAAACCTCCACTAGGTCCTTACTTTGCCAGCTGAGGACTCAAGGCTGTTACCTTATAATCTAAACTTGTCTGTCTCATCATTAAAAGCATTCCAGCTTTATTTTTGAAATGCATCCTCCCATTTTAATGAAACTGGCTGTATTCAATGTCTGCATGTGAGCTTGGGACCACTAAGACAACACAAAGCATATTTTTAGAGATGAAATGCTCCACAGAACACTAAAGTATTTGTACACAAACACAGAAATGCACCAAGTAAACATAGTTAAAAGTAGTCTAGCTTCTCTTAAATCAATACTTGACACAACCCAGTGCTTCCCACATATTAATAAACAAAAGCAGGATGCATAAGTATTGTATATTAATGGCCCACAATTATATTTGGTAACTTTTTTAAATCTGGCATAAAAAACGACTCCATCCACTATCAGTTAACTGGAGGATTGTTTCCCATTGCACTACTACAAGTTGATACCAGAGCAAATGAAACATGCTGACACTGTGTGTACGCTCTGCATGTTGGTGGGAAAACAGGCCACAACACTGCTGTCTGTGCCTGTAAATGGTAGTTTTCTAATATCCAATTTGTTCCTGTACCCACCTGTGTGCAGCAGACACAAACCACTTGCAATGCTCAGTTCATTGAAAACCCAATGATGCTCAACACTGCAGTAAGATAACAGTGGCTGTATTGTGGTAAGCGACAGTTGAGATGTGATGGGGGGGACAGAGCGGTTAAATCGGGTAGATTTAACAGGTGCATTGAATGAGCGGCTGATGACTGGATTACACCATGCGAAAGCGAAACAGGGAGATACACCTCCAACACCAGGAAGTGGACAGCAGGGACATGACACTTGACAATACATCGAAATCTACTTCAAATCAAAAAAAAAAATTAACTTGAATTAAATTGAATACTTTTGTACTTTCACCACAACACACACATTTCATATATTGTGTAGTAAAATGTCCTCGGACAAATTCAATAGCTGTATAAATGTCCCGGCAGGCTACATGGTTGGTTAGCTGCTAGAATTAAGCATTTGAATCCTACAAGAGGGAAATCAAATGCTTTTGTTTAAACTGAGCACAATACAATTTTCCTCTTAATTCCAAATGAGCTGACTTGGTTCCAGATGCATGAATTTCAGCAATAGCACAAGCAGGTGAAAAGGTTTGTTAAAGTGAGGTTTGTTTGCAGAGTATTACGTGGAGCAGAGTGACAAAAAAGAAAAAGAAATTACAAAAAGATCAGATTTTGTTATTCAGTTTTATATAGAACAAAAACTTAATTAATTGTTGACATGTTCATCGTCAGTAATGGAACAATATCATCATATTCTGCTATTAATCAATTAAATGAAAGTCCTACATTCAACATTTATTGAGCAAATTCATTGATACAAGAAAAATATTTTCATTTTTGCTGATGGCTTTTACTACTCAAACAAAGCATTAAATGGAGTTGACCTGACTTTCAGTTATGCACTTATGTCCAACGTTAGTCAAATAGTAACAGATTTCCATCACCCTGTCATTATCTGCTGTTCACCTCAAGTTTTCTTTTTTTTTTTTTTTTTTATTTTTACATGAGAAACAAATTTTATTCTGCCCGAAAGGATTTATAGCAACGCTCAGCTCTACACTCTGCAGACACAGACTTGACAAAAAACCCAAAGGTACATCGAAAATATCTTGGTCAAATAAAAATGGACAGTCTGTCGTGGTCCCAAGATTTTAATGTTACGGGAACTACTTTTAAGGTGGTAGTTAAAACTGCACTCAAGTGATTGCCTAAGAGTTCTCCACAGCAAGTGCCACAGAGTACACGCTTTAAATGTTCTTAAAGTGCTGGTAAGAACAAGTCCAGCCCAGATTTCACAAAGATCTGTGTTACTAAAAAAACTTCATCCAGTAAAAGTGGCGCTAGTTTGAACCGTTTTATGTACAGACAAGCGATTAGTTCATGATACATCAACAGGTATTATTTGGTATTTTGTTCAGAAAATCTGCATCTGCAAAGTAAAGCTGTCAAGTAAAAGTAGTGGAATAAAAGTAACAGTAACAAAAAATGAAATATGTCAGTATCTTACAAGTACCTCAACATTGTACTTAAGTACAGAAATTAGTTACTTAGCACCTTCAGTGCTGGCGGTGGCAGGAGCAAGCGGCACTGCAGTGTGAGAAGGAAGAAGAGCCAGCTGTCAAGAGCTATCACCATGCTTGTGTGTGCAGACAGGCTGGCTGGCCGGGATTTCATCTGCTCAGCTGCGCGGGGGCATGATGGCAGCAGGCTATTTCAAGGTGGAGGTTAGCAAAAGGCCACCAAGTGGAAAGAAGACTGACAGGTCAACCGCAGTTTAAGAACTGGCATCGATCTGAGCAGGCTGCTCGACTGCCACTACACGTTTTTTTTTTTTGTCCTTTCGGCTTATCCCGTGAGATCAGGGTCGCCACGGGGGATCATTGTCCATACGGGTGAGTAAATGCATAGAAGGAAAAAAATGGGCAAATTGGGGAACAATGCAGCACATGACATGTAAAGAAGGATGTCAGTGATTTCTCTCACATTTAAGGCGAAGACATGTCTGCACAAATCTGTGGCTTTATGAATTTCCTTCATCAAGGGCAAGAGCAAAGAGGAAATGGGGAAAAGACAACTCCACACAAACAGTTATACAACTAATAACTGAAGAGGACACTCAAACTCCAGCTAAGCAGCCTGTGTAATCAGGCCTTCTTCTCAACCATCATGTCATGTCCCCCTCATCATTTGATTGACTGCAACATCTTTGATCTGCCATCTATCAGAGAAATTGTCATCTTGTCAGCCATATCCCTTGTATCAGAGCTGTTTCCCTGCTCATGTGAACATTTCATACCTAAACACATCAACAACAAAGGGATGAGGAAATTGTCAAAGTATTGCAGCAGAATTGCAGCAAACTTTGCTCTTCAGAGGATTGTTTTTTTTCGTTATCCGTCCATCTCCTTTGGTCTGCGTCATCCGTCTGCCTCCCCTCTTCCATCACGCCTACCATTCTCTTGTTTATACTTGACTCTGTGTTTCATTGCTATTATTGTAAAGCACATTGTGAAGTCTGCTTGGTTGTGTATAAATGATGTGTATTTGTATATTCTGTTAGCACTTCTTGGCCTATATGCTGCATTGATTTTCCAAGTTTGGAGCTTTCAAAATTAATAATTATAATAAAAAAAAAAATAATAATAATAATAATAGCTACATGTAGGGGGTCTATCAAGGTATATCAAGAAAACAAGCAGGGCAGTGGGCAATAAGGAGCAGGGCTGAGAACATCTTAGCCTGATAGGTGGTGCTTCATCCTGGGCGACTGTTTCATAAAGTGTTTCAAAGTTACACAGTTTCCGTATGAGATTAATATAGTTGTTGAATCTTGAAAGTTGGTGGGATGTTTGAACAGGGTAGTGGTGTAGATGCCAGTTCACTGTGTTATGTCTGTCCCATGTCTGCACAGTCCCAGAAACATACTCACATGGGACACACGCCTTTACAGTATATGGTTGTTTTGTTTTAAATTAGCAAGAGCATGCAAATCAGTTTAGCCCTTTTCTAATTTGTATCCGGAAAAAAGTCCATAAAATTACAAGCATCATTGTTATCAAATCCAAGTTTCACAAACTTATGAAGCTACATACATACATACAGTATGTTCTGCAAAAAGTGGGTGGCTGTCATTAGCCATGATGGCCTGCACTTTCTTTCAAACTGTCCTTAAATATTGGCTGGCAAGTTTACTGGTCCCCACAATGTTATACAATGTATATAGGCTGGGATGCTGAGTTCAGACATCCAGAACTCACAGTAGAACCTCTGCTTCTTTGCGTTAAAATGAGCCAGTTGAAGGGGTTGGGCTCTCTTATTAGGATGCCCCCAGGGCCCATTCCAGTGGAGGTTTTCTGGGTGGACACCCAGGGGATGAAGAGAATAAAAAGAATATATATTTAATGTGGCCTGGGAATGTCTCTGGATCCCCAGGAAGAGCTGGAAAATCAGAAGGTGACTGGGGAGAAGGACCTCTGGGTCACCGTAATGAGCCTGCTGTGACCCAAGCGTCTCAGCAGGAAAGGCTCCCAAAATGTGAAGCTATTGAACACATTTCTAAAATGTTCTGTGAAAATAGCAGATCTTGCAGTATGATAATGATTGCAGCATCAATACACTTGGAGGCACATTCAGTCTGAAAAGGACTTGTTGTTGATTGGTTTGCATTCTGACAATGCAGCTGAGAGACACGATTATGTCTACAAACTGCCGAACAACCTGACAAACAGCCACTGCTGAGCTGATAATATAACGAACAATGCCACAAATTAAACTTCACTGCCTGCTCTTTCATTACGATACCTTTTACAACAACTACAGACACGGTGATCAGTGCGACGGGTGAACTACCACAAGCTTCATGTTTTCAAAATTGGACGCATACTAAAATAAATATCCTGTTGGGAAAAGACATTGAAAAGTTCAAAGGATTAAGGGAAAACGGCTGCAGCTGCAACACAACAACGCAATGGATCGCAGTTAAAAGAATTTCCCATGATTTGTGGAGCATTATTCTGTGTTTTTATTCATTTCTCCTCGGCTTAAAGACGGAGCAGGGAGATGGATAAAAGTGATGGGAATGAGTGACTGACAGGAAAGGAGAAGAGAAGATAATTACATGTCATTTGTCATATTTTCCCAGCCCACTGTTCCCCTGTCACTTCACTGTGAACTTTGGAATAATAGCAGAAATTACATTTACAATTTTACAGCACTGTACATTATAAACGGGGAACATAATGCTTCTGAAGCTCTATAGCTCTTTTCAAATCAGTGACTACACAGTCAACAAGAAAAGAAACTAAGTCATAAAATGAGGTTAAAACCAATAACAACAGGTCAACACTTTGCATAGAAACAGGTTTTCAAAACACACGCAGTGCAGATTGCACTATTTTGAGCTGCTTGGGCGAGTTAGGTCTTCAAGCACTGCAAAAACACACTGTCCAAAGAAAGTAAACTCGTCTAACTTTGAGCTTTCTGTTGGAAAGAAAAGTTAAAACTTTTATGTATCAATCTCCAATTCATCTCTATTTATATTTCATTAAATACTTTGGTTCTTCTCTGTCTTTAACTAATGAAATTACACGTTTGTATGGGTGTATGTTTGTTTGGGGGCACGATGTCGCCTTTTATTTTGAAATATGCAATTTTCGCTACTAGAACAGCATTTGTGTTGGGAATAAAATTGTCAGGGCAGCAGATGTCTCTGGTGAATGCAGTCATCCAGGTCACGGTATTTGCAAATACCATTCTGAATGCATGCACACAGGCCTAACAAGCACTGGCCCAGGGGCTTCCCGACCTCTCAGGCCCCGTCTGTATCAACTGAGTGTTAATAATTTGTGTGCGAACGTCACAAGCTCAGTGAGAAATGGCTATAGAGACCCCAAAAAAATTATCAATGACACCTGAACACCTTTGCTTTGATGTTTTCTCCTCGACTTCATGTTTGCTGCCTTGTACCTCACTTGTAAGTCGCTTTGGATAAAAGCATCTGTTAAATGACCAAATGTAAATGTAAATGAATAACATGACACTGTCTGTAAAACTGACCATTAAATGGGTGTTAACTTATGTGGGGAGTCAGGAGTGATTTCCATTTATGTCGGAACGGCGCAATGACATCACTCCTGAGTTTAACAAATCGCAGTGCAGCACCTAGTGTAACCGTAGTGATGCCATTGTTGCAACACCATTTCATAATAAAGGACCTTATTATACCTTTGTGTCTCCAGCATTACTTCCTGTTTCGTGGCTCTTATTTTGTAGTCCCTGGTCCTGGTGATGTTTGTATATGTGTACCCCCCCGGATAATAACAATTGTCTTGTGTAAATCATTTGTTGTTGCACACTCTTTTAATCTTCTGTTAAGTGACCCAACATTGTCTTATATATGTGGATCTTCATTCTGTGTTTCCAAAGTACAGTTGTGGATAGTTTCTGTATCTACAAATACGTCCTGATTCACTGTTTGCTGAGTCTATTGCCTGCATTTTCCTGTCCTCCCTTTGGAGCGATTCTCTGTTTTCGCCCCCCGGGTCACATTGATAAATCACTTTTTACCATCACACCTCCTCTAGACGTCGCCTCACTTGGGTCCCTTCATGCACCAAATTGTGACAAACGCATGCTATATTACAACAGCTTATGAACGAAGGAGCCATCTTAGATTTCGAGTTTCTGACTTTGAAATTCGACTTCTAGGGGTGTTCCAATTAAAACTTCTGAATGGGAACTCAGAAATTCCGACTTAAGGCATATGGTAAAAAGCTAATTTGCAGTCCCTGTCCCTGGTTAGACGTTTAAATTAAACCTCAACTTAGAAACAAATAACAGAGAAAACCATTGAAGCAAAAGTTATTAAAGCACCACCCATGACACCTTTTTTCACTTTCGTCTTTCTCCAAATTTCCCCATTGGGAGGAAAATGAGCTAACGTGCATGGTGACAGCTTCAAAAAGGTTTTTAATCACACTCGGAGAGGTGTCGACATATATCAGACGCATTCATCATATCCGTCTATGTTCTTTTGTAGATAAACATAGCAGTACATTGAGTCGTTACACAGGTGCAGAGATAAATCTTCAAACAGATTTACACAACTTGTCTGCATCACTTCCAAGCCAGACACTGCAGTCATTTAGATCAGCCACTGTCTGCATATAGAGTTCAGGAGAGAAGCGAGAAGACTTGAATTTAAAAAAAGAAATCTGAATGTAGTGGGAATTGTGATGGCCGCTGGTGTGAGCTTTACCTGGTAGCTCACGTTTGGAAGAAAAAAGTTGTGCCGTTGACCGATCGCCTTGCCCGTCTGCGCTGTATCTGCCCTGAGCGAGTGTGAGGAAAAATGCAAGCAGATAAGTTGCAGTGTCTTTGTTCTTCCTCTCTTTCTCTTCCTGTCTCTTTCTCCTCGCTATCACTCCTCCCCTACCACAGGGGAGGCAAATGACTCCGCTGTGAAGGAAGAGTCGAGGCTGTTTGACCTTGATAGGAAACCCGCACTGCCAAATAAATATTCAGTGGCTCAGAGGCTCCTGCAGATAACAGGTTATGTATGAAACAGATGCTCTGGTTTAAGGACCAGCCAGCACCACAATGATAAACAGAGCAGAGTTTACAGGAAGTAGTGATGTTACATTACTTGTAACAGGTCTCAGGCCTTAAAGTAATCAAAAGGCCCATCGTTAGCGTTGACAGTTTATTTTGAAAAGCCTCAGTTGAGTCACATTGTCTCCTAAAAACTACATTCTATGCAACTATGCAACTAAACTGCAGATATGACTCCGTTTGCGTTGGTCAATTACAGTATGTTGCAATAGAACACAATTTTTTTATGCATAATAAAGTGCTACAAAGGTGGATGTGCACAAAACACACAATTGTCACACCACAGAGCCATGTAACAGCTTAAGACAACAAAAGCGCTTTGGTTAAGGTTCAAGACATATTGAACTTTCATTTAAAAGCAAATAAACATGAAAATGAAATGTTTCTCTATTGAGACAGACCACATGACTTCGATATACTCGCAAAAAAACCTGATATTGTTTGTCTGGGAACATTTGATCAGCATGTTTGAAACTCCAGTTGCAGTGACTTTCCCTACAAAGCAGTATTTGTGATGGCAGTTGATTTCAGAAGACAGCGTTGTCGTGTGTATGCAGCAATAACCGAGGCAAATTAAGGCTTTAATAAACTAAAGAAAAGTGCTGATAGTTCCCTCTGTGCTCAGGGTGTTGACTGAATGCCTAAACATCAGTCTGACAGGTCACATAAGTCAATACCGTCTCCAGAGGACAGTGTGACCTGCAGCCCGGTGTGCAGGTAAAACAGGAAAGAAGATGGACGTCTCCTTGGAGATCAACAGGGTCATCACAGAGGATCACATCTGCAGGAAGGGACACGGGATGCTAAGAGACAGCACCCATAGCCTGGAGCCACAGATTCTGTTAATGTGTCTGTGTCTAAAGTTACTGGTGTGCGTGTTTGGTTTCTCACCATACAGTACTAGTGTACTACAGTACAGTACTACAGTATAGTGTACTACAGTACAGTACTACAGTACTGTCAACATCCTTACACAACTAGCACTGCTTTCATGACATACAGTGAATGTTTTATATAACGCTAAACTGTTAGCTGTGCTGCTATGTTGTGATCATGTAAGATAATTTGTGTAGTTAAATATCAAAATAGATGTCATTTTATGGGGACTTTGGGTTTGGGGCCAGTTAAATGTTTTTTTTTTTTTCACACCTAGAAAGTTTGGAAAACGGAAAGTTTTGTGTTTCATTAAGTTAATGATTTAGTCAGCAGCATTGATCAACAAACCAGCTGACCTGCTGCAGATAAGCAGCCAATGTGTTTAAAAAAATTACCTATTGTCACTTTACGTAACAAATCTGTGCTGCTGCCCTCAGCCAGTAACTGCAGATATGTGAAAACTAATGTCTCAGTCTTAATTATTCACCTGTGAGAGCAGTGGAGCGCAGTTAATTAGCTTCCTCATTAGAACAAACATGTTCAGGTCCTCCACAAAAAAGCTCCAGGTTTTAGTGAGTGATGCATCATTTCAGGCTACGTACACATGTTCTAATGATGACTCTTGTTGCTATTGTTGTTGTTTCAGTTTTGAAAGGTTTGGTTGTGAAGTCAAAGCTTATTAATTATCTTCATTACTGATTAGACAGTGATGAACTAAAAATGTACCTTCAGACGTTTCTGCATATATTCTTTCACACTGGTTACGATTATTCAAATCATTGCATGTTTTCTCTTTTCATCAAGGCTTTCTGTTTTGGACCGTGGGCCATCCTGGGACATGCTCATGTTGCACTGGCCTTTTGTGTGTTTTTTAAATTTTAATAATGCTTATTTATACAGCACAAAATCATTTCAAGGCACTTCACATACTGAGGTCAAGATCATACAGAATTATAGAGAAAACTCAACAACACCCCCTTGAGCAAGCACTAGGCAACAGTGCAGAGGAGGGAAAAACCCTTTTTAGTGGAGGAACCGGGCTCAGGGTGGGCGGCCGTCAGCCTCGACGGGTTTGGTTGAGTGGAAAAGCAGAGTGAGAACAGAAAAGAAAAGTGACAGACAAACTCTGGGCAGGTTGGTGGGTCCACTAGCTCCTGTTCTGAAACCAGGGACCACTGTAGACAAGAGAGTGGAGCCGAGGAGCTCAGTGCATCATCCTGATTGTCCACAAAGTGAACTTAGATCAGATCCCTGTCTGTCCTGGGAGAAGGACATCTTGTTAGCTGGTCTTGCTGAAGTTTCCTCCAATTTCTCCTGATTTGATTCAAGGACAGAGGGTGTCATGCTGTATGCTGTGCAAACTATGAAGCCCCTTGGGGAAAATGTGTGATATTAGCTGTACAGTATAAATAAAATTTGACTTGACAACACTGGAGGCACAGCCACATAAAAACAAGGAAAACATGGGGAGGGGGCAGACAGGAGGTGCAGGGGAGGAACAGAAAGAGACAGCAGAATATATTACACCTCCTCTTTATATTATTTCACCTGTAATATAACACACACCTGGGAATGCGTAATGCTTATTTTCAATAACTAGGTAAGGTAAGATGACAGATGAGAGATTTTACACTCCCAGAGGAAATTTGTCACAGACACATCCAGGTATTGAATTAATCTGAAAATGCAAAGAGACACACAGTTTTTATTGCTCGCGGGCTCACACGCCACTGTTTTAACATTACACATCAGTCCACATCCAAATAACGAGAAGTTTGTCGTAACACTAACTGCGCTCAAAGGAAATGTGTTGCTTTCTGTTTTCTGGAGGCAGTAATGACAGTGTGTTGATCAGGGATCAGTGTTGGGGCGCTAACGTATGTGTACAACAGTCAGGAACATGGGATGGCTAAACTAACACTCCCTTCCAAATGTACTGGAACAGTGAGGCCAGTTTCTTTATTTTTGCTGAGGACAGTGGAGGCTTGTGCTGCATGGCTTCTTCTGGGATGGACTCATTCGTCTTCATTGATGATGTAATACATGATGGCAGCAGCGAAATGAACTCGGAAGTCTACAGAAACATTTTTCTGCCAATTTAAAGAAAGGTGCAACCACACTGATTGGGGATTCTTCATCATGTAGCAATAGAATGACCTAAAACACACAAAGAAGTTCATAAGGGGCAAGAAGTGGAAGGTTTTAGACCGGGTGAGTCAACCTTCAGACTTAAACTATATAGAGCTGCATTTTAGCTGCTAAAGAGCAGACTGAATTGAAAGCCTGGAAAACAATCACAAAAGAAGAATGCAAAAGTTTGGTGATGCCAACGAGTCACAGGTTTAATGCAGTTATTACAAAAGCAAAGGATTTGCAACTAAATATTATCTTATTCACTTTAATCTATTTTAAGTCTTTCCGATCTGATACTTTTGCTCACATGAAAAATGGGGGGGTTCAAACAAAAGGTGGTTGCTTCTACGTTGTGCATCAGCTCCAGAAGTAAATACCTTGAAATAAAAGCTGAAATGTTGATCTCTTATTGGTCTCATATTCATCATTTGATGTCAGTCTACAACAAAAATAAATGAATTGGCCTCACTGTTCCAAACACCTTTGAAGGGGAGTGTGTTTGGAAAGGAAATTGGAAAGTAGCAGCTGTGGAGTAGAATTATAATCCAAAATTGTATCGTCAACTCTGTCTGCAAAACATTATTCTAATATTAAACCAATTTGAACAAGAACTAGCAGCAGTGGTGGACTAAAGCTGTCTAAGGTGCAGGGGCAGAAACATCTAAACGGCACCTGATATCAGCACAGAGCAACAATTTACAATCAGGTAGAAAGGAACATTTATTTTATTTGTTTCACCTTTGTCCCCCAAAAGCTGGGGACACACCCGAAGACTACCAAAGACTGTCAAAGACTGGACATCTCACACATAAAGAGTTTTTCCACCAACTAGCACGGATTTCTGCTGCCTCAGTTACTGCTCGCAGATACTGGTCCTAAATATTAAACATGTTTTAAAAAAATCTTTGTGAGAATGACTGACAGAGACTGGTTCTTAAGACTAGAGAGTTAAGAGTAGAACCTTTACACAGCAGCAACTTAACGATTGCCAGTGCCGACTGAGCCGAACCGGCACTGACCAGCACCAACTAGGTCCAACCAGTCGTCACGACTCACATTCACAATCATCCGTACAATCCCTAAGCAAATGGTCTGCACTTATATAACCTATTGGCACTGAAAGCGCTTTACACTGCTTCTCATTCACCCATTCACACTCACACCCTGATGGGGGAGCTGCTATGCAGCTGGTCAACAACTAAGTTGGGGTTCTGTCTGTGTCTCGCTCAAGGACACTTCGACATGTGCCGGGTATCAAACCAACTAGTGCGAGATTGGTGGACAATCGCTTCACCGCACCGTGGACGCCACAGTCGCCCACCGTGGACGCCTGTATTTCTGAAGAAACCTAAACTACCTCACTCACCCTTGAAATTTTGAAAAAGGATGAGTGAAAAGTGTATGTGGCTTTAGACACATCATGACAAACATTGTTTATCTTGAATCTTCATTTCCTGATCCCAGAGTCCTCGTCTGCTATCGATGCTCTTTGATAAGGAGCCTGAGTGATGCCGGCTAAGCTTCACCTCTGTGCTGGCAGCGCCCTGTGGACCTGCTAATTTGTCTTCTCACCAGGTAATTCAAAATGCAGCTGGAGGAGCAAGATTATCATTGACACCTGGCAGCAATGGACAGAAGGGATCGGTCGGTCCATTCATCTTTGGACACCTACCGTCCATTTATCTGTCCATCCACCAAACGCACATTACACACACACACTCACAGACTTATGAATTTATGAACGGAAATGTTAAATGCCAGTTTAACTAATTGATGGCCACGTACAAGCTGTTTCAAAGAGTTTGTCTGTCACACTTAGATTTTTCCCTTAGGTACAAATGAAATTCACGAGTGGTTCAGACCTGCCATATGTGCCATAAATAGATAGATAAAAATATTTTATAAAGAGGCTCACGACAATATTTCTTTACATTTAAAATAATCACATGAAACATATCTAGTACAAATGTTTATTCCCCCAAAAATTATTACTTATTAAGAATTGTTACAGTTGCTGCACTTAAATATTCAATTTGTAAATGTAAGAATGGAATCTGTACTTATTTGATAACAGGTAGAAAGGTCCATATAGGTAACATGAATCATTTCTACAAGCAAACTATAATCCTTATTTCTCCTCATCAGTGTATGAGCAACAAGGTTTTCCTATCTGGTCTGTCCCAACAGAACAACACAAGACATGCAGTGTCCATTTAAACCTCTGTACACCAGAGAAAGGCCCTGGAGGCTTACTAAGGCTTTTACTGCTGTAGAAATAGGATGCTCAACTTCAAGGCAAACCAAGATGAAATGTTGTGTGGTCATTAAGGATTTGTTCTCTGGGAGACATTTATATTTAATGGTAGCAATTTAATGAAAATGGGGCAATTAATTGTTGATGTCTTGTGCATAGAATTGACCTTTTGTCTTTTGAGTGTAGGTAGAGCAATGTTCATGCATTGCCAAAGATTTCAAAGTTGATAGTTCTAGAGTACAAATGGAAATTCGGGTCTGATAGCGGCACTAAAGGTCAAAGATTCACCACAGACATTACGATTCATCTTCTGTGGAGCAAGAAAGTGAAGGATAAAATTTCCGTCGGCCTGGAGAAAAGTTGTTGAGGCAGTGTCTTGGGAGTTTGACAGACCAAATAATAATGTTTGCCCAGACTTATTGTAAAAATAAAGTAATGCTTCATGTTAAATGCTACTGTCTGAGTAGTCGTGTAATATCCAAAAGGCTCCGGCTGCACACACAAAATGGACGACAAGACAACACGCTTAATGTTTGTCAGGTTAATGACTTCGGGGAATTTAAAAACCCGGTTTGCCTAGAAAGGCTGTTTCTGCAGCCTCGATAATAACCAAAAGATGGAACTCATTTAAAGGGAATTTCTTCCCAACACACCGTAACAATCCTAGGATTAAATCTCTTAGTGACATAAGGAACTTGTCCTCGGTTGAAAGCTCATGGTAATCATTTCCCATTCAGCATCTTCACCACTCCACGTGCAGCTTGACAACCATCTACTTGGATTTTCAATTAACACAGACCATTTCATGGTAAGGCTGCCATGATAAGCAGAGAATGGCCATATGAGAAATGACACTGCAGACAAATTAAACAGTGCTGGCTTGGAGATCGAATAGTGGAACACTGTGAATTATGATGGGCAGCTACACAACCTTTCAGTGACCTCTCCCTTCCATGTCTTCTCGTCTTTTCTCTCACTCCGTTTCATTATTTTTCACACCCTCTCTCCCTCTGTCACAATTTTTATCTCTGTGATTTGTGCAGGAGTAAATCATTAAGATGTTGGTCCCTGGATACTGAAATCTCTATTCAGACTTCAGTTAAATAATCCATGCAGGACCTGTTGGACTAAAACGAAATCTGAGGATGCTGCTGTGCTGAGGATTTGATGGTTATAAGCCCAAACTGTCCTGTGATAGTTACGAGCAGCAATTGTGGAGAGACGTTGTTGTGCTTCTGGTTGTGTTTAAAAGTGGCCACCTATAGCGACAAAATGACCTTTATTGGTGACTTAAGCCCTGGAGAAGCCAACTGGTCATTGCGTTAGTGAAAAAGAAGTATAACATTCTTTCTCAGGTAATTGTGTAAAACAAATGAATTTGTGCAATAGTGTTTGGTGTAATCTGCTGTGTGGACTTCTCTCAAAGAACGTGCAATACAGGAATTCTGCCAATGCTCTGACCTTTGACCTTACACATCAGTTATATTTGAAGTAGGTTGCACTGGATAAAAATTTCAGTCTAAATAAAAATATCAACTTGATGCACGGACTAACTTCCATATCTCCAAAGCACCTAACATGAGCTGTTCCTCTGATGTCCTCATTCCTGACCCTCAACATCTTAAGCTCTGCTACCTCCAGCTCTGCCTCCTGTCTTTTCTTCAGTGCCACTGTCTCTAAGCCCAACAACATCTCTGGTCTCACCACCGTCTTGAACACCTTTCCTTTCATTCTCAATGACACTCAGTTTTTATTTTCCAGCAGGGAGAATCCAGGACACCTGTTCCTTACTAACTCAAATGAGGCACATATAAGCTCTTCTTATGCACAGAAAAACATACCACCACCAAGCCCTCTAAAGGTATGGATCAATACAATGATTATTGCGATGACAATTACATATAAAAACCTTTTGCTGGAGATTTGAATTCTGTTTTCTTGTCCGGCTGTTGTGTTTACGGACTTTGATTAAGAGTGGAAGTAAGCAAAATGCTTTTTCCAGGGTTGATAAAGAAAGTGCTCACATTTCTTCCAAGTTGAGGAAGGTCACTATGTCTCTCTTCATGAACACCCCAGAAGTTATAAAAAAAAAATCATTAACCTTCAAGAAAGAAACAGCAAAAGGTTGAATCAACCCAACAATCAATCACATTCTGGGTTCATCTCGGAGTAATTCGCTGAAGGTGCGCAGTGTTGAATGAGAAACAAACGGTTCAATCAGTAACAACCCAGTTGGGATGCACAGTCATGCCGGAAATGGGGGGAGGGTGTTATTTTTTCCGTGTCGCACAATTACCTAGGGGGAGCCCTGAAATGGAAGTTTTCAATTGAGACTATGATTCTCTGTGTGAAGAGACTCTCATTACTTCTTACACAAGAGGGTTCTTCAATTCTACCGATAATTAGTAATAAAGCATCCGAGATAAAAGAGTGAAGCATCTTCAAAACAAGACAAAAACAGCAAATAGAAATGTTGGCTTTTAGAAAGTACTTAGATATCTCAGTTGTGACACATCCATTAGTGCTGCACACCAATCACATTATAGGGCTAAAAAGAATGATTGGATCAGTAAATTAGTTACAGTTGAGTGCAAAACTTTGGAAATTAAAACAAAATAGTCTATCGTAAATTAACTTACAACAGTGTTAAAGTTTGTGAACCCCTTTTGCCTTTATGGGTTCCCTTGTTATCCTATTCTTTCTCACATAATTGTTTCAAATCTTTCAGATTTCCGCAGCCTTTTTTTTTAACCATTTGTGAGTTGGATCACTGCCTTATTAAAAGAGGGTTTTTATTTTTAGCTTTTTCAATGATGTTGTAGTAGACTTGTAGTCTAAAAAGATGTTATCCTGATCCCATTGTTTTTGTGGCTCTTAGCAAACTGCTTGTCTGGCTCTGGAGATCCATCTACTTCCAAATTTCTAGAGCTTAATTTAACACACCTGGTGCCTCTCATCAAGCATTAGGTCGGGGAGGTTTACTTTTACACCAATATTTAGTTGTTTGCTAGAACTTGTATTACAATACTATGTATTTATTTTGTGACCCTACAGAAGATTAACATCACGTGGTAGTTTTAATAAAACTAAAAGTAAAAACAAATAAAATACAAAAAATACAGTATTTAACTTTATTAACAAACAGATAACGGCACAATTCATGTTTTGAGTCAAAAAATGATCAGCCACAACAGTAACATATTTTTGTATATTTACATAAAGATTTTATGTGGTTTATAAAAATATGATCATATGATCATATGAAAATCAGCTTCACCTTAACCTAAACCTTTTTTATTTTTTTTATTAAATATTAAATACTGTCTTATTTAAAATCGTTTTTTCCTTATTGACTTCCTTTTATTTTTATTTTTTTTTAAATCACTTAGTACTTTTCCTAAAGGAGAATTTCTGTAGGCCAATATTTTCACATGAGTATTGAGTTTGTGTTCTACCACCTCTGCACACAACCAGTCTACAGTCCAGTGTGTGTATATATATATATATATATATATATATATATATATATATATATATATATATATATATATATATATATATATATATATATATATATATATATATATACACACACACTAGGAGGAGCAGTGATTAGATTTAATTTACTGCAGAGGCAGACAGATATTCTGTCCAAGTCCAATGTGGCTGATGACCATTTTGTTCAGGCTGAGTGGACATAGCATGTACTTCAATTCTGAGCCAGTGGGTCACAAATCTTCCCTTTTCACTTTCCACAGACTGTTTGTCACGAATGGATTTGACCTTTTGTTTGAGCAATTAACCCCAACCATCACCTTTTATTCAATGCTCATCGACCCTCCAGGAAAACTTAATCCTGTGGGGAGAATTCTTGAGATTATGAATATTAATCTTGAGCACGAGGAGATCTGTGATCTTCCATCAGCTGGAGGCTGTTTCAGCGCTGTATCTATTTTCCTGTAATTATGCGTGCATTGATTAGCTGCACTCCGAGGCTTACAGTAACAACTGGAGCTAAATTAAAGAGGTTAATTAATATGATTGAGATTCAACACATGCCAATATGTAATGATACAGGCAAGGCTGACTGTGAAGGTGTAGCAGTTGATTATCAAGAGGAAAGTGCTTTTTATGGTCAGCATGTTTTCGAACTCCCCTTTAACATGGCTCTTTTGCCCCTCAGCGCTCCCACATTTTTCTTGGCCTGCCTTTAAACTTCTCTACCTCACACTCTGTATCGTGACGTGCCACTTCCTTTTCCTTTAAACCAATTAGATGGACAATTTAATCTGATGTGATGCGAAAACAGCGATACTTTGTGCACATATTGCATACTTTATCATTTAAGGAGTAGCAGTGAGAAATTATTTGTTTTTTTTTCCATGGAGGCAGTGGCAGCTAAGCAAACATGCAATATTATGTACCATCTCGATTTAATTTCAGCAAACAGCGTATAGGCTTTGTAAGCGAGAACGCTGCTGTCACCTCTAAGCCGACTGAAGAAAAAACAAGCAGGATTAAAATGACAACACGAGCACATCCATTTCCCAGGATGCTGGAGCATTTTCACTGGACAATAGGCCTGAAAAAACAGCTAACCTGTGAACTTTTATTTGACATCCAGACAGCGTCAGTGTATTTACGAAGGCATCTGCATCCTTAAAGCTAGAGCATGCAAATTTTATTGATTCTTATTTGCTTGAAAAATGAAAAGGGAAATTTGGTGGCGTGACATGCTGTAGCTCTGCAAGTGGTTCACCATGACAGAAGGTGCTGTTTCCAAGCCTGCCAGTGTGGAGACCGACTCACAGCAGAGCAGAGAGTTCTGCTAATGGAGCTTTTTGAGTGAGGCTCCCTAACAAGTCATTAAGATTTCTGCTTGACTTTTTTTGCTGTAATTAGATAATGACGACTACGACAGAGCATAGCAGATGGTAGAAGAGCATAGTATGGTGTTTTATTTTGTTATTTTGATGCCACACAGGCTTCATCAGCAACTGTCAGCAGTGTTTTCTTTAGATGAAGTGAAGGGATTTCTGCAGATAAATGAGCCTGCAGTTTAATCCATATGATTGTTTCTCTGTTTGAACTTTGGTAAAATAACCTGCAGTGCATTGTGTATTTTACAACCAGAGTTACGCAGGATTCTCAGCCAAAACGGGTTATTTGGAAAAGGAGGATGGCACACAGAGCAAGACACCTTGATTCATTAAGTAAACTCCCCTCTGCCACTTTTCCGGCATGTTGTTAAGTATCTGGGGAGGAAAACACAAGCATTAAAGATCATCAGTGGCACTGGGCTTAAAGCAGCCTCCCCGGCTGCTCACCACGGTTCTAACCCGTAAACAGAGATGACAGCTCTCTGCAAGATGGGCCCTTAGTCGCAGATTTTAATCTCCCCAGGCGAGTTCTGTCCTGCCACCTCACCTCGCTGTGTTTTCTGTGAGAACCGCCCCAGCAGCTCAGCATAACCCCAGAGGAAAGCTTAATATAATTCCTCCACTTTCAGAGATCTCATCGTTTTAAAGTCTCTGCTAAGTGGGAGGAGGAATGGAGGGAGGAGAGGGAGGAAAATGAGGTGGCAGCGATGGTGGAGAAACGTGCCAGTCTTCCCCCATTACACTCCCTCCCTTTTCCAGTCTTGGCCTGTCTCTCTCCATATCTCTCTTTGCCTGAATCTTTCTCTCTTCCGCCCGGTTTCTTGGCTTCTTCAGTAATGAGCAGAGTGGTGCAGGGATGCTAGCAGTATTACTACTTTCTCCTCCATTTTCTGGCCAAACGGAGAAGCGTCTCTGTGGGAGAGAAGAAAAGCAGAAAGCTGTTTGCTTGGTTTTCACTCTCATTACCTGCAGAAGCGAAGGTCAGCCTGTCAATATGCCCGGGCACGTTACATAATGGGTCTTTCAAAAATAGTGAATATAAAATAAGAAAAAAGTAGCAGCGCTTCTGCTATAGTCTATAATGTCAAACTGCCGACTCAACAAGTCAAGTTTCCCTCCAAATGCAAATCCAGGAGAAGACTGAGTAAAGGGTATGTTTTGAATAGGAAACCAGTCAAATGATGAGTTGCATGTTGATTAGCATGTTGACTTATCCACCACTGTCAGAGTTTGACAAATATTTCAAATATCAACTTTTGCATATTTATAAATCCACTGGGTAACTTTACTTTCACTTTCAGTGCTCTCGAGAGTCTAAATACTAATCCCTGAGTTTGGAGAAAACTCTCTTAATTGGCTGAAATATGAGCTAACATTTGACTTGTCAGTTGCAAAGTTGTGTTCATGATATGAAGTTTGTCGACCTCTAATTACAAGGATAACAAAAATCTTACTTATTGCATAATTTCTTCCAATAAGAAGATGTTTTTATTGGCAGACAGTGGGAGCTGGGAAGTTTTCCAAACATTTTCCAGTCATCTTGTTTAGTATTTAGCATCCAAAGTGTGTGATTGTGTTCCACATTGTGGTTTAGTTACCACCTCTTAGCATTGTGTCGTTCATGTGGTTACACTGTACAACTTTGTTGTTGCCCCCATTGCATGAATGGTTTAATCTGACATGAAGGAAGTAAAACAGTATTTCATGCATTTACATTTAGTCATTTGTCAGACGCTTTTATCCAAAGCGTCCTGTCAGAAAAGTGTTCACAGTTCACGAGATGCAAGTGCGAGAAAGAGCATTTAAGGTGCAGTGAAAACTTAAAATGTCCTCATTCCCCAGAGTCAGTGGCAGTGAAGTGCACCATACTGTAGTGTTACAGTACGTATCAGCTCAGTTTAACTTTAGCAATGTGAGTAAATGTGATTGCTGCTGTCAGTCACCTCTAAGGAAGGAAACAACTAAAAGTTTAAAATTTTGACATTGTACAATCCTGAAAAATAATTTCCTATATGGTGAAAGTGGCCCTTTGTAACCTACTGTAGCTTTTATCAAATTAGCACTGCAAATGTTTGGGGCAGCTGTAAAAATATTCTTTTGGATCCTCAGAGCAAAAGGCTGTCGAAAATTCTCAGTGAAATTGTTTCTTTGGCACAGTTACAGTTAAATATTAATGAAGGGTTGCTACTTTTCTACTGGACAGAAAAAATGAACATTCTGCTCCTTATACATTTTATATTTCTTTACATACAGTATATGTGTTTTCTAAAAGAAATCAAACAATATCCATGATCATTTTTGCCCCACTGGTCACAGGTCGTGTTTTGTCGATATCACAATGCCCTGCTGACAGAGCTACCAGCAGAACAATCAATCAATCAAACATCTCCGGCTGATCCGAAATGCACTGTCACTCTCACTGGCCACTTTGTGCGGGTGAATTTTAGATAATTGATTAATTGTAGTACTGCTGTGTTACGCTACGACACTACAGTGTTTGCTCATTGGTCCATCGTGAAGCACTTTGTCTTCTCGTAGCACACGGCGCCTTCAACAAGACGTCCCCGTGGAGAACATGAGGAGATTTGTGGTGGCACACAAAAGGTGGATCAAACCCGGAGACAGGCCTGTCAAAATTACATTATCGACTTGTCATACAATGTCTGGACATGACTTTGGTAGTTTTTGCTGATGTTGTTTTTGTAAAGCATCTTAAGCCAAATGCTAATCAGCAACTAGTCAAACAGCTGATTAAATATTTAACTGCACCTTAAACTCATTTCCTTGTTGTGTTGTTTGTCACCCTTTGACGAGGTGCATTCAGGGACAATACAGAGTGTAGGTGATCTGTGGTTCATCAGAAAGAAACAGCTCAGGCACTGGCTTCCACTAATCGCCTACACCAGGTTCAAATCTCTGAGCATTGCCTACAGAGTGGTCAACTCAACAGCATCCTCCTACTGAACATCCTAATCCAGATCAACGATCCATCAGTCCAACTGCTCTCTGCCAAGAAACTATGTTTGATGCTCCCTAAACCACACAGCAAAAGCTCTTCATCTCACTGGTCCTGCGGTGGTGGAACGTGCAGCCATGCAGCCTTTATAGATGCGTCAATGAAAGGTTGACCTATGCTGCGTGCATCAATTGGCACTGACTCGTGGCACTGACACCTCAGTCCATTTTAAATTAGCTCATGATCTGAGAAAGTGATGATTGTGGATGTAGAGACAAAGTGTGTTCACTGGTTTCCACTACAGAATCATGTCTTGGTTTTTGGGTACTTCATAAAGAACCAATTTCTTAACTCTTTAATTACAGCTACTAAAAAGCCAAATTTACTGTGGGAGCACTATGTTAAACCTACTGCACTGTGTCTTTAGTGACATGCAAAAAGTGGCTAAATGCCACAGCTGTAAACTCTTTGTCTTCTGACTTTCCACTAACAAACAGGCTCAAGTAAAAGGCTGAAACTCTGGATACGACTCAACACTCTGCAGGAAGCACGGCCATCTGACATTGTCGAGTGACACTGACATTGAGCAACGCCTCCACTAATGTTAGGTGGACGATCACTTCCCAGCAGGTCGACATACTGCAACGTACAAAAGTCAGCATCACTTAGAGCTGCAGCATCCTCATCTCCTGTCTCTGTCTGTTTCCATCCATTTGTCTGGTGGAAAAGGTCACCTGCTCAGGAGGATCACAGCCCTCTCCGACTGATCCCTCCAGTAAATATGTCCCTGCTCTGCTGAGACCTGACCTAGTCCTGCACAGCCTGTCTCATACAGGTTGAGAAGGTGGAACAACTCTCCACTTTCTATACTAGAATAAAGACTGGCAGCATTAAAAAAAAAAGACATTCTGATAAAAATCACGATTACTTTAAAATAAAGAATCTATAATTAAGGTTGTTGATCCTTATGCAATGTGACACTCATGGCTACTAAGGTGTGAACTGAGAAATAATGGCCTAAAACTAACTCTTCTTTGAAGCTGTGAAGATAACTCAACAAAAAGTCAATATACAAAATGAAACTTTTCTGACAAACACATTTTCCAAATGTAAATGTTGTTTTTCTAGCAACGCACTTAACTACACAAATAATGTGATATACACTAATCAACACAACCTGATGGTTTTAATATGAAACATATCATATTTTTTAAAATAAAATTATGATGAGCTAATAAAAGCTGAACATATTTGCCATATTAACCACCTCTCAGCACACGAAGTGGTTGAAGACAGCTCCACCCTTACGACTTGTTCCACAATTATCATAATCTGTATTTTTTTCAATACATTGTTTGATGGAGGTATTTTTACTTTTGTACTTTAAAGGACAACTTCACCCATTTTCAAGTTGCTTTAAGTTTAGGATGTAACTGTACATTAATTCTTCTCTCTGTCTCCCCTATAGTAAAATATTTCTCTGCTTCTAGCTGAAAAACTCCTGCAGATGACATCACTTGGAGGAGTTTTTCATCATCAAGAGTTCAGAGGATGTCATCTGGGGGAGCCCTGAAAAAGGAGGTTGACCATATGAGCAACATAATCTGAACTGAAGGTTCCTCCAATTGATGTCATCTGGAGGCTTTTTTCAGCTAGAAGTAGAGAGATATTTTGTCAGAGGGAAGTTTAATGGCATATTTGTACATGTACTACCCAAACTAGAACCAAAAGAAGCTCAAAATCTATGAAGGTGTCCTTTGAGTAGAATGTAGAAAAACCTGCTTAGTACATTTAATTGAGTAAAACACTGAGGTGGTAGTTGTGGAGTTTTTATACAGTACTGTAAGGAGGTACGTGAGCTTTGACAAACTGCAGTATTTAGCATCATTCACTTCATTAATTAGCATATAACATATGACATTCATTTTTTTGGACTTTAACATTATTCGTCCACCTGAAATACTAATAAAATTCTACTACAAATCACTTTTAGACAGAACTTTACTGAGTGAGGTCATTAGCAGCTTGAGTCACATGACATCAGTACTGTGCACTGATTGGCTGAATGCATTTATCTGGCCCTGGTACCATCTCTGAGCCACGACACTGCATTTACCTGCTAATGGAGAGAAAAAGATACCTTGTTGTTACGGGTGTGTGTTCTTTACTTGTAAAGTTGCTTTGCATAAAAGCATGTGTCAAAAAATTTAATGTAAAATTACTGCAAGTAATAACTTACAACAGAAAATCCTCCAGCTCCTACTCATTTTATTATTTATTATTTTCCCTTTGGTTTTATTATCAATTTACGATTGCTTTTCAACTCTTTTTGTTCATTAATTTCTCCTGCGTTTAGTAATGTCTGTGTCTATCTTCATTTCACTCAGTCTCCGGATTTTTTCTCCCTGTGCCTCTTCCTCTCTTTGGACTGTCTGTCAGACTGAAGAGTCACAAACCAAATTAACCTTTAAGAGCTAAAAATCAATGTCCTGTTGTTAATTTGTGCTAATTTGCTTCCACTTAGTTTTACAGCAGCCCCCCTCCCCCCCTCCCTAGATTTTTAAATGTCTGCTTACAGCTTATAGGAACATATGGCAGTTCAACGGTTCGCATGCCAGCAGATGTTCAGTAGTGTTTTTGTCCTTGATACACATCTTCAGCGCCCCCTTGGGTCCAGCTCAGCAGCAGTAAATAAACTGGCATTTACATTCAGGCTTTTCCTGAGTTCACTGATAAAATGTACATACGTGAAACTAAAGAAGAAGCCTCCGTGATGTAAAAGCCATTTCAAGTCATTCTATGGAGCAATAACGTCAGCTGCCACTGAGCATGACCACGTTTCATAAATTTTTTAAATGTCAGTAACTTTTTAAAATGTATATTTTGCCTTTTTTTTAATCCTTATTTGACAGTAGATAGAATAGAGAGACAGGGCAGAGAGAGAATTATGACAACAAACTCCACTAGAATCCTAAGAGTCAATAAAACAAAACAATCATTTGCAAATCAAGTCATGTCAGTCAGATCGTTCGTCTTCTCTTTAGCATAAAAGTCTTTGACAGGACATTTTCCACTTCATTTCCGTTCATTTTAAACAAGCTTGGGCTCAGTGAAGGCAACAGTGCTTTAGCGTCTTGTTAATGTTTGACTGTTTTTTGCATCCAACTGTGTTCACTCACAGAGATTTTCAGAGGTGTTCCTGATCCAATGCAGCGATTTCTACAGTCAGACCGTATCTCATTTTTAATGCAGCGCTGCCTGAAGCCCCAGATATCACAACCATTTAGTACTGGGTTTTGGTCCATTTTGCTCCTTGGGTTTTAATGACATTATGAACCGTAGATGATGACATTCACAAATGCAACCACAAGGGGGCACAAGCCAGTGTCTTCTTGTGCCAGTCCCAAGTCTGGATAAATGCAGGCAGCGCATCCGCCGTAAAACACATGGCAAATTACAGATACAAATCTTGACTTCAGCATCAGAAGGATGCTGAGGTTGGAGCTGCCAGGCAGGAGGTGTAGAGGAAGCCCAAAGAGGAGATTTATGGATGTAGTGAGAGAGGACATGAAGTTAGTTGGTGTGCAGAGGATAGAGTTAGGTGGAAGCAAATGATTCGCTGTGGTGACCCCTGAAAGGGAACAGCCGAAAGGAAAAGAAGAAGAAGATGATGACATAAACATATACTCTTCAATTTTATGTGGAGAAACATTGTACTGATGATGCTGACCTCTCTCCATACCACCTCATAGTTGTAAGATGATGCATTAAACAACCTTTCCAGTCTTTAGTTGCCCCATGGAATTATTTGCAAATATCTGTTTTCTGTTTTGAATTTCCATTTTAAAGAATGTCCCGACTTTTCTGTAAATTGGTTTTGTAGAACAGTCACTTCAGCGAAGTGCAACTAAATGTGAAGCCATTTTAAACATGTTAACAAAACAAATGAGTGCCAGTGCATTTGGCCTTTGTTTAAATGTCAATATATTTTAATGTGCATGCACTTTAGTAACAATTTACAAGTTGCAGAGAAACAAATGTAGAATTAGTCTGTAGGTTGTAGTGCTGCTGCTGCTGTCTGCAATGTAAAACAGTATTTCTGTGAAAGTGTAAAGGATGCAACACACACCTAAACAGAAGACTGCAATTCAAAGCACATTACAGACTTTCATGTCGGTACATTTGTTGGAATCAGCTATTTGAGATTTTGTCTGCATTCCTTTTTCAGTGCCCTCGAAAGGTGACCTCCCTCACATCGGTGAGCACCAAACAACAAAGGCCACCTCACAGCAGAAAACACCAGGTGAGAGCAAATGCTGGTGTGCATGTGCGGCTGCATGCTTATCATCGCTCAAGTCTATTTATCAGCTCACATATGTGCAGACAGAGAGATGGAGTGTGTGTGTTTGTGTGTTTAGTATCCCTACTTCAAAATCACAAGCTGGGTTTGTCCTCTTGTTGTTGTGGCATCTCATGTAGATAAATCAGAGCCGTGCTGTGTTCAGAGGCTGTTGCTGAAATCCATAATGGATCTGAATCGCAGAGATTTATGAAACTGTGTGTGTGTGTGTGTGTTTGTGTGTGACTACACTAACTTAAAATTGTCATTCTGGCTGACGGACCTCCTTAAGTGAGTAATGCATTATGTATAGCATGATGTCACCATCAGTGGGCCTCTGGACTCCACTAAAGCCTGTGGGTCAACTCCCTTTTTCAGGGTCTATAAAAGATGAATGGATGGATGAAGGGATAGATGGACAGTTTAGTGGACTGACCGATGGACAAACAGTGGATTATGTGGATGACATTTGGACGTACAGTATGTACAGTATGGATAAAGTGAAGGACAAGTGACAGTGAAGGGGAGGAATGGATGAACGAAGGATGGGATGTACAAGTGGATTGGTAATGGGTGAAGTAACAGAATAACAGGGTCTGTATTCTGGGCCTGTGTACATTTCTTGTCTGGTCTGCAGAGGCCAACTCACCTCAGTCGATGTTGGATTCACGAGTTTTTGAACACAGGGAGGAACCTGTTTTTCTTTTTGAGGAAGGGTAAATTGCTCCTGATTGGAGTCTGTCACCTCTGAACTTGATGCATTATTCATCCTATGATATGAGCCAGTGTGTGTGTGTGTGTGTGTGTGTGTGTGTGCGTGTAAAGGTTCTTTTGTATAAGTTCATGCACTGTTGTCTGTATATGTGGCAGTGATCAGCCAGTAAAAGCTGAAGCTGAGGCTTCTCTGCTTATTCTCCATACAAACTGAAGTGATAGTCACTGCACAGCAAGTGTTCATCTCACGTGCACTAATGCACAGCCTCTCATTGTGTATTCTATCTTTCTGTCTTTATTGACTTACAGTTGTGTCCGACATTATTATTATTTAGCTTTAGCGTCTAAGTTGCATTGTTCCCTACCAGCCTGCTTTGTCCAGTCCTACTGTGTTATATGCTCACACCTCATGTGCCCATTTACAAGGGTCATCGACGCTCTGAGCTGTCAGTGTAATACAATGGAAGCCCTGACGCTTCAATATTTGACGCCTAAAGCAATGATGTACAATGTAGTAAAAGTGAAAAAGTGTTACGGGAAGGTGGACACTGGAGACCAGGGTTCAACTCTAGTGTGAGATGTTGTGCACTTTAATGATACTCGTAATACAACATGGCGCATGTTGTTGCTATAGTAACATGTCTGTGTCATCTTTACCCTTTGAGCCCTAACACAGTTTTTGTGTCTATTAAGTCGATTTCCAGTGGCGTCGAATGGTGGCTCTCCTGAAGTGTCCGACAATAACACCAAAGGGCATCTCTAGTGTCAACATGATGCACCAAACGATTCCTTTGAGGAAGCATCATTATCTAATGAGAACATATTATCCCTAGATACTTCACTGTCTTCTCTATGTGTGGCTACTGCAACGCTGTAGTATCGCTTCAGGATTAAGAAAGTATCCATCCATTAATCTATGTAACTGCAGAATGTGCCCATGCATAAAACACATTTGCAAACATTTTTTATTTTTCAGTAAGGGAACACTTAACAATGTGCATATGGACGGCGTGAGCACTTATTGTCATGCTGTTGTATCTCAGTGGATGAAGAACTCTGGCATCTTCTTCCTCTTTTGTTTTGTTTTCTACAAATTGCAGTCTTAACTGGCCAGTTTAGCCACTATCACTGCCGGAGGCCCTGATGTAATCTGGATCTGCCAAAAATATCCAACATATATTTGGAGACTTTGTGTGTAGAGACTTGGAATGAAGCAGGCTCACAATGGGTTCCAGTTATTTGCATTCGCCGGCTTGGACTAAGTTACACAATCCCCAAAGTTAAACCGTGGGGTTGCTCTACAGCGAGACACTGTGGAGGGAAGCGCATGAGTTGGCATCATGGAGACAAACAATAATGGGATCATCATGGTTTGGTGTTCTGACACACAATATTTGTAATTAGGTTTAAGTACAGAAACTATCTGGGGGGTGGGGGGTTAACAAAAAGCATTTCCTAAATGTTTCAGCACTTCCATCAACAGAGGTACTGTAACAAACGCGGGGTTAAGCTTGTAGACAAAAAATCTATACTGGATTCAAAAACTAAACTCTTGTGGGAAAAGTCCTGTGTTTCCATCCACCCCAATGTCTAGTAACTAAAAATAGTTACTGAAGATACTTTGTAACTCCAAATACTCAAAAAGCATCTCATTATTTTGAGATACAGTTTATTCTTTTCCCCGTGGCAGAAACAGATTGCTGTTGGTGGTATTAACCTGCTGCCACACACAACTTAAATAAATGGCACATTTTTTTATTCAGGAGGACAGTGTCATATTTGTCTTCTGCTGACATTATCAATGCTGCAGTTCTTCTGGGTAGGAGAAGAATCAAGAATCCCTTTAAAACAAAGCCTTTAGTCTTATGTGACTGTTGGATCTACTCATTGTTTGTTACCTCAGGACTGCTGCTGGAATGATGAGGTCCTTAAGTGAAATTATGAAACATATTGTGCTGCTGTGTTTGCAAAAACAAGTCTTGGACTGACAAAGTGAAGTTCCTTCACAGAAACGCTGCCAGGCAGACAGAGCAGCAAAAGAGTATCAATTTATTTTGTCGCCTTGTTCTTCTTTGTCTCCTCTTTTTGTTCATCCCCGCTCCTGCTTTCTTTTCCCCCCACTGCCCTCCACCTTGCTCTCCCTCTTTACCCACCCCCCGTCTCTGTTTTTCCCATTATGACTTCTTTCCCTTCTTGGCTAATAGTCGAGTATCTGCCTGCGACGCTGATGAGGCCCATTAGCGTGAGTGAGCCGCAACAAATGAGGATCACAGCTCTGCAGTGTAATGTGATGAGTTTCCTTTCTCTTATCAATTCCAGGGAACATTAAAGGGGTACAGGAGGAGGAGGAAAAACTCTCATTTCATACACCCATAATTAAATGACACAGACGAGTTGACAGACGGGACCATTGTGAATCAAAATTACGCAAAGTAATGAAGGAAAGCGCTTTTAAATTGGAGGTAAGAAACAGGAGGCGCTTTGAAATCAGCTTCGTGCTTCTTTCAAGTTTGCTGCATTTTGTGCATGTTGTCCTCATAAAGCTGGAGCTGTACAGTTGTAATTGCACTTTATTTATAGCTTTTTGATAGAAATAGGTCACACATGTCCATGCAGCAACGGGAACTTCCTAACTGTGCATTATAGAAAATATATATTGCTCCAGACTGGCAGAGTGTGGTTAATCTGAGGGAGTGTGCTGTAACACAAAACTGTCAAAATGCATCACATTTATATTTTTTAAAAGTAAACCTTCATTTTCTTTCTTCAAGATGACAACAATGCTCAGCAGCAGGTAGCAAAGCCTTCCACGGGCTTTTTCTATGACGTATTAACCCCAGGTTGAGTTTCATGTATCTCCCCAACTCAGCAGCTGCCTGACGAGCAGGTAATTGGTCCGGTCACTGCAGGCGGAGCTAAAAATGTTGATGGTGGCTTTGCACCGTAAAGACGTAGTGACCCAGCCTTTACCTAAGGTATTGGTTCTATGCAGTGCAGACAACAGCAACAGATGACGTCTTTATTCACAAGTGTCAAAGCATCATTTGTCCACTTGTTTCCACCACAGGAGCAGAAAGCGTTAAATTAATGTAGTGGAGTCAAAAGCACAATAACTCTGTTTGTAATTTTATTAAAATGGGGGCGGCTCTAGCTCGGTTGCTAAGGCAGTCATCCACAGACCACAGGGTCAGTGGTTCGATCCCCGGTCCCGGCTATATGTCATAGTGTCTCTGGGCAAGACACTGAACCCCTAACAGCCCATTCCCCTCCCCATCTGCGCAGTGCCGGTCCAAGCCTGGTAGAAACTGGGGAGGGTTGCGTCAGGAAGGAAATCCGGAGTAAAAACTGCCAAATCAACATGCGGACAATGATCCTCTGTGGATACAAATTGCATAAAAACCATTATTTGAAGTAACATGTAAAATCTTGGTTTATTTCTTTAAGAATTAAATTGTCAGTGATCTGTGAAGATTGTGTGAACTGAGGTGTTGATTTTCAAAGTAAGACTGAGATGGACTGATAGTGGGTGACGTGATTTGGACTGAAACTTGTGGAACATCCTCACGTGCTGCACATATTCGTGTCTGATATCACATATTGTACATGGTGGTTGTAGATTTATTTAAATAGGAGAGAGAAAGACAACAGGACTGAATCCAAAGAGAAAGACGAACAGCTTTGGGACGCTGGGTGTAACAGAGGGACACACACTTTGAGGGAAAGCCCAGCGTTCCCTCGGTACAAAAGCACATTCAGGCTCCAAATTCATCCTCATTAGTTTCCCATGATGAGTTTAATGAGCACCTCGTCGGGAAAGTTTGGCTTGGCCGCCGTCCTCTGGGTACTCTGGCATCACAGGCCCCGAGAGCCGCTCTGATAGCGGAAACCGATGAAGCGACATTTATCACCAAACGGAGGTGAGCGGAGATGGTGAAGGAAGAGGCAGAGACGTGGAGAACAGAGCAGGGAGGAAAACGAAGGAGAGCGACAGGGAGCGAAGCAGATGAGGTGGAGAAACGATCTCCCAGCGGAGGAGAAACTGGGGACAGCTCATGATTAGCAAAGCCACATCCATCATCCTGCAGAGTGAAGGAGCAACAGACACATAAAGTGGGAAGATAAAGCAAAAAAAAAAATCAAATAATACCAGAAAACAAAAAACGCGCACCACACACATGGCAAGCACACAAAAAGACGTCCTCTGGGTGAAACACGAACAAAGTGCATTCAGTTCCACTAATCAACATCCTCATCCTGGATTTCTGTAGACTTCTGAGAAGCTGTCTTCTCTATGAAATATCGTCTGGCTGAGTCAGCTGGACTAATGAGTTATTGTAAGGTGCTAGCAGGCTAAGTTAGTCCCCACAGTACACGTGTGCCCCCCTCATCAGCTACATGCTCCAAAGCCAGACCGGATCCACGTCTGCTCCAGGGCTTATCCCAGTGGGATGAGCCAGGAATGTCTCTAAACCTCTTCCTGATTTCAAGTGACGCGTAATGCAGCAAAATCTGATCTGTTCGTTTGTTTGAATCCAGTTTTTAAAACATACAACATTTGCAGTGTTTTCACTGATCAATAATAAAGTTTGATGGGTTTGATGGCGCACAGACACAGTCATGTTTTCCACTGTGTCACATCCGCTTTTAATCAATCTTATTGTTGCAGTTTCAGCTCGTGGTCACCACAGTAGTGTCATAGAGTTTCAGGAGCAACGATGACGCTGTAAGTCCTCTACAGTAGGCAAAGTCCAGTCCAGCCCAACGATTGTTCCTTGTGTCTGTACCAAAGACTGTAACTTTTATTTTGTATCCACAGATTCAATACGCCTGTCTTCAGTGCGGTCTGCGTGTTTATTAATGTAACCATGACAACAGAGATCCATTGTAAGAGCTAAATGGATTATTTCTTCACTAGAAATAAAGGCATAATACATAAATACACTTTCAGTGCAGTACAAGAGGAAATGATAGTTAGAGGCTTGTATTGTGTTGTCTGTTTCCTGGGGGATTCGTAATATCCTGAATGTCTAATCAGAAATAATGAGCATCTTCAGTCTGTAGACAGGAAGAGATCACAGATTTATAGTGAAGTTATGCAAATGTGTAGTGTGACATAAATGACATAACGAGTTTGCTCAGCCAAGGTCATGTTCACATGAGTGTCATTCATTGATGCTTTTGTTCAGACTGATGTCTGCAGTAAACCATGTTTAGTATCCTGCAGATTACTGTGAACAGTAGAGACAGACAGCTGCACCAACACATGTACCAACGTGCTCCCACAGCTGCTAAAAATGATTCCATGTCTTTAAAGAAGTGACTGAAAGGTGTACGTCCCACTTGAACTACACTTCCTGCAATACAAAATGCTGGAAGTGTCTGAACAAGGTACATTTGCACCAATTAACCACTGATCCATCTAAATCTACAGTGTCTTGCAAAAGTATTCTTACCCCTTGAAATCTTCCTCATTTTCTCACGTTACAACCACAAATGTAAACATCTCATACGGAGTTTTAAAACACTGCTAAACATAATGTTTGGTCCGATGGTGCCTCATAACTAAGATTTCTGCAGAAATCTAAAATGTTCAGCTCCTGTTAAGTTCAACTCAATCGAGGAGAAAAAAACGGATTTATGATTTGATTTTAAAACATAATCAATGATTTACTACACACCGGTGGAATTAAATGATTTAATAGGAGAAAATATTTAGTGTGAACTCACATATTTTGCCGCTAATGAATTTGAAAAGTACATTATGGCAAAAATGGTCACTGATATGTCACCAACAGATGTAGTTTGCACCAAAACTAAGCAGAAAACCAAACTGAAAGGAAAAAAAAGATTGAGCTCATCATTTCTTCTAAAAAAAGTGTTATATACTTAACCTCCTTCATAAACTGTTGTGGACCAACGTAGCAAGATGAAAATACTGAGGCAGGAACCAGTTTTTCACTTGAGAGAAATGAATTTATCTGCCTCATTTAAGGCTCAGTTCCCTCTCTCTCTTTGTGATCTGAAGAGACCTTTTACAAAGCGGCTCAAAGGATGGACGACAGGGCCTGGACGTTATTTTGGATTTATTCTGTCTCAAGCCAGACATAATGAGGTGAAATCCCTCACAGACAGGAGTTCAAATGAGGAACATAGTGAACTACAACTTTTGAGGTGGTAAGAGTTGACAGTAGTTATAAATGAGGTATTACCGTCAATTTCTGCTGTTTTATTTTGTTATTTGATGCCAATAAGATCATTATCTTTGAGTTGCACTGGTAAACAAAACAACAACAGGTTTGGACTCAACAAAAAACAATGATTATGACAATGTAAATGGTAAATAATCTGCACTTATATAGCACTTTTCTACCTACTGGCACTCAAAGCGCTTTACACTGCTTCTCGTTCACCCATTCGCACTCACATCGATGGTGGGGAGCAACTAAGTTGGGGTTCAGTGTCTTGCTCAAGGACACTTTGACATGTGACCAGAGGAGCCGGGGATCGAACCAACAACTGTGAGATTCTACCTTCCTGCACCGCAATCACCCAAATGTCCGGTGAAATTAAGTGGAAGCAACAAGCTACACTGCCTAGAAGGAATTAGTATTACTGCTAGAAATAAATGAATTTTTATTCACCATCCACTTACTTACTGACATTCTAAACAAATGTTTGTAAGTTGACTACTCATAAACCTTAAGTTGCTCCAATTAGTTTTTCGGCAGATGAAAAAGCTCCAACAGACACAAATAAAAATTCCTTTCTAGCTTAGCAAATTTCTAAGAGGCCACTCTATTAATCTTATCCACTGACACGTGGCGACGTTTCCTAACTGGTGTTGTCCACCAGACCTATGGGCCATAAGACATTCGAATAATAGAATTTCTTTATAAAGCTAATTATTCTCACCTGGAAAATGTCTTTAAAATCTGTTTGCCATATACAGCAGCTCCTGTAACAAACAGTCTCTACTAGTTTTGTGTTAAGTGGATGGAAGAGGCCACTTAAAATCCTGCACTAAAAGTAGAACAAAATTGATGTTACCAAGTCCATTTTTGAAGTTATCACAACCTAAATGTTGTTTTATATTGATGAGTGCAGAAATGTAAGTGCACATGACACACTGCTGTAATTACCATCATTATTATTTTAACAAAACTCAGCTTTTAAATTAAAAAGTTTATTTAAACTACTAGATGTGTGTTTTTAGCTTGGAAAACCGCATTTAATGAAGTGGTCCACTGAATTACTTTGTAGAGTCAAAGTAAGAAATTAGTTTGGAGACAGTAAAGAAGAAACCAGTTTAGTGGAGGATTGTGGCTGCAAACAGTTGGAGAGTAAGAACATAAAGCATATTTACTATGTTATTAACAGACAGTGAAAGTTATTGCAGATAAATGTGGTTTTACTCATGAGGCCTGTGGCCTGAAGTGGATTATCGTCTTGGATAAACTCTTGTTCTTCTGGGTTAAATTAGTAAAGGCCACTGATGCTAGCGTGGGTGTGAGGGTCATAAAATCGTTTACGGTTATGTTGTAAAATTACCTTTTAAAAAAAAATCTGAATCATATCCTGGATGTGTAAATCTTGCAAAGTCAGCGCTCGGGTTGTTATCGTTCTGAGAGCAATATTCGTTGCATTTCTGACAGTTGTGCCCTGCGTCACGGTGAAAGTTGCTTCGAGCATCACGTGTTTAATGTCAGGATGTCGGCAGCCGTGTAAAAACAGCACAGGAGAGGATGGGTTTGTTAGTCCAGTGTAAATAGGTGAAGGCTTCCTAAAGAGGCACTTCAGGTATAACACCCATCATCCCCGGCTTGAGGTTTTACTACGAATGACGTCTTACTTTGTTTTGTCTTCTCTTCAGTTTCTGCCTCCATGGCAGCTGGAATAATGATGCTGTTCTAGATCTTCCTCATCGAGTAAAGAAAAATCAGGAACACGGGGTTATGATGGTGGAACCAACATGTTTAAGGTTCAGGTTAGTGTCTGTAAAGAATAAAAAAACAGCACTGGGGTTTGGGTTAAAATATTAATAATAATAAAAAACTAAATTAAAATATCACTGGAATAATGCAGTGCTTCACCCCAGACTCAAATGTCTCCTGTGGGTTTCATAACCCAACCCTCCCTCCTAAATACTACATCAAGCAACTTTTGTCTTACTTACTACACGTGCTATGATAAGTTCCAGTTGGTTATAAAACACCTTGTGGAGCAGCGTAAAATACAAAGTAAAATACAAAGACAAATCACAACTCACTCTGTGCATCACTCTATAGTTTTACTCAAAAGAGAAAATAGGGATCATCATGCTAATCCTGCTTTTATTTATTCCAGCAAACTCCATGCTGTGCGTCACAATTGAATCCTTTACCGCGCAGCAACAATGTGCACGTGTTTATTTGCATTAAACTTTCCTCCTGTTCTTCCAAAGGTTATAATGTAATTAAGTATTTGCTGAATTCACTGACACAATTGTTTTTAATCTAACAAAGTGGATTATTAACCTTTAAGTTTAGTTATATAACAGAGAACTGGAGAATTGCTATTAGCATTTTCTCCAATCTTATAAGTCCCTGGTAGAATGAACACAGCTTCCATTAGAGCCCTGGTTAATCAGTTGGAATTAAAAGACATGTTAGTTACTGGCCGTGAAGTCAAGGATTTGCTTAGTTTAGCAAATTCAAGTAGCCGGGACGCACAAATAAGCAAAACCAGAAAGTATAGATGAGCAGCTTGTGCCAGCTGGGAAAAGACCCTGAAGGGGGTTATATGCAAATGCCTGCGTCATAGACTGTCAAAAAAACCGAAACAAATTCAGCTCAAGCACATGTCCGTGTTCGCTCTCTGTGGAGTCCTTACACACTTTATTATTCATTTCCAGACATCACTTGTGGCTCCTGGCCATATTTTTAGAGCGCAGAGAGGGAAACATCCTTGAGAAGCATCAAGCGGCGAGACGGAGAGTCGTGTTAGCACTTCAGCTCACTCCGCGAGGCATTAGAAGTCCCCGCGGACGAGCTCAGCCCCACCGAGGAACGGATGGAACGTAAAGTAGCATATGGCCAGGCGCTATCGTTCTAATTGCAGCTGTCTGTGAATGATGGGCTTCCACACACGGCACTAAATCCACCTTGTGCTGCTGTAGAGTCGTGCATCTGCTTATCTCTCCCGGAGAGCAGAAGAACTCGTCCATTCCCTCGGGAAGCTACTACACAAGGAAATAGCAACAATGACAGGAAGAAATAGTTTGACCCATACATTACTGCAAACCACTTCCCATAAATGACTAAACACTGTGTATAGTTTTACAGACCTTTCTACATGGGTCCTCAGGCTCTTTTATTCGTGTCTTTGCTTCCACATTTAGCTTGAAGATGATTACTTTGCGTCTAAATAACTGTACCAACAGACAGTGTCTTCACACGTCTATTATTATTTCTCATCTCTCAATTTCAATCAATGGCCTGTTGTGTTCATTTTACAGATATAATGAAAGTAAACTGCATCTTCTTTACTAATGCGTCACAAGCAACGATTGATCACTTGTATGGAGCATTGAGTAATATTGTGTTTTGTGATACAGTTTTCTCAGAAACAGCCTGTTACTTTTATTTACTCTTAAAAGAGACTGAATATATTGATTTGTGATGCCTGTATCATGACACGTATCGTATCACCAGATTTTTGCCAATACACAGCCCTCGTGGATGAAAACCAATGGCACATTAGAACCCTTCACAACATCCTCACACAAACCCATTCCCCCCAACTTTCACTATCTTTTGGGCAACACTGATTAGTTGCAGAATAGATTGCTCATCTGCACAAAGCTGTTAACATGGGGAAGTGTTGCTGTTTTTCAGGGTCACCTCAATGAGGATTGCAGTCACCTGCTGAAAGTCTCTAAGGCTGGTCTGAGTTCAGGTTGACGCTTGCTCTGTCCCTCGGAAGGCTGGTGCCTGGTTGGCACCCAGTGCAGTTTTGTTGGGTTTTGTAGTTTGCTTCATTAATGGACATGTAGGTTTCACAGCATCCATCACCCTCACTTCACTACGGATTTACTTATTTGATACCACGTGTTTTTTCCTTACTGGTTGCTGTGAGGACCTCCCCTCTTTGTTATGTTGTTTCACTTTGAGGTAAATGTTACAAATCAACCTGACCTTTTACTTCCCTGATTTTAGAAATTTAACCCAGACTTAAAGTTCAGGTATAAGGTCATGAATACTCAAAAAAAAAAAGTACAAATTGTTATGCCTGACTTGTAGAAGACCTAAACAAGAGGCAGTAAACGTCAGCTGGCCAACGCCCCACAAATAAGTAGAGAACAAGGCTTTGCTGTAAAAACCTGCTTTAATTCCTGTTTTTATGGCAGTGAAGATATCCCACAGCCCTTAACGACTTAGCAACTAAAGAGCTTCCAGATGCCAACTCTAATTCCATTTCTTTTCCTGCTCATTAAGTTATAGTCCAGTCATTAGTTAAAGGCTGTGCTGTTTGGGTTGGTTCACAGTGTTTGGGAATATGAAGAGGATGTGGTGGGTGGTGTGTGGCTGATATACCATGAGAGGTGAGTAGAATTTGTCACAAAGCTGTCAAACATGTTTTCGAGCTGTTTGCGACCATTTACAAAGAGCTTAAAGAGCAATGTTGTGCTCGTGTTTTATGCCCCGAGCAACAGCAGTAACTCCCGTGTGTTTGACTTAAAAAGGAAGTTGGCTATAATTTCTGCAAATCTGGTTCATGAAGTATTGATTACTCCTTTAACTTGCCGCTTGAACCTTGTTAGAATCAAGTAGATGAAACTGATGGGCCCTCTTTTGTCTTTTTTAGCAAGGGACTTACATTGTTAATTTTTAAGGTACTTTGACAAACCTTTAGAACATGCTGAAGTTTTGGAAAGACTATCTCACCTTTTATACACTCTTGCAATTACTCTGGCCTTACTACACAGCAAGTTGCTTCTCCTTGGGGTGTGTGTGGTAACAGGAAATACACCAGGGAATAAAGCTATATCTATAACTAATTAACATGAATGCTGGAATTTAATGGCCATTTTTTTCAGCCTATAGGCTCCAGTGGTGGGATGCATATATGCTCAGGACGGGGGGTAAATCACTAGATAATCGCACACTTATGTTAACAAGCAATGTTTGAGAGAAATGCAGTTAAACCTGATTCCAAATAGACAACAACTGAAGAAAAACCCTGACTTATAGGACAGGACAGTAATGACTCACTGTATGTTCTGGCGTCGTCAAGGACAAAGTGGACTTGGTGGATGGATGTAGTACAGCATAGTGCAGCGTTAACCAACATGTGTGATGGATGCACTGGGGACCTGCTGTGTAGTATAATTAACACTGCGCTCACTTTTCACGTGCACATTATGACTTCGTGAGTGAACTCAGTTGCAGTTTCACTTCTAAATAAAGTAGTGAACTAAATCGTTCAATTCCTAAAGGACTGCGCTGCCACAGTGCTTATCAATCCCAGCAGTGTGAGATGCATGAGGTTAGAAAAACGTATTATCCCGATGAAAGTCGTATGTGTTGACTGTAGTTTGGAAAAGTCAAAGCAGCACATACATGCACTCAGCATGATGCAGTATTATGAAGTTGGAGTTTGACTATACTGTCATAAAGCTGCACACCATGGAGCAAAGCAACCTTTAAGCTGCCTCATGGTGTGAATTTAGACTCATCCGTCTGCCCTCCCACATTCAACTGATAGCAAACTGTTAGCAGAATATAAATAGACTTTTTCAGTGAACACTGTCACCATGTGTCTGTGTCCAACCTTTTGCATTCATGTGTTGTTTTTAAATCCTGAATTTTTTTTTTTTTTTTTTTCTGTATCCACTTAGTATACAGATCAAGAGCAGGTTGGTATACGTTACCTTAAGTCAAAAACCTTAAGCATTTTTTTGAGTGTGTGAAAATAGAAGCAGGAAATGAATGTCATGCATGTAGGATGCACATATCATCACCCTGTCCAGAATAAGAGGACACCATAGTGGCTGCAATAATTATCAAGACATCTCGCTGGCCTGGCTGAGGTACGAAGATGTCTGCTAACAAGATATGAAGGTTGTCGACATCAGTGTTAAAACCTGAGAGAAAGCCATGGGAGAATTAATGACCTGAAGGCAACTAGCGGAACTGGGGAAGGTCACAGCCACGATTCTGTGCTGGTGTAAACTGTGGGAAGAAAAGCCCTGCAAAGACTGACCTGCAGATCCACAGCATCACACCATCATCATTAATAATGGAAGGTGGACAGAGGCTAAGTAAAACGTGAACTTACTCACTGAAGGATTCATTCACATCAACCCTGTCTCCTAAAAAGCTTTATGGAGTGTCCAGAGTGTTTCAAGCCAAATTCGCCAACCTCTCGTCATAAACTAGTAATTTCAGATTGTTTGGTGATTGTTCTGCTTTTTGTTTCGAATTCCACTCACTAAAATGCCATGAGAGTAGAATTTTACACATTAGAGCTTGAAGTCTGCTAAAAGAAATCAGCAAACTAAAATGTGCAGCATGTTCTCATCAAACAGCATCAAATAATGATGCTTCCTAAGACGTCTATTGTATTATATTGAAGCCACAGGTACATATATTATTCTGATGCTCTGGACCCCCCTCCTCCGAGCTCCACACTCCATCAACCATCTCTATATGCCTGTATACTACCACCCATTGTATCTTCTGTACTAGCCCACATTTCCCCTGTTCAGTGAACACACCATTACCCCTACACTCATGACAAACCGAGTTTCCTTCTGGGTCTTTTCCATTTTTTTCTCCCACTCGTAAATTCCGTTTAGACCCAAGAGAAATTTCAAAGCATGGATGCCAGAAATGCCTTTAAACATTAAAAGCAAATCTGTTCATACAAGTGGTTTTTGCGTGAGGCCCATTGTTTGTGAAATGACTGTTGAGCCACAATCACAGTGCAACCTTTGCAGTAAGTAAGTTTTAAATACATGGTCACAAAAACTTGATGCTGGAGCCCACTCTACTGCAAAATAGGACATTTTGGCAGAAAATGAATTCCTCTTGATGCCATTTGTGTATATTGACGACCTTCATGATGAGCTCAGTCTCTCAGCGTTCATACACATCATCTTCGTGAGATGTTCACACCGTGAACACTTCTGGGGACAAACAATGTCAATGAACAATCAGACGGTGGTGGATCCCAACAGATGGAATCTTTTCCACCCACCACAAAGTCTCAAGATCCCACTGGTTCTTACACAAGCTCTTCCTGATGCCATGTGTTGTTATAGTGGAAAGAAGAACAAGTTGACACCTCCATAAGCATTTATTAAGAACCTCTAATGATAATGACATCAGCTGTCATATATGGTGTGCATCTACATCTCTCTGGCAGTAACAACATAATTACATGCCTGAGGGCAGATGGAATTAAAGCCATTTAGTGGCATGTATTTGAAATAACAGCTGAGCCTTTACAACCACAGGCTAAAGTAAATGAGTGACTAATTCCAAAATAAGTGCAGATGATTCAGTGGATTATTTGTTTAAAATCTATGGCTGCTTTAAAAAAAAAAACAAAAAAAAACTAAACACTTGTGTGTTGAAAATGTCCAAATAATAGAGCAATTAGCTGAGCTAAAAACTCCTGCTGTTTTCCCTCCAATTCACCATTTTAAATAAAGAGCCCACACCATTGGATTATTTTGACGCTAAAGACTTGACACATTTCCAGACTGACAAAAACAATCACATCTATCACAATCAATCATCCATATTTGACTGACTTGCTCACAAACATAATTTGGATCTTTATGTATTCAATTAAAACATGTTGGATTTGAGAACTTTTGAGAACTTCCATCCTAAGTCAAATACTGTTGAGCCAGGTTATGACAAAACACAGGATGCTAAGATCCGGAGGCAAACGAGGAAAGTAAATGAGAAAAAAATTGGCAAGGAAACAGAAAAATGTGGTGATTTTAAGCTCGGAGCAGCCAACTCGACACAGCCTTTTAACGCAGAAGCATCATGGAAAGATGTTTCAAAGCCTCACTTAATTATGCAAAAATCATCTAATTTTCAGTGCGGCAGAGAGGTGTTGTGCTAGTCTATTTAAGAATGATCAGATTTCAAAATACAGACTTGATTGGACAGTAATGACAGCGTGAACAGCTGGTATTTAAACCAACTGTTTCAACATTTATTTCTCCTATTTATGTCTAATAACAATGACTTTTCCTTTTATTAACTGTGTCAAATACAATACAACACTCATTCTTAACACAACTGCTTCATATTGATTCAATGCTTCAGTTTCTCCAGCGCCAGACTAATGGGTCCGGCAACAATGTGGGCAAGAAGTGATGCTGGCTGATAGATTTTCTAGTGGCTGTGGAAGCAGTCCAGGTTAGTGAGTGGAAGGAGTGGGGGTGGAATGGGGTTTGTGCACTGCAGAAAAAAAAAAAATACACTGTGACAAACTGAAGTTTCTGATACTTACACACACTTTGTTCAGCAAGATCATCTTTACAGATCAACATCGGTTTTATAACTTTTGAAGCTTAAATGTAATAATCATAATTAAAAAGCTATAAAACGAACTACATTAACGTCGCATGACTCAAACATCAGCGGAATGTAATTGCAACCAGACTACATTGTGTGTTAATATAGGAAGGATTTGTTACTTTACATAAAGGCAAGTTGTAAATATGTTAATGTTGAACATATGAGTAACATATTCACAGAAAACCTAGTTCCTTTACGAGCAAAATATCCAGTCTTGGCCGTGCAGCATCAATTTTCGTTCTTTTGGAGAGAACCATTCTGTAGTATCTGGTTCCTTTCCTGTTTTTTCTCCTATATACTTTTACTTTCCTGGGTGAAGGGCTCACACGCTCATGAAACACTCCACACAGCATAACACGCAATCAGAAGTTGGAATAGAAGCAAACAACATTCCTTTTGCCACAGTTACAAAGGATCGTTGGTGACGCCGTCTCACTGGTTATGAATGGAACTCCGTGTGATATTACCAAGCTATACCTTGAGCTGGTAGCGTGAAATTCACGTGTGATAAGTCTTACAGGTGGAACCTTAAAGCCAGAAACTCCGTGACCTAAAGAAATGGAGCTAAGCTTTTCAAGACGTCTCCTGCTTGGACAGTGATGGTGGCCTAAAGGCTCTGGCTCCAACCTGGAAAACTCCAACCACTAAAAATGAATTAGTAATACTTCCCTTTCCCCTTAACAACAGTCTTCGAGGTTTTCTCAACTTGGACCCTTAGGTTTGATCTTCTTGGGGGCCAAAAGTAAAAAAAATAAATAAAATTGCTTGTGCAACTGTGAGGTGTGGCCTCATGAATCTGAAGAAATGCATAAAAAAAAAAAAGAGAGAAAATAAAAAACAGGTTGTGTTAGTTACATCTGAGGAAAGTGGGTGGAACTGTGATGTCTGACATTACAAATTAGCTTTGAAACCTCGCAAGCTGCTTCAAAAGCTGAGGAAGAGAGAACACAGCAATAGCTGCGTCTGCTCTGTGCACTGAGAACGTGATATTGTGTTTTTGTGCGTGTTTGCATGTGTGTTTTTTGATCCCCATAATTAATAGAGCACTGGTGGATGCACCAACTTGTTCCGTGTCAAAAGCCGAGATTTGAAACTAACAGGACAGAAGGCTGAAGACTGTAAATTCTCATTAAACCCGAGAGTTGTAAGAGACACAAAGGGAGCACGCTCAGGAAAAGGGAATGTGAACAGTATATAAATAAACTTAGCACGTGTTTCTGATCTTCAAGCATCAGGCTGTTGTTGCACTTTGGAGGCAGAAACCTTCCATAGCAGCAATGTTGTGGCGTTTATGAAGATTGTTTCTGTTTGCTCATTTTAAAACTATTCTGCTTATCAACTGGATCTTACTTAAAGATGACCCATCGATATTTGATGTGAGAAAAGCAGGTTTTTAGCACCAATGCAGCTGTTTAATGGTTAGTCTGAACACTCTCCCTCCTCCATAACTTCTTGTTGCAGATTTTGACGTCATGCACTGAGAGATTTTGCAAAGTGCAACTACCAGAATGACACTGAGAAATGGAACTGATGCAGAGATTTGTGATGGATTGGACTATATGGAACTTGTCCTCAATTGCCATCCTCACTGATAGACAACGTGTCCATGAGTTTGACTGTTTACACCTGCCAGTGTGAAATGAACACAGTGAATGTTAAAACTAGCAGGTTGATTTAATGTTGTGGCTGATTGCTGTAGTTTGTTCATTAGTTCCCTCAACTGAAACTATGGGACAGTAGATTGGCTTCACAGGGCATCCACACAAAAATACATGCTGCATACTCATTGGATATCACAGACAAGGAAACCAATCAGATTAAAGCAGTTGTTACACGGTGCAGCTGAAACAGTTTACTGGTACATCAGACGAACAATATGACAGTGTTACAGAAACAGGAGCAGAGAGAACTAAATGTATTTGTTCATGAAGACAGATTTTAGGAGACTGGATGGAATCATAAGCCTGATTCCATCACATCAAAGTCCACATAAACACAGGGTTAAGACAGCAGCTGTGTGATAGATCAGATTTCAATTTGTTAAAGCATCCACAGACAGAGGGATTCGGTACTGCGGACTGGTAATGAGGACGACACTTTGCAATGACTGGTGGCTGCAAAGACGAACTGCATGTTGGATTTAATGAGCGTTTTTCTGAACGAAGCCCACTGCATTCCTGACGGCACGCCGCCAGTCGGGCACCGTGGACGTAGCACACACAAAACCCATCTGTATCGTCTGTCCTCTTGACTGCAATTGTCCATCGCTCTCAAATCAGTATCATCTTGGAGGTACATGAAGATTTAGTGGATCTGTTTGTCAGTCCACTTAGTTCCTTAACATGTCAGCATCTGTCTCCTTTTACCAAAACATTTTTTGTGTTTTTTTTCCCCTCATTATATTCACACTCCTAACAAACCTCTCCAAAGCTTGGTTGTCAGAGGGCCACATCCTAAAAAAAAAGACACCATTGTGAGTGGGGTTAACCAAAGTAAACTAATACAAAGTTTCTGTAAAGATGCCAGGTGTTGATTATATGTTCTCTAGCTCCACATCAATTTCTGAACTCCAGTTTAGACATAACAAATGTACAGTTGTCAAATAGAATTTGTTTAATTCCCACTCATTATAAACTCATCCAAGCATGTCCTTGAGGGAGACGCTCAGTGCTAGATCCCTGTGGGCCACCTGTGGCCGTCCCTCTGCTCCCCCCCGGTGGATGGTGTATGTCCATGTATATGTACTCGGTGACAGCAACAAAGACTCTAGTTACCCAGTATGTCAACTTAAGCACAGAATAAAGACAGACAGGTCTGAACTGCAGTTCCTAAGATGTTCACTAGTCAGGAACCAATGCTCAGAAAGAAAATACCCATGTTTGTATTGTATCATATTATATCGCATCATAACGTATTGTATCGATGCGTATCGTAACATAAAGTGTCTTCTAGTGTCTTTTCTGAAGAGTTACTTTGTGATTCGTGATCTTGGCATTTTATTTAAAAAATGTAAGATATTCTCCAACACAGAACTACTCTAAGCAGGGCTGTTTGTGGCACACAACATGTCAGCCAATAACAATGCCACCTGTGTGTTTCCACTTTGTTTGAGGTCAGATGTATCAACCACAGGTGGCCGGATCAATGTGAAACGTTTAATTATTGTTGTGACAAATGGCAGAGGCATTTAGCTGGGTTTGCTGAGCAAATGATCTCAGTGATTGCAGTAGGGGAGTGTGCAATGATTCACAATGACAAGCCATGAATTATTAAGCTGCCAGAGCTGCCTGATGCCCTGAAGCCATGTTTCCCTTTGTAGATGGAAGCCCAGCAGGGGCAAACAAAAGGGACACAAAGGGGATTTCAGTTCAAGCCACCCACAAAGCTGAGGCTGAGGGAAATTGCGGTTGGTGCTAGTGCTGCCAGGCATATAAGAAAAACAGGATTTGCACATTCCTGCAACATAGTTCAAGAGAAGAGAAATGAATCATGAACTCATGAAAAATATATATAAAAAGCAGAATAAATGCAATTACGGAAGTCAACACTTACACAGCATCAAACAAACATTACATCATTTGATTTAGGCAAAAGACATTTAGGTATATCATGATTTATAATAACTGTACATCCGTGTCATGGTGCTGATGCAGATCTGTGTTGCCCTGGTAACCTTCCCCATCTCTCCGTTCTGGTCTCACTCTCCCTAATTAGCGGCAACTCGCCTCACCTGTTCCCGCCCGCTCTCTTTATAAGCTCCTCTCTGCCAGATCGTCTTCCTGTATTTCCGTCAGTCTCTCTGTTTGTTACTCCTGTATTTGCTCAACCTCCTGTCTGAGTTTTCTTTCGCCCACCTGCCTTTTGATCCCGAGCTACAACTGGATCCTTTGTTTATCTGGCCTGACACTTCCGCGGTGAAGCCTTGCCCGAACTAACCTCGGATTGATCCATCCGATGTTTAAATCCAGCTGATCTGTCTGGATTTTTGCTCATTTTTCAAGTGGATGTTTTACGTTGTACTCTTTAGCGCTGTCTCCTATTTATTTGTTACTTTGATATATATACTTGAAAATCCAAAACACACAAAGTGAACACCTCTTCTGAAGTGTTCACTTTTGACGCCCCCTCTATCTCCACCCACCCACACTACTTACTACTAATCTAATTTCCATTCATTTGTTATCTGTGCCTTTATCTAATAGCTCTGATACCATGTCTCCAAAATATTACTATTTAACTAAACTAAAGTTCCTATTTCACTTTCCCCAAGTCTGAACAGGTTTTATTGATTTGAAAACGCATCTGCTATAGTTCTGTAACCCTAGAGTCAGTGTTTTTCTTGCCTAAACGTAACCAGACACAGAACACTGAAACCGATCTTTACACCTGCAAACCAACCCCTGGCAACTCACTTTCCCTTTATAGAAGCACTCACAAAATACGCAGCATCAGAACATAATGAATAACTTATGTTTGCTACAAAAAGAAGGGACAGTAGAATTAACCATACAGTATCTCAGCACATTAACAACACGGTAGCTCATAGTGGTGTATTCGCCATCTCAGTTTTCATTTGGCAAAAGTTGTGGTTGCAGTTTCAGGCAAAATGACGCAGTACAAGAAGTTGACCTGAAACCACTGCAGAGTACTGACTGCAGCTCATCAGTCTTTGCTTTTACTGCCTTCAGCTTCTTTTGAAATTAGATTTGTCAGGCACATGGAGGAGGTTCTTTATGTGCAGTGGAAAGCAAGTGCCTGGAACCAACAGCTGGTAGAAGTGAATCAAATTGTTCTGGTGCCCTGCAGTAGTAACATGCTAAAATGCTAAATACCAAGCGCTCAGCTTGTATTGCTGGTCAGATATTCAAATATGTGAAATTAAACCAATGTAAAATTTCTAAAAACTGCATTATAGCTAACATGTTTTGTACTTTATGCTCGTAGGGTGACATTGTTTCTGCCTGTAGCGTGGGGCGAACACTTGGGGGGATTGATCTTGTTTGTTCTTTGTGGTAAAGTACAAGCAGCTTTTAAAATTTAGACTGATGTTTTGCACTTCACCAAGGTCATAAGCTCTACTTTTCTGAGATATTCTGTTAAATTTGTATTCAAGAACATGTTTGTCAGCAGCAATACCTGGTTCAGTTTTCTGCAAAAAAAAAAAAAAAAAAAAAAAGAAAGGATTTGATAATTTTTCCTGTCAGAAACTGCTGAGACACCCCCTTCACTTTCCACCCTATTGACAAATTTCAGATAAGAATTTATATTTATCAAATCTAACTTTTCATTGACAATTAGGTTCAACATCGGGTTGCATTATTGTTTTTTGCAAACTGTGCACAGAATTGCAAGATTGGCACTTTTTCACTCACTTACCACTGAGAGCTAATTACTTTTTGTTATTTCCATTTGAAAATGGAAAAAAATCTTAAGCTAATACAAATAGACATAATGTGATGAGCATGGATTTTTTTTTTTTTTTAAACCACATAAAAGCAGCTTCAGAGTAAACTTAACTCCTCTATACACCTCTATTAAGTTTTTATTATGACTGTCTTTTTATGGTTGCTGCATTTTGTGCATATATGTTATTGCATTTACTGGATGCTTTAATGCACCGCATGTTGTTCTACTGAATTTTACATGGCTTCCGCAGAACTAGTTTCACTTGAAGAGGTGATCAGGTGAATTGCACTCAAATTATGTTACATTAATGATGAGCTGGATTCCTTTCAGTTGGGAAACATAATCATAATTACTCCGACTCAACTTGGAGCAGGATGGTTGTTAGTAAGTGTTTTTGCTATTTATGTAGTGAAAATTAAAAGCATGTTTTTGGAAACATGCTAATCTGTAGCCTGGTGATAATAAGCACTAAACAGGAGAGCGCCGGGAGAAAAGCCACAGTTAATGACTCTCATAAATTACTAATACGTGCTAATTACTTATACATGTCTAATAAACTGGTAGATAGACTTTTCCGAAGTGAAAATGTTGCCCGTCTGACTACACAAACCCGCAGCAGCCTATGTTCTTTTAAAGGGAGTTGAGTTGAATCAACTGTGCTGAAGAAACAGGGAGGAGTGGCAGGTTTACCACCTGCAGATAAAAACAATCTGGATTTAGTAACATTTACAAGACAAAGTCAGGACACGTGATGAGTTCTGTCTTATTTCTGTCACTCTTTGCTGCTGCTCTGCCAGTAATGAGTCACGAGGTGAAGTTCCCCCAGCGGGGTCGCTGAGGGCTCTGATTCCCCCTCAGCGTGCCACTGCCTCCTCCTGACCTAATTACCACAAATAATTGCTCATAATACCACACTGCCAGAAACCCAAGGAAAAGCACACAAAAAACATCCTCAGCAGTTACATTAGAATAATCAGATTTTAAAAATGTTTCCTAACTTTTATGTGGGTTTCTTTTTTTTTGGTTACCTGAGCAACGTGGCCATGCTAGACATCTCCAAGCCAAGGCCATAATTACTCAGCAATAACTCAGACAAACCATGATTTAGACTTTTTGCTTCACTGAATCACTACCCACATTTCAGATTTTTATACCTCTTTGGACTCAGGCTGCATATGTCAAGGATTTAGCTTTAACGTGGACCCAAGGGCAACAAGGTGAGAGGGGTTCAGAGAGAAGATTAACTTTACTGTGAAGAAAAAACAAGACAGAGAAAACACAACTAACAATACTCGCTCCTATTACGGAGGACAACAGACAAACTAGGAGGGAAAAACCACTAAACTAGAACACAAAGAATAAACTCGAAAGCGAGGAACTGGGGAATTAACAAGAGCTAAACCAAAGATCCCGAGAAATAACCCGAAAACACTGGAAAAACTAAACGTTCGTTAAACCCTCAGATAAACCCAAGCACACTAGAAAACAAGTCATATCCTCCCCCGTAAAAACATACTGACACAAAGTAAAAAAAAACAAATCAAACCTTGAACCAAAACAGGAAACAGAGTCCACAAGAAAACTGGGTGACAAGTCCAGGAACCAGGAACCAGGAACCGGCATGTTGCATGGATGGCAGTCAGTGAATCAAGACAATGATGCAACACTGAACCAAGGGAAGAGCTGGATTTAAAAATAGGAGGGAAACAGGTGAAAGTAATTGAGAGCGGTGGTGACGGATGAAGCTGGAGACAAAACTGGGGACAGGAAGTGGAGAAAAGGAGGAACAAAATAAAAGTCCGGGGCCGGAAGTGAACAAGAGCGTCGGATCATGACAGCATAATGTCTGTGTAGTGGGTTTTAGTAGTATGGCCAAGAGTCAAGACGTCTGTCTCCCCTGTCTATTAAACAAAGCCGCTGTTTGGTGTAATCACATTTTGAAGCACGCGAACAGTTGAACACATTACAATATTCTGTAAGTCCAACAAACTCTACTCAAAATTTCTGTTTGGACCCTCAGGAGCTGTCAGTGATAATGCAAAAAGAACATGTCACTCATTACTAAGTCAGTACTATCAGTACCACGTCTCTACTTCTGTTAATAAGTATTAACATGAATTAAAATGATCAATTCGGGATTAACCACCGACAATCTGCCGGTAAGCACAATTAAATGTTATCCACTCTCTGTGGTGACAGTCCCAATAAAACAACAGCCAGTCAGGCGGTGACAGAAAGTCTTGGTGACAGAAAAACCCTGTGGATTTGACTGACACAGCTGCAGACCTACGTACGCTGTTAACTCAACGTATTTCTTTAATCAGTAATACTTAAGCTTCTGGTAGCCACCTCCACCACAGCACACAGATTTCATGCCTCCTGTTTGAGGAAAAATGCTTTTCATACTCAATTATAATTTATACTAATATTTAATATTTAATTTATTTGATTGAAAATTGATTTCCCAGGTTCCGTACAATTACTTTCTTTTCATCTAACTGCTGTGACAGTTGGAGTATTTTGTGGTGACTGAAATTTGCCCAACTCTGCACAGACTGCACAAATATTATTGGAATCGTTGCTCATCGGTCACCTTACCCAGTAAGTGACAGGAGTATTGGCACAGATACCATCTCCATATCTTTGCTTCTACACCCTGTGCATCCCACCCAGCTGGCACTTTAAGTAGGACAATACAAAGTAACATACTTGCATGCAAATGCACACGTGGCTCCCGGAGGTCCGACTCTTGTGATCGCAGTCTGGGGGATTTGGAAAGTTGGTGTTAAGGTGACTTTTAGAGTGACTTTAGCTGCAGTTTGTTTACACTCTGTGTCCACATCAGCCAGCAAACACACAAGCAGATGCACTTACAGCAGAAAGGCCTAATTGATTTTCCTGCGGATAAATCCATGATCCACATCTCATGTCACTGGCTGCAGCCCTTGTCTTCTGGCCTGGTAAACCCCATTCATCACAACCAGCCTCTGCGTGCACGGAACTATGTGCCAGCAACTCAAGCTCAAGCTGCTTTTTTATACGCACAGTCAAAGAAGCACTGATGACGAAACTGGGAGATAAGGATTTCAGGTATCCTCAGGATACATGTAGATGTGCAGTGTATGGATCCACACTGATGTAAACGTCCCCATAATTTAGTGATAATGAGACGGAAGACAATGACACGTACTCACTCACTGCCCATGAAGTTGGAATAAAATATTTTTACCTCTTCTCATGAAATGAATGTGACAATGGCCTGTGTGTAGTGTGTATCTTCTCAAAACGTCATTGATCAATCTCTTCCAAACATATCACCTTTAAAATGAAACCAAAATTAACCTTTGCAAAAAAACATGTCTGAAAACAAAATTATTCCAACTTTATGGGCAACGGTGTATATGTCCTGTTCGTGATTTTAAATTCTGCATTTGTCAAACTGTGGTTTAGGAATTGTAGCAAAATGGACCAAGTTTGTCAGCTGACAGGGTCAGTGGTTCGATCCCCGGTCCTGGCTATATGTCAAAGCGTCTCTGGACAAGTCATCGCACCCCTAACAGCCCAATTCCCCCCCCCAGCAGTGCCGGTCCAAGCCCGGTAGAAATTGGGGAGGGTTGTGTCAGGAAGGGCAACCGGCGTAAAAACTGCCAAATCAACATGCGGACAATGATCCGCTGTGACGACACTGAACTCACAGGATAAGCCGAAAGAACAACAACAAAAAAAAAAAAGCAAACATATATAAACAAGATCCATAAATGCTGCTGCTGCCTGCTCTGAGCCTGAGCTCATTTAAAATGGTGCAAAATTATCATGTGGTCCTTTAGTCTGACAAGTCAAAATCTCACATTTTTTTTTAAATCATGGGAACTTGGTCCTCCATTCTAAAGAGGAGAGGAACCAACTGACCATCTACTGTACATGCAGTAACCCAGATTGAATCAACAACCGTAATGAAACATGCCACGTGTAATTACAGGGTTATGTTTGTTAAAAATGCAGTGGTCTTCTGGAGGGTTTAAAATTTAACTCAGTTGCCATAAACCAACAAAACTCGCAGAATGGAGTCTTCCTGCAGATAGTATGTAGCATACATCCAGAATTAATTGATGTTCTTTTTATAAAGAGGAAAAGCCAGAGAGCCAAAGTTGCCTTATTCCTCTATAGTTTTTTCATATACCTAAAGCGAGTTCAGTTCTTTCTGAAGCTCTTGTGGAAAAAGAATGACAGTGCTGCCGTTTTAAGTCAAGCAGGATGAGCAACACGTGTCACAATTCATTTGCCCTCCAGCTCTCAAAGTGCTGACTGCTGCATGAAGAAATGAGATGTGCCATCAAAGCTAACCTTAGCTTTTATTCTTGTGTGAACCCAGATATGTTTAACCAGCTAAGGTCCCGGAGGGCTCCCGGCGGGAGAGACGAATCAAGAGAAGCTTCGATCCACATACGGAGCGAAGGTCGGCATTCCAACGGAGCGGCTAATTCAACATGAAAATCTGTACCCGGAGCCGAGCATGGCCAAATATTTGATTCCTGACGCTTGAAAGTGTAGCTCTGAACGGATAAGTCCTGTTGGTGAGAGCAGTGTTCAGTGGCTTTACTCGGAGAAGTTGGGACAGACCGTAAAGCCGCGTGTTGGTTAAATAATTAGAGCAGGTATTTTTATCCATCTCTTTCTGCAAAACCATTTAATCAATGGTTACAGGTACATTCTAACAAGTGAGCTACGAAGCAAACGAAATATAAATGAGAACACTTTAAAGCAAAGTGCTGTGAAAAGAAAAGTTTCCATTTCATAAGATGCAAGTGCAAGAAAGGCAGATAGGAAAAGTTTTTTTTCTTATGAATCACCTGATTGGACAGTCGTCACCTTAATGCTGCAAAAGGTGATTGAAAGAAAATTGATGAAAAGAAGGGGGTGCTGTCATATTAATCATCCCACATCCACTCATCTCTTCATCTTTTCCCTTAACTACACTTCATGTTAGAAGTGACTCCGGCCTTGTGCTACTCTTTTCCTGACATGCCATTTTGTCAAATGAGGCGATTTCCTGGCTGTGACGCACCCCAGATTAAAAACCTTCACAGACAGGAAACCAGAGACACATAATTATGGTTTCAGCGACCCAGGGTCTTGCAGGTAAAGCTCCTCGGTATGCAGAAATACACATTGCTTATGTTAAACATCTGTGTGATGAGCCAGAGATGTGGTTGTTCCTAAACCTAAATTTATGAAGTTTTGATGTGTTTCTTTGTATATGTTTATTATAGTGTTGGTAGATTTCTGAGATGTGTTTCTGAAACGTGAATGTTGACAAAAGCACTACTTTATTGTTAGTAAGATGGATCTAGTGGCATCTGACTGTAGTTGTTATAGAGCACAAAGTAATAAAAAAGAAAATTAAGGCATTTCTGTAGCATCCGTTTGAAATAAAACTGTCTGTGTCAAAATGATGTGAAATCCTTCACTCCATTCTATGCCAACAAGTTTCTCCCACTCAAGTCATGACACGTCAAATTCTCTTTAAATAGCCGAGTATCCCGAATCCCGAGTTTACCTTAAAGAGGCTTCTGTACAACTTTGTGCCCTTGAATCAGACGCCCACGAAATCTCATGGAATCAGGAAGAGCAACAGAAGATGCATTATTCTTTGAGGATGGACAGACATGGACTAAATGATGCATTGTGGACAATCCCAATGACACATTATGGATGATAGATGGATGAAGAGTGTAAATGACTTCCCTTTTGCTAATCCCAACACTGTTTTCTATAAATTATGTTCCTATGCATCTAAATTACAAAGGCAAGTATCTTCCAGCACGTAACATGATGATCACCCACCTGGAGGTTTGCGCCTTTTATTTTTTACAATATTGATTCACAGTCAGTTACTTAAAAAAGTATTTCACTTCAAAGTGGAAACAAATCTAAATTAATTAAAAATCTAAATACAAATGATCCATTGTTAAGGGAAAAAAAACTGTCCAAACCCGTTTGGCCCTGTGTGAAAAAGTAATTGCCCCTTAAACCTAATAAATGTGTTGTGCCAACCTTGGCAGTAAGAACTGCAATCATGTGTTGGCAATGAGTCTTTCAAATCGCTGTGGAGGAAATTTATCCCACTCTTCTTTGCAGAAATGTTTTAATTCGGTGACATTAGAGGCATTTTAGCACACGAACAGCCTTGTTTAAGGTCACGCGACGGAGTTTTCACCTTTTAATTTTTACAACATTAAATGCAGACATTTCAATGTGCTTTTTTTTTTTTTTACATCTTCACAAAAAAAGGACTCTCTTTTGTCAAAGTGGAAACTAAACTAAATTAATTGAACATCTAAAACTGAAATGAATTGATTGCATAAAGATTCACCTCCTTTAAACGAAGGCACCTAAATCATCACTGGTGCAGCCACTGGTTTCCACATTTCTTCCGCTTCATTTCCCTTCAATGATAAAATGGATGGAATTCTGGGCTCATCAGAGCATGCATTTATACTTCCTTTTAACAATGCTTTCGCATGCATAATCTTATCAATCTTTTGTGGAATGTGTCTGCAAAATGTGGTTTAACATTTGAGCAGCAGGGACAGTTCTGCAGGAAGACTCCACAACAATGTGTACACTGCACAAAAGGATCATGTGTAAAAAGCCTCTAGAAATAATGTCATGGAAATAGTTTGAGCAGGAATGATCTACAGTTAGATTAAGTATCACCTAATGTCGGACTATTAGAACTATTAAACTTGCATTAGCTGAGTTGCCTGGCTCCCTGCAGACATGGTTGACACTAAAAGAAATATTTGAACATGACTTTTGGTCTGTTTGAAATAAATTATCCAAATTCTAACCTTGTCCAATGGGATTCAGTCCACAAGTCTGTGCTCTAACACCCTTAATATTTGTGTGGGTGAAACATCCTCAAGGTCCCTCTTTGCAGGTTCATTCTGTCAGGTTTAACTCGAGATCATTTGTCCGTGCTGAGCTGCTGCTCTTCCTCTGCTAAAATGATACTGAAAGCTTCAGCTTGAAATCTTCACAGTTAACTTACACACCCATGAAGGGAGTGTGTGAAAAATATGGCTTGAACAGAGTGTTCTCGACAGTTTTAGTCAACTCTGCCTTTCTAAGAGTTAGCATATATATCATTTGCATTGCCCACAGCCATCCTGTGATTCGTCAGGACAATGCAGCGTTTGACTACCAATGCTGAGAGGAAATAAGATCAGGCAGTCAGGTCAGAGTGTCTGTTTCAGATTACAAAGAAAAGCACAACATAGCGATTTGTGTGCATAAGTGAGTAGACAAGCAGCTACTCACTGCATCTTGTGGGTGTGTGGATGTGTTGTCAGAGAGATGATGCATCACCTATTTCATCACTGGAAAGGTCACTAAATAATTCAGCAAACCTGCAAAAGTCAGAGGTTGTTTTATGTGGTGATTCAGCACTTTAAACAAGCTCAAATCCCAATTGAGATGATTAATATTTGAAAAAAAAAAAAAGAGTGTTGCTCATTTCGACTGAAGGCAGAAAACTGAAGGGAGTTCCCTTAAAAACCTTCGGTTTTTACTAACAGTGACACTGTGAGACAGAGTTACAGTATTGCTCCCCTGGCACTGAGACAGTTGGAAATGAAAGTGAACTCTTGTGGAGCAAAATGTAGTGAATAAATAAATAATTTTGTCTTTCATTTTAATGTAAGATGAACTGTCACCGAATATAAAGATAAACATCCAGAGCCGATAACATCTGTACCGTTGGTAGGGCTGCTGGATGAAGACATCTGGGCTTTAGTCCAAAATAGATGCACAATGCAGTGCAACATTTAAATCTATGTGTACGACATAACAGGTCTCTCTGTCTGCTTTGGCTGTAATATATCCAAAGCCAACTTTATTTATAAAGCACTTTAAAAAAAACAGCAACAGCAGTGTGTGCGGGTTTAACTTCAAGAGAGGGACTCGAGTATGAAGAACTGCACAGCACCAGGCCCTGACGTGAGCCATGCCTACCCGTTAAAGAAGCTACCCTCAATGCGCTTGTGGCTGGTGACACAAATGAACAACCTACTAGTGGATGGGACCCACCCTGCAGTCCCATCCAACTACCGCACAAACTGGATCAATACATGAGCAGAGCCCAGAAAGGAATCGGTAGTAACACCAGACGAGCAAAGCACCAGCTACTGGTGGATAAAGCAGTCACTCGAGACTGCAAGACCAGACATAGCAACCTGTGTACTGCCTGGATTGAATACAAGAAAGCCTATGAGTCAATGCCTCACACATGGATCCTGGAATGCTTCAACAGGGAAAGTGGGGAAATGGAAAACAACGCTAGAGGCCAACTTCAAGCCAGTTGCACAAGTCAACATCAAGTGTGGCATATACCAAGGAGATGCTATGGTCTGCATAGGCCTGGACCCCCTCACCCAGATCGTCACCAATAGTGGTTATGCATATCGACTACAAAACGGATTGACCATCAGCTACCTCCTCTACATGGATGACATCGAGCTGTATCCCAGGGGTGAACATTGACTCAATGATCCATACCACCAGACTATACTGAGAAGAACAGGGGCGGAGGGGCTGGAACAGCTCCTCCAGGTTGATGACAGGTGCCAGCCAGGCATTGACCGGCTCCAGTGATCGCCAGGAAGGAAAAAAGCGATGAACCACTCCAAACTCATTCAGCGAGTCCACCGGAAAGCACGTCAGACAGGTCTTCAGCTTCACTAGCCTACCGCTGCATTTAAGCTAGCGACGCTGGTGCTTCCTCCGCAAAGGTGAGCAGGTATCTCTGACAAAAAAGGGGGCAAAGATTCCTGAAATCGGAGATCCAGGAGCAAATGACGATCGTACACCAATAGAGCACTGATGTTTCAAATAACAGTTGTCAGATACGGCACAGACACAAACAAAGTTGTCGGTGACAGACGGTGACCCGTGTACACTTGCCCCATCTTTTACATTTTTAGCTGTAATACACATGACTCAATTCTGAATTTCATTTTGAGCTGCGGATTTACTTACACACAACACATTTCCTTGTAATTGTGACTGACATGACAGAAACTGAGCCACAGTAATGACTTGGATTTCTAATCTGCAGATAGGCCGTGATGGATCTAAGGCAGCTGCTCATATACGACACACACACACACACACACGTTAGATGCATGAATTGCAGATATGCACAGCAGAGGAAATTACACATCATCTCTGCTGATGCTGTGTGGTTGTAGAGCCTGATGGGACCTACATACTAATGGAACAGCGAGGTGATGAAAGCAGGAGGGCGAGTGTGCTATCTCGTAATGAAAAGAGAGTAAAGGACTCTGAGCTTGAGTGGATTTTTAATGGTGAAGCAGACACGATAAGGAGGAGCTTCGTAAGAGGAAATTCAAATTAATGTTAAACGCAAAAAAACTGACATCAAATCTTATCTGGAGATGATCATCAGCTGCTGTGCAAAAGACCTCTGCACAGAGGGAAATTACTGAAATAAGTGGGACACAACTCACTCTGAAGCTGCGTGTATTAACATGCGTGCAGTGGTCCTGCCAATGACCGCGATTCCAGCTTTATCGGGCCATTTTATGGGAAGTTAGTGATGTGATGAGCGATTGTCAGCATATAGTCGTGGTTTGGCAGATCACTTGCTGCTTACTGGCATAGCTATTATGGAAGAGTGGGAAACTCATGGTGTCTTTGAGAGAGTAACAGACTTCATATGGAGGGCGTCAGTACTTAAAGACACCAATTTGTTTCTCATTTGATGTCTTTGGTCAGTGTTGCTTCTGGATTTTAACTCATCCAATGATCTTCCCCAAACACTAACCATGTTGTTTTTGTGCCAAACGTCTAACCTCAAACAAACTAAAGGACACATGTGAACATTATCATGATTATGGCCTACTGAGCCTACTGGAAGCCCGTGATGCTGCTGCTTGTGGTGCTACAGGCTTGTTATGATCTAATTCCTATGGGTCTTTTAGGGCCTGAGAGACTGGATCAGATTGCAGATCCCTGCTGAACGGTCGCTTCCGAAGGCTCTAAAACACTGCAAATGTGACTCTACATGCATAAGATTCCATGAAACCCATGAGTAGGGATGATTGATTGTTGGTGTTAGTGTCTGTGTGAGGATTGTTGTAAATATGAATAATTTGAAAAATGACCTTTAAACGTTCTTTAAAGGTTCATGGTTTCTTTTATTTCAATAACACTGTACTAATCAGATTAATACAGAGAGTGGCTGGTATAAACATGTGTACACACAAAGATCCATTTGTGTAACAAAGAAGGTTCTGAAATTCAGACGAAGTGTCAGCTTGTTTGTGATTTGTCTGTACGTCAGTCTTTCTGCCTTTTAGACTTTGTTGTTGAGATGTTGCTGTTTTCTCACATCTCAGCTCTTATTTTGGTGACTGTTGTATTATCATACTCACCAGAGCCACGGTCAACATGTTGTTACGGAGGAGAATTTACTTTTATGCTTAAATTTAGAGTCAATGTGGGTTTTTAGGTTCAGATTAGGATTAAATTAGATTATGATTTTGATTACGATTCCGATTTCTGTGTACAGAAATAAAAAGGACTGACTGTGTTTTGCACAGATTGTAAAAGGACCAAATGCAACATCTTTTCGGATGATTAAAACCCCACATTTATTAACAGAAAATAAGTTTCACATTAAACGTTAGGTTTAAAGCTAGTTGAAGATAAAGATTGTGGTTTTGTTCAGGGAAAATGCACATGCTGAGTCACTGTTGAGGTTTTCTTTATTAAATCAGATCACAGCCTTTTTCTAACCCTAACCGATTGCTCTACGCGCTGAACACACCCTGAACCTGAATGTTGCACTGCTTGCATTGACAGGCTGTGGTGTTAAAAACAACTCATCAGCAGATGCTTGGTTAAACTTCACTAATCTTCACTCTAGAGTGCAGCCAGTTTCCTGTAATACTGCAACAGGGATTCCTAAAATTTTGCAAACATAAGCAACTTCTTCCTGGCTGCTTGATGTTTAAGCATAATATTTAGTTACAACCTCTAAAAGCATCATTTACAGAGTCCCTCTGTGGAACAGTAAGCAGCAGCTGCAAATGGGAAATAGCTGAAGACCTCCAGTCCTGGACAACCAGCGCTGGACTTGTTTTCCATTAGTGACTGATTGGACAGATGTATTGATCACTTGTACATTTTGTGATTTATTCCTCATTCATTGTTTGTCCTGTGTCATTTGAAATCCTTTCCCGGAGAAGCACTTTCCACTTTAATCCATCTCTGTGACGACCGACATCTTTTGCTTTCAAATTGCTCGAAATAATCACCACTATGGAAACATGGAAACTGTTTATACTCTTCAGCTAAGAAATAACCAATGAGATTATTTCTACTGAAAGTAAACTGATCTAACATCTAACGCTTTCTGTAGTTGGTGGCCAGTTTAGGGATGTGATGATGATACATTAAATATAGTAAAGAAAAAAATAGGTAAAGCCATAATTCAGCATTTGGGAAATACACTTATTCACATATACAGTGTCATATCTGTAAGATATGAAGCTGGTGCCAGGAGACGTTTGCATGTCCACAGAATGCAAACGAGGGAGCAGCTTACCTGTGTCCATCCTGCCAACAGCTGCTCAGGATGTACTTTTTAAAATATTACATTAAAATCATTAACTTGCTCATCCATAGTCAAACAGGGTGATCAGTATAAATGTATGTGGTACAGCTACAAGTACATGCTGGACTTCTTCCCTGGGTAGAAATACTTAAAAAGGTCTTAAATCTGCAAGTATTAGATAAGTAAGCAAACGAAATGCATGATATTTAATCAGGTTTAAGGGGCTGGAGCCTGGTTCTTTGTCTCCACCTGCTTTCAGTTGTTGCAGCCACAGGTTTCTCTCTCTTTAAGTGCAGTGTGTGTGAGATCATGTAGATTAGGTCCAGTGTGACCTTCATCCGGAATCTGAGGCTGAAGCTCTTTCACACACGACTACCTTCTTCCTGATTGGGCTACCAAACAGTCCTGGGAACCAGTTGCTCTCACTCTTCACCTGCCCACATCCTCTTTAATTGGGATCAGTGTCGAGACTGTAAACGTTGAATCGGCTCGCGCCTGTTAATGAGAGCCTCTGATTGGCTGTTCAGCGTATCGAATGAGTGCACGAGAAGAGATCAGAATTTTAACAAAGCCAGAACAATTTATAACTTTTCTTCAATAAGCTAAGCCTGCTTTCATTCCAATTTGCACATCCACGCCTTACCTCCCTCTCATGCAAGCGCAGGAAGTGCTACATTCTTGTTGGTTGTCATCTTTGTGGTGTGTTCAAGTGTCATTTGTTGGCCCAGACAAAAGGTGAAGCAGCAGTAGAATTTCTTTGCTGCTAGATCTTTGACGTGTGCTGGGTGCGTCATGGCCTCTAGAGTAATTTGCTGTTGCTCATTAGTGAAACTTTGTACTTGCCCACAGATTTGTATATTTGTGCTACAATTGCAGACTGGTCAGGTGGTAGTGACTCTACTCTGCTTCTCCACACACACGTATGCTGCAGTTTTAGGGGTGGGCTTGCACTATCATTGTACTTTGGTTGTTCGTGCTGCAACCTCCCCACAGTGGAGATGTTAGGGTAGGTGTTATAGTTTAGTTTTAGTTATATCAGACAGGAAGGTTCAAAGTCTTTAGAAAACTCCATCCATCCATTATCTGTGACCGCTTATTTTGTTCAGGGTTCCAGCTGTCATTGGGTGAGATGTGGGGTCCATCCTAGACTGGCCTCCAGTCTGTCTCAGTGTCAAAATGGAGAGACATACACCGACACTTGCATTCACACCTACGGGCAATTTAGAGGCACCAGTGAACCTAACATGCATGTGTTTGGACTGTGGGAGGATCATGCGACCTCCACACAGAAAAGGCCACACTTGACCAGGATTTGAACTGGGAACCATCCTTCTGTGAAGCAGCAGCACTAACCACTCCACCACTGGGCTGCATTAGAGTCCTGTTTTCCCTATATATATTTTTTTTATTTGATTAAAACAACACGCTTAGACCCTCTGCTATTTGCTATTTGTCTTTTGATCACATTTGTGCTTCCATTTTGTTATTGTGCTTTTACAATTACTGTTTCACAGCCCCTTCAACAAATTTGACAGACTGACACTATTTCATCTGGCTGTTGCTTCCCTCACACTTACTAATTGGGGACTTGTCTGGGATTGTTCAGATTTTGTCACTGGGTTGTATTAGGTCTAATGTGGTTACCAGGTCTATACCAGAAATATGAGTGTGTCTGTGGTCCAACAATGTTATAAGAACACAGCGTACAAGGTCACACTGGGTTGTCCCTGGTCATAAATCATGAGTCCTTTAATCATCCATCCATCAATTAGTGCTGCCCTCTTCTCCTTGAGGGTCATAAAGGGCCTGGAGTCTACCACTGGGTAAGAGGTGGGATACACCACTTAATCACAGGGCTGACAGAGGTGGTCTCACATGCACACCTACGGGCAAATCAAAGTCACAGGTAATCTAATTTGCATGTTGTTGGATTGTGGGTAGAGTGAAATGAAAACCCAGGCAGGAAAAAGGCAAACATGGAAAAGCATGTGTGGGCTTTTGTATCACTGCTGACCCTGCCTTTATTTTTGTCCGCGTTGCTTGACAATAGCATGCGCAGACTAACTTAAAAACTCAGAAATTTAAGTCAGGGTAAGTAGATTTTTTGTTGTAGTGAAAATGTGTAACAAGTTTCTTTGGGAAAAGAAAGAAAACCACAAATATAACTAATTATTTAACATATTGAGTATAATTTATAACATGTTAGGATCACAAGCAAACACCAATACTGTCCGTTAGAAAATCTAAAATATGTAAAAAAAAAAAAATGAATGAATGAAGTCAGTTTTCCTTTTACTGTCCAACAGCATCCAGCAGCCTCATTATAATTCCTACAAGCATCTGTGAATACCAATGAGGTCTGGCTGATATGTTCCTGCTGTCTGTTTGGCAGCAAAAATAAAGGGCAGCACGGGAGCTGAATGTTCATCATTTGATATTAACACCAGACAAAGGAGGCCTCTTTGATCAAGGCCAGAAGGTCAAACGCAACAGCTGTTGTGACGTGCTGACGAGAAGCAAACCTTTTCTTCTTCGACCCGGGGGACCGAAGCCTCCTGCCAGGCGGGAGCCGCATGTGCATCTTTGAGAGTCTCATAACACAGTGGATTCTGGGAGGATTTTTGAAATCCTCTGAGGATGATAGGAACACGCATTCACGGTCCTTTAGAGTGGCACCTTGCAGACATGCACACACATTAATCTACACTTGTCTGGATTCTCAAACTGCGAGCTGCATGTTTTTACTTCTATAAAAAGTCTTTTTCAAAAGGCTTGTTTATGTTTTTACGTTACGGTGCCTGCAGGCGATTTCTTTATTCTCCTGCTTCTACACGCCTGTCTCATCACGTGGTGTGCAAAGCATGGGCGAGCAGGAATCAAACACAGAAACTCAGCAGACTCACTCAGATTAATAAAAAAAAGTGGTGCATAGAAGGTCTTCCAGGTGGACGGGCTGACAGGCAGCAGGCACAGGTACGAAGCTGGAAACAGGCAGACTGGCAAAAGACAGTACAGTACGATCTGGCAACGCAGTGGGAAAATGTATGAGTGACAAGCAGCACTGTAGATAAAAATAAAGGACATGAAACTATGACTCTACAAATCGTTTTTTGTCAAAACTAAAAAGAAATTGAAAAGCAGTAAATGTTTCATATATAGTGTTTTTTTTTTAAAGCCGCCAGTGTAAGGAGACATAAATCTTGAAGGTTAGTCAATTCAGTTTCAAGAACTTTGAAAATTTCTTCAAGTGCAAACCTCCCTGACTCTGCAGAGACCCACCCCAGGAAAATAAGACCAAGAGTTACCTCGCTGCAAAGGATTAAAGTCCAAAGAAATGCTTTCCAACTTGTTTGTAATAGGCCTTAAATCAGGCCTACCTGAAACCCATAAGGTACAAAGAAGCAGCTCGCGTAGGCTGTCTTTGTCCATCTTTGGACAATTTACAATCGCAACAACTGCATGTAAGTCTTTATGCACTAATTCCTTTTCAGCTCTGTATGAAATGCTAAAATTTAGCTCATCTCTCTTTCATGCAGCATCAGCTGGTGTGAATCTTTCTTACAAGTGAATGTGTCCAAGAGTGAAGAGACGTTCACTGATTTTTATGGGACACGTCTGCATCTCGTACTCCTACCACGATCAAAGTAGAGTGTAATACTTGCAGTAAAGCATGTGGAGATATCTAGGAAACGTAGTGGATATAAGAGGGAAATGGGACAAGCCAAACAAAAACAGGTGTTTGGGTGGACGGAGAAGGTCTGATGATCGGGATTAGGAGACAGGTGAACAGGTGGATCTGTGGAGTCAACTGATTCGGGCAGGGAGGAGAGTCCAAGGACATCTGGTGGGTGGATGGTGAGCGGCAGAAAACATGAGCAGAAGGGCTAAAATAAACAGGGGTGAGGCAGGAATTGTGACACATGCCATCCACCAGTGGACACTTGAATCCAGTGCAGCACCGAGATGCTCAAAGCGCTTTGATGTGCAGGAGATGCTTCTCATTCAGTATTTGTCAGATGAAAAGAATCTTCGGAGCCTTTTTCATTTTTTTTAACCTCCACTACCCTTTGAGCGACTTTGATGTAGCTGATAGTCTACAGGGACACGCGGCAGTTATGAGATTGATATATTGTTGAAAAGGCTTTCAAGAGAAAACCGACCATGACACAGTCACTGCAGCCTTGTTAAAATCTTTAGTTTGGGCTTTAGAGGAGGAAATGCACTGACTGAATATCAGATGCAGGAAAACTGTGCTGTTGGTTCAAGAGCTGAAAAACTTTTTTTTGACAAATACCTTTGGAGGCATCAAAGCTACATTTTCTCAAGTGTGTGTAGATGGTTGTTCAAAGCGTGTGAAAATAAAAGCCACACTGATGCTGATTATAGATAATGACTAATAATTGACTTTGATCAGATTTATAAAAGTGGAAGACAGGAAGACACAAGTTGCTTTGGGAATCATCATCTGTGATGGTATGCGTTGTGTGGACATCACTGACAGCCTTTATACTTCAAGTATTTTGTTAAGTACAAAACATCTTGTTGGTCTATTGTATGAAATAAATGTTTTCTAATTTGCTTTTTGGACGTAAGAAAGTCGAAATAAAATACACTGAGACGATATATTGCATTCCTCTTTTTAATTCAGCATATATAAGGTCGAAAAAAGAAATCAGAAAAAAAGAATATTTATCCTTTATATTCACATTTTTGCAACAATGATTGCAATAAAACCATGTGAATGCAAAATAAAATTAACATTGTTCAATAGACAATGTGAAGTTCTTCCACGCTACAGGCAGGAGCGTCATGTTGTGAGGTACAGTCGGCACTTTGCCTGCTATGGCGGCGAACAATCTCTGTTTTATTTGGCAAAAAAAGCTGTTTGAATTGTTCGAATGTGTTAAAGTTCTCGACTGGAAAACGAAATCCCAGCTCAACAGAAAGGCCTCCTCACCACACGGCGTGCAAAGAACAGAAATACACCACTGTGTGACGTCAGCTACACCTCGTCTATAAAATGTTTGCTAAATGAAACTGATTCTAAATTAAAGAAACTCCACTGCATGACCACCACAATTGTGCCATTTAAGTTGATGTTTAGCCCATAATTAATATAAATTTAATCTAAGAGATTATTTGAATCTGTCAGTGTGCTGTGCAGTTGCAATGAAAGTTTCTTTTTCTTGGTCTTACATTTTGCCCTGTAGTCCAAAAATACAAGTAATGTATTTAATGTTTTGTCAGTGATCGTATAAAACCACAAAAATCAAATCTTTTTTGCTATGTATTTGCTCTTATATCAGGGGTCAGAATGGGAGACTGGATCTGCCTTTAACCACGAGGTTGTTGTCTGCTTCTCTTGTACGCCTGACATTGATTTTCCTGCCCTGACAGTGTGGTCACAAAGGTTTACTCGTCAAAAGGAACCGTGTCAGGACATCGGATACACTTAAAGAGACGGACATTTTATAGGATGTTTAACATGTCAGCAGGATCACAACGAGACAACGAAGGAACTCAAGCCGTCTGTATGGAGGAAGAAACTAACTCCATGCTCTTGTCTTACTTTGAAATGGCTTGATTTTTTTTTTTCTTTTAAATATTAAACCAGTCAATAAATAACAGTACTCATTCCTGGTCAGGACCAAACTGTTCCAGTTCTAATTTTGATCAGTGAATAATTTCTGTAGTATTAAATCACTCACACACACACACACACACAGTCAGGTAAATGGTTCTGTGGTTCTTCACGCACCTGGTTACGAACATGTTCCTCTGAGGACAAATTCTCGACAAAGTACCTGAGTCAGCATGGAAACATTCCGTGGGATCAGCACCAAAGACAGCACTTGTTACAACTTCTTAAAGGGCCACGCACAGATTTGTGTTGATCTTTTTGGTCACTTGCTTAATTAATACTATTTTTTGCTGTTTATTATCCGTCAGTCTGCAGCCTGCATTAGCTTTTTGGTCAACAATCAAAACCTTTACAGCTTTTTTCCACAACCACGATACAGACACTATAAAAACTGTCCCTACTGACGGTGAGTGTCTGTCAGTGTCTGAACCTGGAATTATCTTATCTTATTATCATCTTCGTGATTTCACTAACTTCTGCACTTAGCACACGTGAGCAGCAGCTCTTCTTTTCCCCACAGAGGATGGAGCAGCTTTTCATCTCTGTACCTGTTTGCTTAGTTGATTTTCCAAGACACCTACAAGTTGTTCACATCCACAGTTCAACGGAGGAGACACTGGCACAAATGAACATATGCTGAGCTTTTTAAATATTTACTCACATTATGTTGCTTCTTGCAGTTGGCAGGCTGTATTAAGTATGCCAGTAAATGTAGCTCTGATTAATAGATGAGGAGTCTGACTTGGCCTTACTGCTGCCACAGATGGTGACCTCTTTCTTCACTGTCATGGGGCGGGGGAGGAGGAGGAGGAGGAGGAGGAGGAGGAGGAGGAAGGAGCACAAAGGCAAAGAAGCAGAGATAACAAGGCAGAGGGAGATGAGGCAGGAGAAAACAGAGATATTGAAATAAGATCCGTCTCCAAACAGAAAGTAAGCTGTGTTTGGATGAATTTTAACTGTAACTCCCTCCAGCTCTGTGAGGAAAAGCTGCACAGTTGCTACACTGTTTTATATTTAAAGGAATAGTGCAATAAAATACAGGCTTGGAATGTGGGACTGAAAACTGCATCGCAGCAAACTCAGCCCTTTTCTAATCGATGCCTGTGTGAAAAAGCTTCACTGTCTTCTTAAAATTACGTTGCTTCCCAACTAAACCGTTGTTTGCACATGGATGAACAGGTTGGCCGGATGATCTGACGGCAGTTTGACGTGATACAGCCTCGGTTCGTTCTTCCAAAGTCATGCTGGCCACGTGGTCCTGGCAACACATCCACAATCTCAAAACTTCAGTCTGTGGTAAACCTGATAACTTCTTACATTTTAATTTTGTTGGACCGGGAGTCCATGCAACCATGAGGAGTTCTGGAACTGTTGAAGTATTTATAATACAGAGAGTTTTTGTTGCGGTCAAAACAACTCAGATCCTGTTTTTGATAAGAAATAGAAATGAATGAACTGTTGACCTTTAGCACATTTATCTAAAATCCAACAAATTCACCAATATACGTGTATGATTGGTGACTATTTTGCTAGTGGTCAGACAGCGCATTGTGTTCAGGGTTGGAGCCTGAGCTCTCAGCTCAGGATCTCAGCTCTCACTGGGTGAGAAAGGAGGACGTTCACAGACAGACAATCACACCTACAGGGGATTTAGAGTCACCAATTAACCCTACATGCATTTCTTTGGACAGCGGGAGGAAACCGGAGCAGCTGGAGGAAAGGCAGAAAGGCCACAGTCGGTAGAGGACACGAACCCACGACCTTCTAGCTGTGAGGCGCCACACACATAATAAGAATAATAAATACCAGCTCTTATATAAATTGTCGTACTTTAACAACAGCTATGCAGATACATACGGTGAAGAACAAAAATACGCTGCGGCGTTTTCTGCGCTCAACGAGGTTTTTCAAACGTGTGCGTGTGAGTTCTATCATATGTTTAAAGCAAAGTACAACTAGCGCAGTTGTAGAATTGTTTTAAAATGTGTGGGGTCGGGCTGAACACCCCCCAATCTAATTTCATACATACTCGCTATGACAGTGTACATCAGTTTCATGAAGGTTACTCTGCTTGCTTCTCCCTTCTCCTCCACCCTCTTGTCAGTATGACGCTCTGAATAAATGAACAGCAGCTCTGAAATCATGAAGGGTCCATTTCAGTGCCAGACTACTGACACTGTCAGTGCCAATTTATGAGCATGCATATACACGATGCCAGCAGTGTTGTGGCAGTCAGGCACACAATGCATGTCATCAGTTTCACTGTGACTGCAGCACAGAGTGAAGAAAATACAAAAGCTGTGAGTCAGGAGGAGGTGGAAACGGAGAGACGTGGGGTTTTTTTTCTTTGCAGATGTTCAGCTTTTGAAAAATCAGCTGGTATTTAAGTGCAAATGATTCGATTTGTGTCCATAAATGTATAACGCACGTGTTTGCTGTTCATTTGTTTATAGAAATATGTGAGTACATTTTGTTCCAACACGATCAATCGAAGCACAGAATTCTTTCCTAATGCACATCTGTGGCCTGGAACTAAAACTTTGTCTAATGTGCCGCTTAAAAAAAAATACATCCTTGGTGATCAAAAAACAAGTGGTGCACTAAGCTTTATACGAGTGACTACAACCTCTAGTGTCCATGTGACTTACGCAGACGCACTATGATGTTATCGCCTTAAGGTCTTTTGCTAATCTAAAAGTGTTCAGGGGAAACCAAAACCATAAAGGGCAACTTCACCAATTATTAAGTAGCTTCCTATGGTTGTAGTTTGTGTTGTACATGAATGTGAATAGCAATCAACCTCATATTAAAATTCTTCTGTTCCTCCGGCCAAAATAAATCCTCCAGATGAAAGAGCCGGTTTTCCTTCCCGAGGTGTCAAAAAGTGCAGCCTTGTCCAGTCCGATTTGTGTTACATGCTGACGTGTAGGGAACCCTAAGGCCAGCGCGTCAATATTTGACGTCTGAAGCAAAAAGTGAAAAGTTTGGAAGTGAGGCGTATGGTACAACAAGACACAGGACCTTTCCACAGGAGAACGGGGTTTGATTCTGGTGCGACATGTTGTCCACTCTAACATCGTAACACAACATGGCGCATGTGGTTACTACATTGTAGTAAGGACGTACGTGTGTGACGTCACTGTTTGTAGGGTTTTGTTTTTATGTACGTCAGCCATCTAATTCAATATGAGCTAATATTTTCCATGAAATGTTTCAACGTCTGATATGTTGTTTATGTTCTATTGTGAATAAAATATAGGCTGATGAGATTTGCAAATCATTTCAATTCTTATTATTTACACTTTTTTTTTACACATCATCCCAACGTTTTTGGAGTCGGGGTCGTACTTTATCTTGTAACTTAACCTTAACCCATGTTGTCTCTGGATGTAACCTTACCGTGAAGCGGCTTTAACGCAGCTGTTGTGTGTGTATAAAGTCTTTCCTGGGCGTCAAACAGTGGGTCAAACGCTAACGTCACAGGGTACCTGTGGTGTCAACGTCACCACAACACACAATTTGACGCCTTAGGAAAAAAAACATGTGACATCATCTGAAGGAGTTTTCTGGCTCTATTTAGTCAGTGTTTTCATTTTTTTGTATCATTCATAGCATATCAGGAGCCCAGAGCTCATTTCATCTTCCCATTAAATGAACAATAGCTGTCTGTCATTGCCCTTTCACATCAAAGCATCTGGTACCGATTTGGCATTCAAGGTGTCGGAGTTAGAAAACAAACAATCAAAAAGCCTTTTCTCCCACTGTACCTGTACTTTGTGACTCTTTCCTTATCTTTTTTTCCCTTTTTCTTTTGAAACAATAACACAGACTATTACAAAGCGCTGAAGCAGGTAATTGCTCCAAAACTAATTAGCTGACGAGTCAAGGACAGCTAAATGCAAAAAAAAAAAAAAAAAAGGGGAGGGCTGGGGACTTTTCTGTGACAACAAACAAAAAGGGACAAAAAGCAATTAGATAGAGAAAAAAAATCTGAAAATGTGGCGTGTAAACAACGGATGAGGGCAGTTAGGGAGGGCATCCAGCAAGAAAGAGATTAACTGGAATAATAAGAGTCACATTATTATCAACACACAATCGCATACTGTAGACTGCCCCCCTTTTTAAATCTACTTTACACAGATATAATCCTCTTCTTCTATCATTATCTTTTTTCCCTGAAAATGGGATTTCACCATCTTTCTGTATCAATTTTTATTCTCTAATACGCCTAATCAGTTTTTTTCCCCTCCTAATCTTTTTCTTGCTGTTTTTAAATTTTCTGGAGAGTCAGAAGGAGCCAATTACTGCTCGACTCTACTGTAGATTAACTTTAATCCATTGTACACATCCAGCACACAGACACAAACATCCAGCAAATAGGATGCATTTAATGAACTTGTCTTTCCTATTTAAAACCATATTATGGAGCATTTACTCCTCTGGATCTCAGTCTTGCTCTTTATTATTTAAAGTACTCTTCACACTGTACACACAGTGTTTTTTTTGTCTTCTTTTTTTTTACTTAACTTTACAAATGAACGTAGAATAATTCAGACCAGACTTGAAAAACTGTTCTCAGTGTTGCTGGAAACCTCCAGTTAGTAAACTCTGAACAACAGCCCTTCTCCAGATTTGACGTTAAGAATTATAGATTACTTTATGATGTTGTTTTAGTTAAGAACCCAAAAGAATATTTTTGAGTGGTGTTATGAAAATAGTTCCATAGTATGGATCATATGTTTATAATATATGTTTACTAACATCATCAAGTCACTAGTAGCTAATATTAAAGTTACGTTTTAAAGTAACTGTTACATTTAGATGTAACATTGTTATTTACTCACGTTTTAATAACTTAGTGACAGCGAGTGTGCAGCATTGTGTTAAATGTTTTCATTAAGCCTGAGAAAGTTTGGTGTGAGCCACAGATATTAAGGGAATGATGTCTAATGTCTTTTTCGCTGGATCGAGTGCCTTAGTTTTCATTCTTTAAGCTCTGACTCAAAATAGGAAATTCTCACTGTGATGTTTTAGATTCACTGTTTTGCGAAAAACTTTTTTTTTAAACTTGTGTTAATGTCTTCTTAACTTTTTTGGATATTAAATTACTTTTTATGGCACAACTTGTTTTAGTCTTTAGTGATGTTCTTTAAAAACTTGAACCCTTAAGATTGTGCGATGTTTCTATGTTCATGTAATGTTTTACCGGGGTCCAAACGGTAAAACAAATTTGTTTCTGGCTAGTGTTGTGCAAATCGTGCTGGCGAACACTATTCCAGGTTCGGGCTTGCGGTGAATGACTTTTGACCATATTTTGACGTTGTTTTATCTTTTTTACAGTGTGTTTGTGTGTGGTGTCAATATGACACGCGCCTTAAGAAGGGTCATTATCTGATGCTGTGGGAGGAGAACGCGTTGGCTTAAAACACCTTTGGCAGCAAGGACCACGGCTAAAGTTGCTTCCTCTTGTTGGACTTTGTGTGTGAGTGAGTGTCGTAGAGAAAACAGAGGCATTCAGCAGACAGAGCTGTCAGTTTGCTCTCTTTTCCACGAGCTTCCTTTACTGTGTCACAGTGTTTCTGATGTATGTCGCTGCGTCACATTCACTTAGGGTGCTGCTCCAGCATCCTCCCACCAAATCCCTGTGGTCACGTCAGTTTCCTGAACCTGCCTCTTTTGTGTCAACATCTATTTTGTAACAGTTTAGTCGGAACATTAAGCTTCAGGCCTCGGCTGGAGTGACAAATCTGTGCCGCGCCCACCGCCATCCTGCTCGTGGTCAGCCACCCGGTGGATAGTCGCGTGGGAGGTGGAGGAGGGGTGGAGGCTCGGCTGTCTTGTGAATACAGATGATGTCAGATGTGGCCGGTTTGTTTTCAGCAAGGAATGTGACGTGTTTCACGGGTCGTGGGGTGTTGAAGCTGGTGACTCACTCAGCGAACAGACAGATGTAAAGTCCAGTGAGACTGGAGGCGTAGTGAAGACGGATAGAGGACGAAGACAGACAGATGTAGAAGGAGGAAAGGATGCAGGGATAGTGGGATCATCCCATCTCCTTATTTCTGGTTGTCTGTCAGTCACTTATTTCTTTCTCATGTCTCTCCATCATTTATCTCACACCTTCCATCTTTGCTTTCCTCCACCCATCAGTCATCGTTCCATGTCTCCATCCTTTTCTCTCCATCCTTTGCAATGTCCCTCAGTCCTTCCACGTCCTCACATTTCACAGTCACATCAATCTTTCCACTCATTCTGTGTCACTCTCTTTTCATACCTGCGTTCCTCTATTTGTCCATCTTGTTATTCCTCCACCCTCCATTAATCCGTCTCTCCAACCCTACATTCCTCCGTCATTACATCTGTATTTTCATCCCTACATCTGTGTGTCCACTTTAGTTTATTTCTGTGTTCCACCATCGTTGCATGTGCATCCATCATCACACTCCTTTACTTTTCTTGCTCTCATTTCATCTTTTCACCCGTCCTTACCTCCATCCTTCTGTCACCCCATTACTCCATCTCTTCATTCTGCAGTCATAATTCCATCTCTCCAATATGTTGTCTTTCCATTCTTACAGTTCACCTGTACTGCAACAATCTGCTCTATTTTCCCATCATTCCTGCATTTGCCACTGAATGTATCTATCCATCAATCACTCTCATCACTCCATTTCTTCATCCATGCATTTCTCTTCTATTCCATGTCTGTTTGTTCATTATCCACATTCTTCTCTTTTTACCTGCCATCACTTCCCATTTCATCGTTCTATCCCTCTGCACTCCTCCATCCATCCATCCATCAGTTTGGCTTTTTAATTCAATCTGTCTCTGTTCAATCATTCCTGTATCCATCATTCTGTTCATTCTTCCCCTGAGCACTCTCTGGTTCATCACTCCATCCATGCATTCTCCTGTGCCTCCAGACTCTTTTTTCTGTGATGGAACATCACTCCCTTTTTCTCTGGCTGTCTGTCCCTCAACCTCTCTTTACTTTCTGTTCTACTTCATCTCCACTTTGTTCTGCTAACAATTCATTGTTGCACCTTTTGTCTTTGCGGTTGTGTTCTCTCCATGTCACCTTTTACCTGTCATGTGTTGATTTCACTCCACTGCCAAATTGCTGTCACTATTGATGTGTGTCTGTGTGTTTGTGTCTGACAGAACAATGATCACACAGTGCCACAAACATGCATTATTTTTTTAGTAAACCACCATGTGTCATTTTCACGGTCACCTTTTCTCTTCACAACCTACTCCACACCAGGGTCTCACCTCCATGAAGTCTGAATCACACGAACACACACACACACACACACACACACACACAGAAAGGCATCTGCGCTGCTGCTTTCAGGCTTTGCAGACTGTAAATGTGAAGAGCTTCATGACACATTGGATGTGGCAGCAGGCAGAGGAGGTGAGGTGACGGAGCTCTTTGCAGTGTGAGAAAATGCTTACTCTGCTTGTCCTCTACATCGAGTGATGAGGGTGATCATACATTTATTATAAGTGTTCACACTCCACATTTGTTGGGGTAATAGAAACTAAAGTGCTGTGATGTAGTTAATGCTTTGTTTTTTGCACCTGCTTTGGATGCTGTCACATCATTCAGCACCATATCTACTGGCTAACAGGTACCTGTTCCACGTGTCTTTTCATTAGGATTAGGCAGAAAACAAGAAAGTCAGGGTTAGAAAGATCATTGAGTTGTTTAAAATAGACACTGGGTGAATAATGAAATGGTACGTGAACTGCCAGTCAAGGCAGAAGTTTGTCCTCTCCACTGTCCCCCATTGCTAACTCAGGGGGGATTTGTTGGGTTTCCTCTATAATGTCTACAGTCTTTATTATGTAAAGTGCCTTCAGATGCCTGTGTTGTAAATATGCAACTGTATAAATAAAGTTCAATTGAATTGAATTGTCTCACCTCTCCTGTCACCCATCCGTCCCCCTACAAATACAACTCTGATGCCTGTAATATTCACATTGCAACTAAATGTCCCACACATCTCACCCATAATAAATAAGCCAGCCAAACCATAACTATGGTTCTAATAATGAGAACGTGCCATTCAATTGCATAAGGACACTGAAAGTTGCTTTTAGTTCTGTATTTATTGATCAAACAGATGATGTGATGGGCCATTAACAATTAAAAACTGCTCTGCACGCCAAATAGTGGTGATAATCACTCACTGCACAAACTCTGAGTGTTTGCCGCACAGTTGATGGATTCTGTCCTATGACAGTGGCGGGAGGAATTTTGCCATTTGTCTTTGTTTTCTGTTCCAAATGATTTGGGCTTTAATCGAGGGTTTGTTCACACTACAAGCACTGATGCTCATTTCTACTTTAAAAGATTGTAAAGTTTGGAATTGGTCTTCATTTTTTAAAGTTTGGTTTGGTCCTGTGCAGTGCATCTTGTTTGTGCTCCATCTGGCACAAGCAGCATGACAACGAACAACAGAAGCATTTTGCGAATTGGTGGAAAAAGTAATGAAGTGCAAGCGACTATCTGAGCAGGTAGCTCTGATTACAGTGGGGTTACACAGGGGAACATGTACCGGGGTTTTTTTCTACAAAAGCAAAAACTCTGCCTAAATAACAACTGAAATAAACCAATATTAAATAGAGAGAGAAGGATCGGCCCTGCACCCCAGCCAGAGTCACTCCCCTGTGATCAGATCGTATGCACCCGTCAGCTATTTCCTTGAGCTTGTGGAAGCGCAGCCTCCTGCATTTGAGAGTTTTATATATGCCACCATAATTAACAAAGCCATACAGTGGATCTGTGCTTGATTTCCCATCTGTCATAGCAGAAGGAAACATCACTACAGTGTTTCACAAAGTTTTCATTCAACATTTGGCAGAGAGGTGGAGAAGTGTTAGGGTTTTTTTTGTTTTGTTTTTTCCAGGCATTTGGGTGGTTTCAGGGCGTGTTGATCATCCTGCAAGGTGTTGTTCAGGCACACGTCGCACGCTGTGCAGAATATTGATCATATTATTTGCATGCCACTCCAGATGTTGAGAGAGGTTTATTTGATTTACAGGCAGCAGGAGGTGTGCAGTATCACTGTTTCAGCAGTTTCGTCTGTGCAGGGTGCACACGGCAGAGATCACCACTGAGAAACAGCCATGTTTACCTCCTGTTCACACATATGCGCTCGCTGGAGACGCAGCCGGATGCCATTTTTTGAGGCATTATGACTTTACAGCCTCATGAGATTATTTAAAGATCTAAACAGAAATGTAAGAGTGAATAACACCCTCAAGGTTTATGCCAGTGGTATCTGCAACCTTTTTATCCTGAGAGCTACTTTTACAAAAGGGAAAATGGCAGAGTAGCTGTCTTTGCCAGACCTCTGCCAGAGAGCTAAGATATTTTCCAATAACCTATGAGATAATCAAGTTTTCAAATTTATGTAGGCTTCATTAACCCTTTGGCGAGCTACTTGGTAAGTGGTAGCTTGTGAGCGACGTGTTAGAGACCCCTGGTTTATACAATAGAATTGTGTGAATTCAGCTGATTATTGCCTGAGTCACCATCTTCTCCATGGCAGATATATTCACAATTCTGTAACAAGAGAGGAAAATTTGACTTCCTGTTCGCTTTTCTATTGACTTTTGGGTGTGAAAAATTAGTAGATCCTGCTTTACTTAACATTCATAATGACTGAGCTTTGCAATGATGAATGACATGATTAAAAACTGATGTTTTATGTGCAGGCAAATTCCGAGATTTACACTCATCCTATATTCCATTAAGGGAAAACTGTGAGCTGAGTTCTTTGATTTTTTTTTTACAGTATTCACACCTCCATAAAAGCTCAGCTGCTCCATTATCATCATAATCATACTTTTCAGCACATCATTGGCCTTTAGAAATCATAAAATGGTTCATTCTTTCCCGTGAAAGGAAATAGAAACAGATTGATACTCCACCACCCAGAGTGACCCAGATCCATTGTATTTGGACAGTATTGCTCATTATTTGCTGTGCTGGAGAGTCCAAGGACTGAATGTGCACCAGAGGAGGTCAAATATGTTTGTTAAGTGAAAGAATAAATCCCTTGACATCATTATTGTCCTTGTACATGATACTAAGTTGAATTTAGGCAAGTGCTTCTTCCTCTGGAGAATAAATGTGCTCACCTTGTAATCTACCCATTAGACTTCGTGGCCTTTCGGGTCACCAAAAATATCAGGATTGTTTGAGACGGAGGGTAAAACTATGGGATGGTATGATTTGGACGATGTGTTGATAAGTTTGTCACAATAATGGCAAAGGGTACCTGTGCTGTTAATATGTCGCGCCAAAGGATGTAAAAAGGGGCAGAATTTTCTGCCGCTGAGGAACCTTGAGGTCCAATAATTAGCTTAGTGTAGATTGACTCTTACTGTAGCCCTGTTTGTGCAGTGATCTACAATATACACAGAATTACACCATGATTATAATCATTTACCAAAAAAAAAGACACAGGATGAATCAAATTGGACAAACACACCATACAACTACCAAGACTAGTTGCAAAATGACAGAAATGGACAAATCACAGGTAACAAATGAGCACAGAAAGGCAGAAAATGACCTCAGACAGCTCAACATCCAGTGCATTCAAAAACTTTATTTATATACTGTGGCACCAATTTACAACAAGCAATGAGCTCAGTGCACTAAGCCTACTCATGTCGAGACTTTCGAAGAATTATTAGCAACCAGACACTTGAATTTTCCTGTCCACATGAAACATCAGTATCAATTGCATTCTTCTCCGTCTCTTACCTGCATTGCACCATTGGCAAAACAACAGCACAAATGAAAGAGACAGACGCAGCAGGGGAAGAAGCAAATGAGGCAAAAGAGGACTGAAGAAGTACATCAAGAGAGTGACAGAGAAAAAAACTACGTTTGAAACAGAATGAAAAATAACCTGAAGCAGGCTGCCTATCACGGCTCATCCACTGGCTCCTGTTTGCTCTAATTTATACATTAGCTAGTGAGGCACTGTTTCTGAGGACACAGTCTGCAGACTCCTGGCTGTGGGAATAAATAGTGCTGACATAATGGTATGCACATTGCACCCGTAAAAGTAAACTTTAAGCTGTCTGCTCGGTGAGCGGGTACCAAGGTGCAGTCATGTATTGTGTCTGAAGCCTGAGATTTGTCTTTTTTTATGCGATTTATCCTCAGTGAAAGAGAAAGTCCCGGAGGGGTTTGGTTTCCTCAAATCATATTTTTATTCCCGTCAGCTGCAGCTCCCATGCAGCATGGAATAAAAAATAATTTAAGCGTGGCTGCTTCTTGATGTGAAAACATTGTGGTAATAGTTTTATCCAGAGCTGTTTGTGTCTAGATACTTTTTCTGTCTTTTTTTTTTGTTTGTTTGTTTGTTTGTTTCATGTCTCTTTCCTGCTTGAAACTCCTTTGTTCTCTGATCATTTTTAAAGTTTCATGAGTCGAGCACAGGAAGTACTGTGTCAAGAAGTGCTTGTAGAGAGGAACTGGCACACTGAGAAGAAATGGTGTCGCTACAAAATGAGACATGATTCAGTCTTTACCAGACACATTTTGGTTTTACTTTAATAACAGATCTAGAAGTTTAATTGCCAGCTGGAGTGAAGAGAGAGAATTAGAGCAAGTTTGATTTTATAATCAACATTCCGTTTCACAGGCTTTATTGGAAAGTGTTCGGCAATGCAGTTTTTTTTTTTCCATCCTCCTGTAAAATGTGACTCTGTAACAGCAGGGACGCTTTACATTTGGGCCACAGCTCACAGAGTAGATGATTCGGTTTCAGTGAAGCGACTTTCTTTTGCTTTTGTAGCTACACAGTCTGACGTAAGCTACAACAAAGCCGTTCTACTGTTTAGGATGGAAACGTGTGTTACACCAGTTTTCAACAGATGCTTGCTGGCCTGGGCTCACTGCTCCAACAAATACCACTGTGGGTTGAAGAAGAGTGCAGCGACAAACAGGTTGAAGAACTTGTCGTGATTTGCAGGTTTCAGGGAGCTTCCATGTCCATGGAGCCACAAATTCCTTCCACAAAAATCATACTACACAACATTTCTGTGGCTGAGAGAATACACACAATTAGAGCTTAATAGCTATAGCAAGCACTCAGCTTTGAGTTTTTTACAACCTTGACGTGCAAAGACCCGGAGTGTCAACGGTGTCAGACGTGTTGCTGCTGATGACACTTTCAAATTAAGCACCGAGAAGTGAAAAAATCTTAATGGAAAATCTGCTTGATGTGACACAGAAACGAAACTATGGCCAAAACAAGTGTGAGTGTCCACTGCAGTTCACACAACCCCGAAAGCCACCGGTCAGGCACCATGTCACAATGGTTGAGGAACTATTAGGACTGAATTACTGCCGCTCCACCTTTAATCCACTCGCTGTTTATCCACCGACCTGCGCGTAAGATGGAGTCAACAATTAACTGACGCTGCACATTTCAGCTGCAGGCAGCACCTGCAGGGCATCCACAGAAAGTAAAATTCACATTTGAAATTGTTGAAAACCCAGGAAAACACTAAGCAGCTCTGTGTTTCTGCCTCTTCTCCAGCTCTAACATGCATTCAAATATCACAGCTGCACAAAACTAAAAATGAAATTAATGACATTTCAGCAAATGGTATAATTAACCTCATTTTAACCTCATCTCAAAACTTGGACCGACTCGTTCTTCATCATCTCTTTCTTAGCACAACAGATGTCCGCTCATGCAAATATGTTAGCACTTTTTTTCATAACAGGTCATTTAAAACTGCCGGAACTTTACTGGATTAACTGTGTCAAACAAAAGGAAAAACACATATTCACATATTCCCAGAAATTACCTGTAAAACCCGCTGTGCACAGTTCCTCAATCAGCCTTGACTTTTTATCCATCTATAAATGATGTCACCTCTGTGTTGCTGGAACCCTCCAGTGTTATGGTGATATGAACACGTGGCCTAATTGACCACTAACTTTTTTTTAGAAATTTCAATTGACATTTTTTTTTAATATTTCTGGATATTGTTTTAAATTTCAAAATGTCTTTAAATAATTTTGAATTTTTTTTTCAACAGCTTTTAAACATTTGTTGGCATATTTGTTGATCATTTGACAATTTTATTTCTTTTATGCTTATGTGTATTTTGCAGAAGTATCCGAATCAGTACAATGTAGTAAAAAAAAAATTATATTTTTATATTTTATATATTTTGTTGAAGTTTTAAAAAAAAACATTTCACTGATGCTGAGCTGCATCAAATGTCAATGAAAAGAATATGACACTAAGGCCATATTACTTTAATCCTCATTCAGAGTAACAGTCCATGTTATATGAAACAGTAAGCTGCTACTTGCAGCTTCACCCAAGCAGATCCAGGATCAGTAACCCCCCGTCTCAACTAGCAGACCACTGTGCAGTTCACTGTATGTGTGACTCATTTAATGCAAACGGACTCGGTCACATCCTAAATGTGTCTTAAATTTATGAGCAGAGGTTGAAAGTGTTGTAAATGGACATTTTTAAGTGCCATGTCAAAACAATAGGCGAGTGTCCACCAGAAGCTGAAGACACAGAGATGGAAAAAGAGCAAAAGGGAGAAGAGAGGAAATGAACAGAACAGCGAGGGCAGGATGAGATGAGGACAGGTGATTGAGACGATGAGAGGAAATTAGACAGAGGGGTAGATTAGATGAGAGGAGAGACCATGAGCTGTGGTGTGAGGAGGTGAGAACATATGAGAGGTGAACTGAATGTCAGCCTCCTCTGCCGATGGAGCCAACAAGCGTTTTGCATGACTGAACAACAGAATGACACCACAAAGTCTCTGGAACTATTGTAACTGACAGTGCAAAAATAATGTCTACATAAAAGTTGGAGGACAAGTGAAGTTGTCAAGGTTGTAAGTGATAATAGAGTTGATTTATTTCAAAATCTTGTTGCAGATATGATTTTATCGGTCTGTTTGGCAGATATAAGGCCATGCTTGGGTATTAGGTTGTGTTTTTTATAAGATGTGGATTATGTTCTGATGCAACACATTTTTTTGAAATGATTGAAGCCCAACATTTAATAACTAAGTGGCTCACAAGCCTAATTTGACTTAGGTTTAGGTTTCGAAAGCGCTTTAGCTAAGGTTACAGAAAGGTTGTGGTTTTAACCCATTTTCCTACATTCAGCCAAAAAGACTACTGTTGTACTGCAAGACCTGATATGTTGGCATAAATGATCTACATATACTTGATCTGGTAATAAAAGCACAATCCTGTTGCAGTTACCACAGCTGCAAAGCACATCTGCAATTGCAGTTGCGTTGTAAAGAAATGTCATTTACTGTATGTACAGATTCAGTTCAGAGTCTGTCTCAGTGACAATGCTGGGTTTACAAAAACTAAATAGGTGAGTACTGCTAATGCTGGTACCACACATGGTTGTGCAGCTGCTTGATCTGAACCTCAGTGCTCTGATAGTTAGATGCTGTGAGGGGCACTCAACTTGTTTTACACATCCAACGCTGTTTGACATAATTTAAGCTGCCTGACTTCATGGAGGTTGAAAATGCATCACACTTTTGTTGCTGCCTTGTACCTCACTCATCAGTCGCTTTGGATAAAAGCATCTGCTAAATGACTAAATGTAAATGTAAATGTAGAAATAATCAAACTTAAGCAATATTAATAATACTAATGGTACTTTGGTATCATTGTTTGTTCATGGTAGTTTGTTAATGTGAAAAGATACAAGATGGTGATATAAGACACATGTAAGTTCGATTTGAAGATGTAACCGTGTAAAACATGGTGGCATAGGGGTGAGAGGTGGTTAATTGCAATAGCAGAAGATCTTTGGGAAAGTGGAAAATGAAATGAAGGAATGAAGAACAAGACGAGCACTGAGTGGTGAGGACCACTGAAATAGAAGAGGAAAGAAGTGATGAAGAGATGACACCCTTAACAAGCTGACTCAGGCAAAGGATGGAGACTGGCAGACGGTGTGAAAGATAACGAAATGAGAGAATCGAGAAGAAAAAGGTCAGAGAAGGGAGAGAAACGGTAAAATGACAGGGGCAGAAGAAGAAAAAGAAATTAGGAGAACAAGCTGTGCTGTGGCTGACATCCATGATACAAGCAGGATGTTAACGAGCAGGAGATGGAGGGGTGAGTGTGGGGTGGGCGGAGAAGGGTGATGTATCAGAGCAGACCACCTTCCCTGATCTTTCATCTCTTCTTTGGATCATTAAAAACACACGAGATATGTTGTTCTATAAGGATTAAACTGCAGGATTTAAAACATCATCTCTGGCAACGCCAGCAGAACCAAGAGGTCCATCAAGCGCCGCTGGTTTCCTCTTCCAGTGGCACCTGCTTATTGTCATAAGCATCAACATGTAAATGTTGTTCATGCACAGATAAAACTATTTAAAGGAACATTAACACAATTAGATCATAAAAAAGGTTCTCACCTGACCCACCGAGAGCAACTTTAGGGTTTTGGCATGTAGGAGCGACCGGGAGCCTAAAACCGCTGAACCTGTGGTTCGGTTCAGTCTAGAAATATTTCTGTGATGCTGATTGTTTGATTCCACAGGCCTTAATTCCAGAATCTTTCATTTGTTCACAAAAACAATTCTCTTTTTAGTTTTATGTCAAGAAATGTGAGGCACAAGCGTGGACCTTTAAGTGCTCTCCATAAGGCGAACAGATCAACTGCCATTCATCCGCAATGGAATTACTGCACTGTGAATGCTTGTGTGGCTTTCAGCTAAAATTCAACAAAGTCATGGCTGAGCTGACACTTCAATGTTAAAAGCTTCTTATCTGCAGCACCGACAATGTCTGATCAATCCACTAACTCCTCTGGTCGTCTATTGGACACCTGAAATGGCTCTTGGTTTACCCGCTGCTGGCTCTGCTTCGTGGTCTTATAAAGCAGTTAAGGCTTTATCTTTAAAGTGTGTAGCTTAATATGAATTTCTATCTTTTGATTTTCTATGTATTTATTCATCACAGCTTTTTGTGGCACTTGGAACAAACCTATATTTGTTTTCCATCAACCTTATGTGCACTTATGGCAGCACTAGAATTCCCCTATTGTAACGTCTTGATATAACTTTTCCTCTAAAAGTTTTGATCCGTCTCATCTCGTGGGTATATGTCCACCATGATGGGACTGAGCTCAGTCAAAGTAAAGATCCAGGATAAAAAGCAGTTTATTTGCAAACCAATTTATCTGGCTTAGACTTGGCTGAGAATTAAAAGGCAGCTCCAAGATTCCCTGCCAGAATGATGCATCACATCCAAACAGCTCACCAGCGTGTAGTAGAAGAAGAGCTGGTTGAACTATCTGAGAAAATAAACATCTATCTTTACTGGCAGTGCCACTGGCAGACGTTCTTGCTAGATTCTGTTGGCTGTAAGTGTTTTGTTCCTCACTACGTATTTGTTGTTGCTACTTTATTTTAACTTCACTTTTTCCTCTGTCTTTCTAACCCTTTTTTCTTTGCACCCTGCCCCCAGAATACCTAATTTTGTCTCCGCACTCTCTCTATCTCTGCTCAAACCTCTCTTATTCTAAGTCTGACTGTCATATAATCATTGAAGCTGTTAGAGGTTGCTTGGGGAGGTTTATGGAGTATTTAGTATCAGCGAGGGGCTCTCGCTTTTAATTCGCTTTGGTTTATCTGTTGACTGGTAGCTTTAGCACCGCCTGAGCCTAAACATTGAGTGTTTATATCTTGGAGTTCTGTGGGCTAAAACTCCCGTGGTGGTTTTTATTCTGTCAAGCTCGTGTATGTCTCTGATTTTACAGTGTCTCTGTGTGTACGCCGAGGCTGATGCAGTTCTTGTATAAGTTCAATCGGTTTGCCTGCACGTTCCTGGGGTCACATTTTGCTGACAGGATGTGTTTACACCATTGAAAACAAATCTGCGAATGGTTATTTATTCAAATACACATTTCCAATTCCACCACTGCTGGTTTGGGCGGAATCTTTATAAATGGTTTCGTTAAAAAGAGTGTGAGTGGTGAGCGTTTAAAATCCAAGGATTTGAACCTACAAGGGAAGCAGGAAGGAAATGCTTGTTCAAATTGTAGGAAAGTGTTTCTGAAAGGCCTAGGAAGGGGAACGGTGTGGCCTGGGCAATTGTAATGGGGAAATCCTTGAAAACAGTTTTCTTTTCTAAATTTTCTGTTTAGTTACATTTGTGCTTGCTATTTTCCTGAGAAGCAAAAAGTACCATATTTCATCACAAATAAGAACAGATCATCATCATATTCGAGCATTAGTTCAGCAGGTCCTTGGTAAAGAACTGTGTTTTTGAGGTCCACTCCCATTGGTGCTACGCGACCACGTAAGGCATTTTTTACTGAGGATTTTGTTCTTTATAGATTTTGGTAGCTACTTAAAGTGGATGATGAGCTTTTTTTAATGCACATTTCTGCAGAAAAACAACTCTCCCCCAAAAATGACTTCATATTTATTAGCATAATGGCAACCGGATCACATTTGTATTAACATCAGGGTATGTTGATAATAAAAATGGTCAATGGTTGGAAATATGTTAATACTGAACATATCAATTAAATATTACTAGACAACACAGTTCTGCTCGTTATGCACCAGCCTCCACACTAACATCGTGGTTAATAAAAATAGTGATTCATCTAATAAAATACATTTAAACATATACTGCAACATAACTATCCACTAATTCAGTTCTGTTTGTAGTTGTGGTTGAAAACATAAGGATGTAATTTTAAGAGACGGGTTGTAAAAACTGTTTAAATGAAAGGGACTAGTGATGGACAGGACCACATACATTGTCCTTCTTTCTCAACATGCTGTTCACTGAAGAAAACTGACAGAGATGATGGTTTGATTACTAACTGAGTCTTTTTTGCTCAGCATAACACTGCTTTTTAGCCAAGAGACTGAAAACAATGTATGTTTGCAGCCTGGCACAAAAAGGGTTGCAATTTCAAAAGATACCTGCTGACAAGAGGGAAACTTTTACCAAATGCTTCGGCAGGTCCTGATAGGACTGGGACAAACAGCATATATGGACACTGAGTGTGAAGGACTTGTTTGATATGGATACGCTGTGTGGTCACTCTATGCAGTACTTCACTTAGAATGCAGAAAGATCAAAAGTATGTACATTTAGAAGTACATGTAAGAACCTTTCACATATAATTCAGTTTTCAGGTTACCTTATCAAAACTATATATAATGCTTTTGGAAACATCAGGAGTTTAGCCCATCCGATGGTTGGTTCTCCAGCCCTAATCGGATCATCAACAAAGCTACATCGTCATAATTCCCAGTACAGATCTTTATACCCTCTTTCATTTCTATGGTTAAATGAACCAAATAGAAGAATAAACACACTCCCAAAAGCCTTTTCCTCTGCCAGAAAAAGCTGGATGGTATCCTTAAAAGAAGCTGCCAAATTAATCAACTCTCCTCCACCTTTCTAGAGAAGCCCAGTGGATAGGGGGAGGGGAGCCTGATGTAATCACTTTTAGACCGTGTGTGTGTGTGTGTGTGTGTGTGTTTTACACCATGAGTCACAATAGAAGCTGCTGGAAACCTGAGGTTTGGGGAGAGTTTGGGGCTTGAGAAAGGCTGGAAACAGCGGCCGCAAATATTTATCATACTGTATCATGCACAGTGTTACTGACACAGGTCCCCCGACAGCTATGATGAGCCAAACCGACTCATGCAGAAAATTGGGAGCTTCCTCCAAACCCCACTCCAGCTCAAACTGATTTCTATCTCACTTACTTCCTCCTCATGCCTCTGATATCTGCAGGCCTCACATTCTTCCTTCATGTCTACATATCTTTGGTGTTCCCTCTTTCTCCCCCCTTCCCCCTCCCCGCTTTTATCAGTTAATGGTGGGTGTGCTCTTTCTCTCTCCATGAAAAGACAGGGGAAAGGACAGAGGGAAGGAAAATGAGACACACACACCCAAATAGAAGCTATTTTGGAAGAACGTGTGGCACCTTTTCCCTGGTGGGAGACAATGCAGAATCGCATTATACTTTAATTGAAATTTCCCATAAAATGGAGCTTGCTGTGTGGGAGGTGGAGGGAGGCTGTAGGGACAAGTAGTGACAAAGTGGTGACTGTAAAGCTGCTGACAGACACAATATCATCTCCCCTTTATTTGATCCACCGTTCCATGAGTATTTTTGTGTGAATCCTCCCTAATGGATAGCGACCCCCACTTAGTATGAAATAAAGCTCAAGAAACATTTGGACACCTCCTGTCGATCACTCTCTCAAGGGGGGTTTGTTGGGTTTTCTCTAGATCTCTGTATAGTCTTGATGTAAAGGGCCTTGAGTTTTAAGTTTGGACTGTCCAGTCTCTGAAGCTCTAGTTTGCGGGTGTGTCTGCAGCTTAGCAAATCGGTGCACAAGTAGAAAAATGGAATCAGCAAAAGCAAGCAAACACTTGTTTCCCGATCCGACGGTTGAATCATGTCAACTGGACTTCTTGATTGGGGTTGACATAATTCAAACCTTTGGATAAGCAAAACCCAGATGACTGAGAATGTTTACTGACAATGATGTCAAGAGGGCGCACATGGAAGGCTCTTCTTTTTCTACCTTCATCTCATTTGAATGTTTCAATATGAGCATATTTTGGAAATGACGTCGTCATCTGGATGGTATAGCGTGATTTAGGAGTGTTCAGCTCTGTAGGATTTATGTGATTGTTTAGGTCTACAGTTTTTAAATCTGAAGTCCTATCTTCCTCCTTTCCTTTTTGATGAATAGGGACTACGGCCACCTGCTGTTATGGAGGGTTACTCCTCTCACCCGAGTGCAGAATGGATGTACAAGTTGGCTGTTGGCAATTGTTGTGTGTTGTGTGATCAAGTGCCTCTTTTTGGCCATTGTTGCTACTAGTTCTTTGATACCAACATGGTGTGTCTCTGCCCACAGACTCAATATGCACAAAGCAAAAAGAAGCTTTTGAATTGCTTGTAAAAGAGATAATAATACAATAATCAACTTTGCATTATTTTGCAATAAAACTTTTTCATGGTCACATGGACACATTTCAACAAATGAATCACCTTTTCTGTAACAAAGCTATAACCAACTTCAGGTTTATAAAATAATCTGTAGGTGTGAACAAGACATAAAGAAGTAGGAATAGAATAGAGAGGGGTCCAAAGTTCAAATTAGTTGTACTGTAGTTATGTTAGAATGCACTATTGTAAATGTCTCCAACCCAAAGGTCACATGGAACCAACAAAACATCAAACACGTAAGTTCTAGAAATCACTGCAGGGTTTGTGGTTACACTGCTTTCTAACAAGCCTGACTTGCTAATGCTTGAAAACACTGAAAAGACTTAAATGATTTGCAGCATTTGGGTGGTACTTCTTCCGGAGTGGCTATGACAGCAGGGTGTTCATTAAATTGCTGGGTTGATAGTTTGCCTGTCAAACCCCAAATTGCTCCATACAAGTCGTTCATTCATTGTATTGCAAGGAAACTGGTCCTGCCCGTGTGTTCAAAGCTTAAAAGGTCTGTGTCTAGTACGTGTAGTCAATTTTCATGTGAACAACACAAGGTCTTCTTTACAGTCTGGTAGTACAGTATGTGAAGGTGGGAGGTTTTTGAAGATATGATCAATGGTTACACAACTAGCTACATACAGTATCTAGTGCATCTAGTACCTGGCACTTTTCTAATGCAGTGTTGAGCTCAGACTTAAACTGTGCAGTGCTGTGAGTAGAAATTGGGTTGGTTGAGCTCTACACTCCAGCACTTGGGTTAAAATTGAGATAGTAACTATAGTAAGATTAAAGGAAGTGTTTAGAGCCCAAACAGAAGAACAATATTTACACTTTTCTATTTTTCTGCGTGTATTGGAGGCGACAGTACGTCGTGGTTGCGGTAAACTTTTAAACCACATCATAGCAATGGATCCTGTCTCAAAGTGATGCCGAAAAACTGGTCCATGCATTTGTTACTTCTAGGTTGGACTACTGTAATTCCCTACTTCTGGGGTGTCCTAATAACTCTCTAAAAAGCCTTCAATTAATCCAAAACGCTGCAGCAAGAGTGCTGACTGGATTAGGAAAGAGAGATCATATTTCACCTTCACTAGCTTCTCTTCATTGGCTTCCCATAAAATCTAGAATAGAGTTCAAAACCCTCCTCCTTACATACAAAGCTCTTAATGGTCAAGCTCCATCATATTTAAAAGATCTCATAGTTCTGTATCACCCGATTAGACCACTTCGATCCCAGAATACAGGCCTACTTGTGGTTCCCAGAGTTTGCAAAAGTAGAATGGGAGGCAGAGCCTTTAGCTATCAAGCTCCTCTCCTGTGGAACCACCTTCCAATCCAAATTTGTGGGGCAGATACCCTCTCTACTTTTAAGACTAGACTTAAAACCTTCCTTTTTGATAAAGCTTATAGTTCAAACTGCTCACTCAACCTGAACTAGCTTTTCTCTATACATTTATTTGTCACCACTGTATGCCAATAATTCTGTGTCCTACCAACCTGTACAATGCTTTGTTGTTGCTTTTTGTTGTTGTTTTGTTGTTGCTTTTTGTTGCTCTGTTCTTTTCTCTCTTCACTTTCCACTCACCCCAACCGGTCAAGGCAGATGGCCGCCCACCCTGAGCCTGGTTCTGCTGGAGGTTTCTCCCATTAAAGGGAGTTTTTCCTCTCCACTGTTCCCTATGGCTTGTTCAGGGGGGATTTGTTGGGTTGCTTCTACATACTTGTGTAGTCTGGACTTTATTCTGTAAAGTGCCTTGAGATGACTTTGTTGTAAATTGGCGCTATATAAATAAAGTTGAATTGAATTGAATTGAATGGGACATCAATGGATCGAGTCTGTACAAAGAGTAGTGGTAGCAGGTTGCACTGTGCATTTGACATAGAAATAGTGGAAGCACTGGATGTGACTGAACCTGTGACCTTTTGATTACTGCCTATAAACTTTGCCATATCACCTTTTACTCGCCTGACAAACTGCAGAACTTAAAGTCCTTTTTTAGAGTTTCTTCTGATATAGTTTTTTGCCTGTTTTGTTCTTTTTCTTTCCTGTGGGAATATGGGTATATATAGAAACATTTTTTCCTTTCACCAGCCTTTAATTTTACACCTTTATCTGTGTTGCTTTCAGATAAAGCAGCACTCATGAATACAGGGAAAGCTCTTTTTTTCTACCTTTGTTTTGCTCCTCTAAGCATCCACCATCAATAAAAGCTGGTTTTCTAGGGCTATGTATAATTGTTGTAATTCATCATCATTGCTGGAGAATAACATTAAAATAAGGCAGAGAGCTGGTGCAAATCCCTCTGAAAACAGACACATTCCTGGTGATAGGGTTTTTGATCGGTTTGTTTTCATTTTGGATAAATGAAAATTATTCTGCACAGTACACAGATATAAATTTACCTATACAATTTCCTTGCTGCATAAAATGCAGCATTTATATTGACTTTTTAAAATGATGATTGTTTTGTTTTGATTTTGTCTCCATCTTTGGTTCAGAATCTCAATGAGGAGACTTTCATGGGATGTTAATAAAATAAGAACATTATGTTGATCATCACCACCTTAACGTAGTGGAGGGATTTGAGTGTCCCAATAATCCTGGGAGCTGTGTTGGTCTGGGGAAAAGTGCCCAGCAGGAGCTCCTAAGGGTGCGTGAAAGAAGGCTCTGACCGATTGTCGAACCTCGGATTCAGGAGGAACAATGGCTGTGGAACAGTGGACCAACATTTTAACGTTGGAAGACTACTGGAGGTGTCAAGGCAGTATGCCCATCCACTCTACATATGTTTTGTGGACTTGGAGAAGGCTTCTGACCATTTTCTCGTGGGGTTTTGTGGGGGGTATGGTGGGAGTATGGGTACTGGGGCCATTGTTACAAGCCATCTGGTTCTTATACACCCGTGTGAGTTTTGTTCATATTCTCTGTAATAAGTTAAACATGTTCCGACTTGGTGTTGGGCTCTGTATGGACAGGATTTGCAGCCAGAGGGAGAAGAGTGTGTGGCTTGGGGACCTCAGAATCTCTTCTCTGCTGTTTGTAAATGATGTGGTTCTGATGGCTTCATCAGACCGTGACCTTCAGGATGCACTGGGATGGTTTGCAGTCGAGTGTGAAGCGGCTAGGATGCGGATAAGCACCTCCTGAGGACAGGGTTAATTCAATTCAATTCAATTCAATTCAATTCAACTTTATTTATATAGCGCCAATTCACAACAAAGTCATCTCAGGGCACTTTACAGAATAAAGTCAAGATTATAAAGATGTATAAAGAGAACCCAACAGTTCCCCCTGGAGCAAGCCATAGGCAACAGTGGAGAGGAAAAACTCCCTTTAACGGAAGAAACCTCCAGCAGAACCAGGCTCAGGGTGGACGGCCATCTGCCTCGACCGGGTGGGGTGAGTGGAAAGGGGAGAGAGAAAAGAACAGAGCAACAAAAAGCAACAACAAAACATCGGGCAAATTGGTAGGACCAGTAGCTGCACGCTGGAAGACACACAGCTTCAAAGCCGGGGGACACCTGCAGAAAGGGACAGAGAGAGGGGGACAGAGGAGGACAAAGACAACTACGGGAGAGAACACCCAGAGTTAATGACATACAGTGGTGACAATTGCGGGGTGAGAGGAGAGATGGTCAAGAGGAGGAAAGGAGCTCAGTGTATTGGGGGGTGGGTCCCCCAGCAGTCTAAGCCTATAGCAGCATAACTATAACTAACTATATGCTTTATTAAAGAGGAAGGTTTTAAGCCTAGACTTAAAAGTAGAGAGGGTGTCTGCTTCCCGAATCTGAGCTGGGAGCTGGTTCCACAAGAGAGGAGCTTGATAGCTAAAGGCTCTGCCTCCCATTCTGCCTTTGGAAATTCTGGGAACCACAAGTAGGCCTGCATTCTGAGAGCGAAGTGGTCTACTGGGATGATATGGTGCTATGAGGTCTTCTATATATGATGGAGCCTGACCATTCAGAGCTTTATATGTAAGAAGCAGGGTTTTAAATTCTATTCTAAATTTAATGGGAAGCCAATGGAGAGAAGCTAGTGAAGGTGAAATATGATCTCTCTTGCTAGTTCCAGTCAGCACTCTTGCTGAAATGGTAAATGGCCACTTATATAGCGCTTTTATCCAAGCTTAACAGTGTTGATTCCAATTCACACACACACACACACTGATGGTGGTTCAAAAATGCTGCAGCGAGGGTTTTAACAGGAACCTCTAGAACAGCCCCAACTCCGGGTTTATTTTCATTTCACTGGTTGCCTGTCAATTCCAAAATTGATTGATAGTGCTAACACTTAGAGCACTACATGGGCAGGCAGGGGGTAGAAATTGAGATTGGATGCAATGTAAGCTGGGTAGCAATAAGATCTAGGACCCAGGTGAGTGGAGCCCAGGCTTTGTAATCTGGCTCTAGGCATGTGGAATGCCACCTCTCTGGCAAGGAATGAGCTGGAGCTGGATCCTGGAGGTGGATTAGTACCGATTGGATAACACAACATACACAGAAGAGGCACTAGGTGGGTGTGGGGATACTCGTGAGGCTCCAGCTGAGCATCACTGTGTTGAGAACGAGATGGCCGCCTCTCTGTCACTAGATGTTGTGGGAGGAAGGAGGCTCCGTCTACAGACCTACAGCATCCACTGGGGCAGCTTGGGGCCAAGTGTGAAGCAGGGATGACAATCACCACCTCCAAGTCTAAGGGGAAGTTTCACTGAAAGAAAATGCTGGATTGCTCTCTTCAGGTTTGGAGTTGGTCTTTTCCTCAAGTGGAGGAGATGTTTGGGTCATGTTTATGAGTGAGGGTGAAATGGATGTTGGGATGACACTTAGGTGTAGCCTCAGCGGTTGAGTCTAGTTTTTCTTGACCTCTTCAGCTGTGGGAACCCTTTATGTTTCTCTGCAATTAGGGCTGCTAACAGTTTCTGGTAAAAACCCAACCACATGTGTTAAAACACACAATTGACTAATCTGATAATTTGGTTAGTTGCAATCACAATTGTGTTTTATCAGTCATCAAGTTCAACAAACATAATTGTATTTGTATGAAACTATAATTTTACTGAAAAAGCTCAGTCCATAAGAGGAATATAAAGCACTTCCTTCAGATTTATACATGTGAATTTATTATAGGATCATAATTATTCTTTGCCTTGGCAATTTCTTTTTTTCAGCACTTCAAAGTTGATCAGTTGGTTTTATAGATCATTAAGCCACAAGAGCGTTACACCCACTGAAGGCCTTTGCTAGCCCTGAGTTAAATCATGCTGAAACCTTCACTGTCTCACTAATATTGCTGGGACAGAGAGTAAGTGGAGTGGTGACCAGAGACCTTTAAAACACACTATATCACATCAACTGCAAGCTGACGACACACAAAAAATGGACCGCTGGGAGCATAAATGTCAAGAGCCAAAGAAAAACTAGACAGAAATATAATATTTAATTTATGTTCGGCGCTTTTTCCTCATTTCCATCCTTTAAAGTCAGTTTTCTGCTTCTCTTCTTCCATTCTGCCGCATGGGCTTATGTTCAGAGATTAGAATTATGGTTTCTGTTTACAAAGAAAATATCCAAGACTATTTCCAGACACAGATTAAAACGTAAATACAAACAGAATAAAAGTATTTCAAAATAGTTTTAAAGGATATTTGATAGGAAATAGTACAACTTATGAAATGTTGAAACAAAGAATTTATATTGATTATTTTAGATTACTGTACACTCGTTACATTTTGTACCACCAACATATTGCAGTTGGGATGGAGGAAACAAAACACTAGAAAAGTTGTGTAAAAAGGAAACTAAGAATAGTTTACAACTAATAATGGAAGGGCAACAGGTCAGTGTCATTATTGGCTATTAAAGCCTAAGTCAAGAGTAAGGATGGAGCTTTTAGAGGCCATGCTATGCTAAATAGTGGGTTTATATTTCATTCTGCTGGCACTGACCGGCTCTACTAAAATGGTTTTAGACAATTTGCAATTCACAAATCATAATACCATTAAAGGATTCAGAGAATCCAGAGAAATCCAGAAAGCCCATAACATATAAATACTGAATAGAGGCCTTTGTGCCCTCAGTTGATACACTTTAGTAAAGTTCAAATGCCAACATCTTTGACTGTTCCAGGGTCCATTAAAGCACACTGCATGGATAAGTTGCAGATCTGTAAATGTCAAGGCTGCAAACCAGGCAAAGTCTTTTTCAGAGAAGGTTTGGTTATTTCTGCAAGACAACATGAGTTACAACAGCACGGCACAGCACTTAGAGCACAGGTGCTAAACTGACCTGTGTGCAGTCCAAAACTCTCACCCACTGAAAACATTTGGAGCATTATGAGGCAGCAAATATCACTGAGGAGGCCCTGAACTGTTGAGTAGCTGAAATAATTTGCTTTCAAAACTGAAGTTCTCAGTTCTGAAAGTGTGATGTTAAGAACAGGTGATGCACAAACAGTAGTAAATATGTCCCTGTTCCACCTTTAAAAAAATGTGCTGCCATCAAATTCAAAGCAACCCTCACATTTTCATCCGGGCTCAGGACCGAAACCAAAGTCGCCCTTGGTGGCTGGGTGAGGCCACACCTGGTGGGGTGGGGCTTCTCTATCCCAACCCAATGCTTTAGAACTGAGCCACCAGGCTCCTTAAAATAAGGAAAATTCAGTTACAAAGTAAAAAAGGAGGAAATCAAAGAGTAAAGACGATAAAACAATAGGAGTAATGAATACATTATCTTAACGTTCTCTATTTGTTGCACCTCCTCCCCCTTTATGAAGATGAGGATATGGGTGAAATATATAAAGATGTCAACCAACATCATTCAATGATGGTGGTTTCAGTGGACTTAGTCTTTAGGGTGTTTCTGGGATAAATTGGGCTGATGTCATATGCGCAGAGAGTTAATAGAATTGTATTCAGGGTGATGGTGGATGAGGTGTTCAGTCCAACTCTGATCCTCTGTGATCGGTTAGTTAGAAGCGTCCATAATCCAGGAGCAGAGTGATGATCCCAGCAAGGTTCGCCAGTTTGTGTTTGACTGGGCCACATGTGAGTGCTGAGAGGACTCCAATGGAAACTGCATTGTCTGTTGATCTGTTTGCTCTAAATGCAAACTGGTGTTTGATGGTTTGGCTCTTTTAATCTAAAAAGATCTTGGCTCTTGGGATCTAAAAACACTTCAACACAACTGGTGTAAAAGCCACTTGGCCGTAGGCCTTGAGTCGCACACAGTCGTAGGATGAATTAACAGAAAGGGAGAGAAAAACAAAAGCAAAACAAGAAACTAAAAAGAAACTAAATGTCACGGAGAAAACAACTCTGACCTGCCAACTACCTTTACCCCAGGAAAAAGTCCTGTGTCCAGTGAGATGCCTAGAAAGCAAACAGACTGATATTACAAAAGAAATCAGTACATGCAACAGGGACCCGTCTTTCACACCATTTTGTTTTTAAAGCTTTATAGCTACAGAGTCACAGAAAGTCCACTGAATCCTCAGTGTCCTCTGGACCATTTCTTGGTGTGTTTAATACCAGCTGAAAGTGAAGCGGAGATTGTTTTGTTTACCATAGATGCCTTTCAGTATGGATCGTCACTTGAGACCCTTGGTGAGGCACCAGAAAAACAATAGTTGCTTCATGTGAACTATAGTTGTTTTGTCTTTCTCTGTTTGTCTTCTCTAAGTTTCAGTGGTGGAATGAGCACCACCTTCTTTTATGCTGGTAAAACCCCTTAGGAGTGTGTAGAGATGGATGGTTGGGCATACGAAGTGTATAACTTTAATGGCAGAGAGCTACATCCTCTCCCTCTGCTGATGATTTCAGATACTGATATGATATTTCTCCAACCTTTACAAAGTTTTTTATAGTTTGTAATTTACCATTCATAGCCTGAACTGTTCGTGTGTTTCCAGGTAAGTTCTGGCAGCTTTTTTTCTATAATTTTGTTTACATGCAGATTGTACATTCAAAAGTTAAAGTTTCTCATTGTTGCCACTTATTTTGGCACAAGAAAAAGGCCACTCTGCAAAGCCATTCTTTCAGGATTCGTGTGCTGAACTGAGCCATGCCAGAACTTCCAGTTGTTCCCGACCGGTCATTAAGTGTGTTGCCCACCGTTGTCAGGTGTGAGCTACTTCAAGAAACTAGAAATCGCTGATAGCTGGTGGAAAGTCCATGTGTAAAATGTCCAGCCTTTGAAAGTCTTATCTAGTCTTCAGGTGTGTCCCCAGCCCCAGCTTTACCAAACTGTCCTTGTCCACATATTTATTGTTGTAACCATGACAATTTTAGTCCATTGTTTAGGTTGAAGGACTTGATGCCGAGTAAACTTTAAAATTAGAATGTAGAATGTATTTTTGATATGAATGCTGACTTTAAGTGCTTGAAGCAGCTTTTGGATGTGTGTGCTGCAGAAGGGAGAGTGAGGCTTCCAGATGTTGATGTATGGAAAATTGAAAGAAAGAAGATGAACAGTTCCTTTAGTTTTCTCATTAATACACTGAGAAAAATCTCCATTATTACAAACAGCGTTTTGACATCTAGAGGGAAAACATTGATGGACGATTATTAAGAGGAACATATGCACATAGGTCGATATATTGCATGGCAGGACTGAGTAGTTAATAGAACAGACAATTGATGACATTGAGTACATATTCCTCAGTGTGTGTTAATATAATATTATTGTATAATATGAAACTCTGTTGTCATAGTAATGTGAGGTGCATATGAAATGAAAACATTTGTATTATCTGGTTATTAATTCTGTAAAACATTAAAATCTTTAAGCGGAGTGATGAGTGAAGTATGAATCCAGTAATTTCTCCAAGAAGCCATTGGGTTTTGAAAATGCCCTCAAATGTATTTTAGCCGCATTGAGTGATTAAATAGCAGCAACACTTAAGTAAATAGGGAAGTTGTTTACAGGATTTACGAACAGGAGTAAATGAGTTCAATTCTCTTGGGTATTGATCTCTGGCAGCTGCATTTAGAATAAGCTTTTTTTTAAAAACACGGAGACAAAATCGTTGAAGGATGAAGCAAATGTTGAAGGCATGAATGAGTTCTTATAAATCTCACCTGGACAGGAGACCTCTACATTTTGCTACGTGTTTGAGACAATAAAAAGCTTTTAGGATGTGGCTACAGAAGAAGCCCTGATCTCATCCAGTTAAGACAAAAGTTCACTGTGTATTAAAAAGTTAGATCCAATTAGATCCATGTCTGACCTCACAGTAAACTATTATATCATTTAGGGGCTGAAATGACAATAAGATAATCCCTCGAATGTTTGTATCTATTCTGTATCTACTCGACCTAGCTGCATCCTTTGACACGGTCAACCTTCAGATCCTCTTATCCACACTCTGACTTGGGCATCTCTGGATCAGCTCTAGCCTGGCTTCCGTCTTACTTATTGGGACGCTAAAAAACAGTTCTTGGTCCTCTTCTTCTTTCAGTCTATAATACATCCCTGGGTTCTAGCATCCACTCACATGGCCTTTCCTATCACTGCTATGCTGACGACACACAGCTCTTCCTGTCCTTTCCACACGATGACTCCACTGTCTTATCACGCTTGTTTGCCTGTCTCTCCAACATCTCTGCTTGGATGACAGAGAGACATCTTCAGCTCAACCTGTCCCAGAGCAAAGTTCTTGTCTTCCCAGCCAGACCTTCGACACAACACAACACATCAACATTGGATCTGCAGTGATTGTCCCCAGTAAGTCGGCCAAAAATCTGGGGGTCATCATCGACGACCAACTGAGCTTTAAGGACCACATCTCCTCAGTCGCTTGGGCAGCAGATTTGCCCTCTACAACATGAGAAAGATCAGACCCTACCTCAAAGAATATACAACCCAACTTGTTAATGGGTTACCAGTATGCACACTCAAACTCCTGCAGATGTTCCAAATTGTAGCAGCACACCTCATTTTTAATCAGCCAAAGAGGACTCATGTCACACCACTCTTCCCTCTTCATGTCTACATTGGCTTCTTGTAGCTGCCCACATCAGGTTCAAGCTCAGTTTTTCACCTACGGTGTGATCACCTCAACAGCTCCTGCTTACCTCTGGTCTACCATCCCTCCTGTCCACTGCGGTTTGCCAACGAAAAACATCTGGTGGTCCCAGCACCACACAGAAGACACCAAGCAAACTCACTCCCAATATTCCAAAAACTGCTGAAAACAGAACTCTTCCGCATATTCCTATGCACTTAAATGTAAGTAAAATAAATAGATTTAGAGCAGAAAAAAACTCTTTCTGCTCTTTCTTGCATCTCATGAAATGTGAACACTTTTCTGATAAGACTTTGCTTTGATGTTTTCTCCTTGACTTAGATTTTTGCTGCCTGGTACCTCACGTGTAAGTCGCTTTGGATAAAAGCATCTGCTAAACGACTAAATGAACATGTTGTATCTGGCCCTTGCCACCACTAAAAGAAAGTGACTTGATGATCTGAGGGATTGTGTTGGTTTGTGCCACTGCAGTAATTCACTGCGGTAGAACAGTTCCAGTCCATTTAAAGCCTAAAAGCAATGATCGGCAACTTAAAATCAATTCAGTGGACTTGAGAAAATGGACTGGAAGCCAGTGAAGAGAGGTGGAAATCAGACTTTTTATGGTTGTGCTTTGAAGCATTTAAAGGTTAGTAAAACGTCCAATATTGCATCAATATCCAGACTTTCGTTCCAGTTTGTGACTGCAGCATTATTGTTGTTAATAGTTGTGTTTAGTCACACACCTGGCTAAGGTAAGAGAACAACTGTGGTCTGGCTTAATAGAGGACAACCTTATTGTGACTTCACACACCCTTCTGTTCTTTTAAACAAAATCAAAAACCTTTGTGAATCTTTACCAAAGTGCCTTTGTTGCTTTAAACCAACCACAATGAAGAACCGTGCACTTGGTACACTTGGCATCTAACCCAGCCACCTGTTTGCAACTCCACTGCTGCTAATAAACTTATATTCGTGCAAAACAAAACATAAAAATTCAGTCTAAACTAATTTAAACATGGCTCGGGAAAGAAAGAAAATAGATTATTTCCAAATGCTGTGTAAGATCAGCTGAGTAAGAGGGTGGACTGACTAAAGGTATGTTGGAGTGAAAACCTTACAGAAAGCACTGACGTGGCTGCTTTTGTAGTGGCTGGGAGGATCAGGCCCAGGTGCTTCCAGGCACCACAGGTGGGTAGCCCCGCCTACCAATTACCTGTACCTGAAAAAGAGAGGCAACAAGGCAGAGCCACAGAGGACAGGGGGCTCCACTCTGCCATAATCAGTGTTAGAAGTTACACACGGGCCATTATTGTTTATAGCTGCACCTGTGCTGTTCTTTATGTGCGTGTTATCGCTCCATCAGTCGCCTGTGAATCTGTACAAATGAGCTACAAAGAACAATTCAAAGCAACTGCTAAATTATCCATAAATGAATGATTTGTCTCTCTCTCGCCTCAGCACAGTTTTCCTGTAGGAGTTGTTTAACTTTCACCCCCATGCACTGTTACACACTTGGATTCATTTTCACAAACTCGTACAAGCATGAATTAACACACACACTACTTATCTGTTGCAGCTAGGCTGATGACTCTGCTTCCCTCTGGCTTTAAAACAGGCGGTTCGATGAAGCATGGAGGATCAAGGTTGTCCTGAAGAGCTTAGACACAACTGAAAAATTAATGATCAAACTATCTACTTCATGTAAACACTACAAATAAGATGTCTCTATCAGAGACGCAGGTGGTTAACGATCTTGTTGTTCTGAAAAGTACTGAACAATTGCAGCACCCCTGAATTATGCAGCAATCTCGGCAAAATGCATGAGCTAGTTATGGCTGGTGCCGCACTGAATGGGAGACTCTTGTAAAAACAAATCTTACGAGTACACACATCGACACATTCATTTGCACGGATCCTCGCGCATGAGAACGGATCATTTGTGTTTTACACACTCTGCTGGGGAAACCTGCAGCGGAATTTTATTTGAGTGCAGTTTCTGTGCAAAAGTAAGTTAAACCTTGTGTGTAGGAAGTGATCATATCTGCAAATAACATCAACTACTGTAAAATGTAAGAGATTAGTGAGCCATACAAAGGAGGCTTATTAAGAAATGAGTGGGTTCCAGGAATAAAAGCTTAAGTAGAACGAACAGTGCAGTTCACTTGTGGATAAAGACCTGTTTATTAAAGCTGCACTACAACAGTGGTGTCTACAGGAGGATGGCATCAGTACCTTTGCATCAGTGGAGCAACTGTACCATTATTTATTCATACAACTACTGACAGACAACTCTGAATGTCAGTCAGTGCTAAAATGTACAAATGTATCGTGACAGATGTGAAGTGGATATCACTAGCTGGGCTCTGGTGAAGCATGTTCTGTTCTTTCAGAGGATCTGCTGATTTGGTTTGGCGAGTCATTGTATTTTTTTTTTCCACTGTGTCTGTGACATCACACGTTAAAGACACATAAATAATCAGGAAACTGAGACGACGACGATCAGCTCAATGTCTGTTACATCCAGAATAATATGACTCTATGGTTTCTGCTGGCATCAAATGGATCCCGATCGGCTCTCGCCTGGCTGTGGCTGCACTGTGTCAGTGTATTTTTATAAAGTTCAGCCTTTCTCTAGTTTCTCCTGTCATGTAGCTGGACTCATGTGAAATCTGTAATTGTTTTGCAGTTTTTGTATATATGTGTGAGTCAGCCAGAAAAAACACATTCAAGTCAAGTCAAGTGGCTTTTTATTCAAATTTTAACCATGTACAGTGTGTATGGTACACAGTGAAACGTAACAACGTTCCCCACAAAACACACAACCACATAGGTTACACATAGTTAAATGGTGCATGAAGACGTTTTCTTCATCCCCATTGTTTCTGCTGGTAAACTATTACTGCTTTGTAATAATTTTGTTCAAATTAAAATAACTTTAGATTTAATTGCGTTTGGATTCACTCAGTCTGTACAAGTGGCAAATGGCCTCTTATAAAACCCTTCACCCACACACTGATGGCAGTAGCTGCCACGCAGGGTGCTCACCTGACCCGCGGGTCCAGTGTCTTACCCAGGGACACTTTGACATGTAGCTAGAACCAGGGATTGAACCAATGACCCTCTGGTTCGTGGACGACTGCCTTACCAACTGAGCTACAGCTGCACCTTGTGCATAATGACGGCTGTAGCTACATAGTTTATTTAAATTTTAATTTTACCTATGATATGTATTTTTTTCAAAATAATATTTAGTAATATTAAAAGCTTGTGACTTCTTAAGCAACTTCTTAAGCAGGTTTTAGCCACTTGAAAAAACACAAGCTAATGACATGTGTCACTGTTTCCTGATTCGCATTCACAGATTTCTCGAACGAGAAACAAGTCGTCCTCCTCCTTGTGGAGAACCTTGGAGTTTTGTGGGTCTGGATTTAGTCAGGTGGATTTTTGGAGTGAAGAAAGGTGAATGAGTTTCACAGAAAGGGACATTTGGTGACAGCACTGCGTGATGGCTCTCTTTTTGCATGCAGCCATGGTTTTCTGGCCCTGCATGCTGCTCAGGATGAACATAAATGAAATCTACTTTTGTGAGAAACTAAAGTTGCAGGAGAAATAGTTAATAGACGGACAGTGTGTGCAGCAGCTTAATGTCTGACATCTCCATTGGCCACAATTAGGTTTAAAATCTGATAATCGTCCCCAAATGTCATTTAAAATAACCCCAACACACACACCATATGTCTTCCTGTACAGTGCACAACATACACCTGTGTGCCCTCATCATCATATCTCTGTCCTGCTGACAGCCCCAGGAGAGCAGCTAGTGCTGTCTGCTCTTGTTTTATACATAACCAGCAGGCTAATCTAATTACTCTGTGATGGAGAGCAGTCAATTTCACAGTCAGTCAGACACTTCTGCTGCCTCAAAATTGGGGTTTGATATATGAGGCAATAACCTGTAATGTAATGAAGTCACCTTCAGACCAAGACCCCTGTCATTGAAATAATAATGAATTATAACAAGTATAATAGTATTTGGTTTTGACACACTGAGACTCTTTTGCTGTCTCCATCTTTCTCCTCTACACTCTGTCTTCCTAGCTGTGTGTCTCTCTCTTGGTTGAAATGGATTTTTCTTTTTTCAGTTATTGATGTAACTTCAGAGTTCATGGCCGAACCTGTCGAGGAGGCAGTTTGACTGTGGGCCTTAAAAGACAAACATATGCACAGGGTGACCTGTCAAACACGTCCAAGACTCACAGTTCAAACTGATGTATTCAAGCAAGGAGAGACATAAAAATCAAGTTTTGGGGTTTTGCATCATTACATTACAGTTAAAGTGACGAGTTAGTGTTTTTGTCTTGGCCCCTCAAATGGTGGCGCAGTCAAGAACTAGTCAAGCAGAAATACAGATCTGACTTTTTGCTGAATAGTTGATTTCAGGGACAGATTGACTCGTGATTTTCCGCAAATTTCAAAAACGAAATGCTAAATGCACCTCATACAACCCACAGAACATTTAATGAAAGAGCGTCCCCATGACAACGGGCATCTGTTAAAACTACACCTGTTTAGCATCAGGCACCCAAAACATGACTGGCATGAAACAATTGCTTGTCCCTAATAATTAAAAATGCTGGATTAGAACTTTGCCAAAGATCACTTCTTTCCATGGGGCCAGTATTGGGCTGTCGTTCAATGTCCGTGGCCCAAGAAATATGATCAGCAAAGACAGCAAAGCAAATGATGCATGATTTCTGTAACCTCAAACTAATCTTGTTCCATTTGGTTTGTATTGAATATAAATACAATAATAGCAAAAAAGCTTTTCTTTAATATTCCCACCTGTCCATCAGTTAATGGAATGCATTTGAAGAGGTTTTGATAGATTTTGCTGCTGGGAAGATTTCATTTCAGATTAAATTAGATTAAATCTAGCGCTGCTTGTAAATGAGGCCCTTGGTTCTCTCACTCTTCAAAAACAAGCGAGTGTTAATGCACTTACCTTTTCCAGTATGGGATGTTAATCAGCTTCCCCTTTCTCGTGTTTTTAATGTCAGAATAGATTTAATGAAAATATTCAGCATGTTGGAAATCTGAAAAAAAAAACAAAGCTGAAAAGGTAAATAGAATATATAATATCACAGTTCAGGCAATTTACTTCTAACATTTGTAAAAAACAAAAAGGAAAAACAAATCGTAAGAATATTAAAGATTTGACTAAAACACTGTGGAAAAGACTGAATTCTTCAAATAGAATTTAAATGTGCACAAAATATAACTTTTTACATTTGAAATCAGGCTTTTCTGACGTTGACACCAATTATTAAACAAAATTTCCAGCCAGGCTGAAAAAGCTAAAAGTCAGAAGCCAAATGCTGCTAATTTATTGTTTTTATCCCATTGGAATGATTCTGTGGGAGAATCAATGAGTCACAGACTCATTATACAATGTCCAATCAAAGAAATTGCGTTTGCCTTGTTATGTTAAAACCTTGAGACTAAAATGTCCTGTTTGTCTCCCAGGCAGTGAAACAAAGTGAGGGGTGGAAGGAAGAGGTTTGTTTATCCACACATCAAACCTCAGGTGGAAACTTCACCACTTCTCTTTGTTCTGACATTTTAATGAGTTTACAGGGAGTGTGTGGCTTTTTGTCTTCAATCTGCTGTCACCAGAAGTTCAGGAGCAGTAAAGTACAGATCTGCTTTGGATTGGCTTAATTTTGGTTGATAAAGATTCCACTTTACACTGCACAAGTTAAAAGTTAAGTTTAAAAAAAAAAGAAACTTGTTTTTGCACTGTTGGTTTGTCCCATTGTTACGCCGCTGTCCAGGGGGCAGGAGTGCAACATACAGGGAAAACTAATGCTGTTTCCTCTCCAGTCCTCAAACCAAAATCCACAAACAAAAGAATCCATTTCCCAAAGAAAGTGCTAGCTAACCCCTAAAGAACACAATCACACATAAAGACACTAACCTTAACTCCCTACTGTGAAAAAAGAGAAGACAGACGAAAGAAAATGACAGTTTACCCCTGAGACGTCAATACTATTTACAGATAATATTTTCAAGATAGATGGTGGCAAGTAATACTATATCTAAAATACACAACACATACAGACAAGTATGGTACAAGGCCCAACAACCCAACTAATCCAAAATTGCTGCCAGAGAAGCCAGTCTAACTGGTGGGAACCTGACTTTTTAAACTGCAGGAAGTGTAAGATTGACCAATGAGCTCCCGGCACTGGGCAGCAATCCAGCCAATCAGACAGGGAACCTATAGCTCAGACACAAAGATCCATACAAAACAAAGAGCTTTCACTCTCACTCAAAAACATTCACACAACAACAACTTACATCTCATACGGCCACGGCTCTAACACCATCGTCCATTCCAACTCAACATGTGCAAAATGACTTTGCAAGGACTCAAAGACCATCAAAATGGAAAACCATCCGACAACACAACATTGTAGCTTGGAAGACACAACGGTGACAGTTAAAGAGCCTCTTTCAAAACACATCATCCCCATCCCATGGCGTGACGAGGGTGAATAACAATGGACTGATCTATACTTTGGAGGTACAAGGTTTTCATCTGTCAGCAGTGATGTCCTTATTTTCCTCAATGCCTCTGCACAAGGTCACTGGTTTATTCGATTTAGATACAGTGAACAGTAGCGTTGTGGGTTTTCCCAGCCCCTCCAGCACAGAGGCAGATGAAAGTGAAGCACAAAAATCAAATGACAGGAGTGTGTGTGTGTGTGTGTGTGGTCATGTAAATGTAACCTTCACTCATGCATAAACGTAAAATAACATATATGTTCTATATGTCTGCTGCAAGCCACATGTGCAGTCATTGCTCTTATCTGCTGCGACTTATAGTAAACTTTATCCAAATGCTCGTGGAGTCACATGACCCCATCTATTTTTAGCCTAGTGATGAAGTCTGACAGCTGAGTGCATCCTCTTCCAGACATTTTTCACATCAGCAAGATTCACATTAGACAGCTGACCCCATTTTAAGGTGCTTTATGCACGAGTGGGTCTATGATATGAAATGATGATGCGTGCTGTCAACAGTTCTGTGACATGAGAACAAAGTGGCTGTGCTGTAGTTTAGCTAAATAAAGTTGCTCGGTTAAAGGTCTGAAAACGTTCAACTTTGATGCTCGATTTGGAAAAGAATTATTTGAAATTAACGGCTAAATCTAACCACCAATGTCGTCCACAATAGATTGTTAGAAGGTCTGTATTTTGTTGAGCATATGAGCAGTAATCAGGAATAATGTGTGTTTTGATGAACACTCTGTAATGTGTTGAACATTTGTGCCTCAATTATTAAATCAAAACCAAAAGCACCCTGTGGAGTTTTCATTAGAGCTTCAGAAGTTTGGTTTGCATCACATATTTATCACTAAAACACTGTGTGTGTGTGTGTGTGTGTGTGTGTGTGTTTCTACTTTGAATTTATTGAACAATAAGTGAACCAGTGTCCCACAATACGCCAAGCTGAACAAGCAGCTGGAGGAAAAAGTCTGAAAATATGAAAGTTACTTTGGTTCATGGCAGGTTGGGCACGAGTTGGGCTGTTTAATATAAGCACTCAAAGATCGAATGCTTTTTTTCAGTTTTACTTCTAAACTACTCATGTTGAGTGAGAAGAAGAGGCAGGCAACTCCACGTTCGAGTTCACGAAGGCAAAGAGTAAAATTACTGCGTACCAGCTCAATTTCAGTAGTGCTATGGAAGCAGAAAACGGAAAGTGATTTATTTACTTTCCACCACTACCTGAATCTCTACCTACAGTATGTGAAGAGCTGCACTGATTGAAACTGAAGCAAACACTTCCTGTTGAATGTGCATGAAATGGAAGAGTGAAAAATATCTAGAAAAAGATAAACCTAATGTACAAGAGGCAGTACATGTATCAGGAATCTTGAGGGGCTTCTTTAAAAAGGTACCAAAAGTACTTTAAAGCAACAAGAACAATAGAAGTTCGGCTGTTACTGTAGATGATTGCACGAGATTATTTAATTGCACATCAGACATTTTACTTTGGGATTCAAAGTTTACATTTTTATACAGTAGTTTCCTGGTTCAACAGTGGCTGCTCTACAGAACTGAAGCACCTACCTGTTAGTTTTCAGATGTAACAACGAGCTGCCTGCGATCTCCATGAAGCACCCACCACAGTATTATAGCCCCTACTGGAGCACCACTGACATATGAACCCCTCCCCTTTCTCTGCAGCCGGGATGATGAACGCTTACGGAGGTGCAAACAGCTGTAGGCTGTTTCAGTATGGCCGTCACAATAATGCTGCAGTTTGGGAGGTGAAGGACCAGTGGCACATGTTTGAAGCCAGCTGAAGCTGATCCACAGATGTTTGGTCAAGCTGACACCATTTCTTAGGCATATTTCTAATCGACATGTTTTAACAAACATATGCAAGAAAAAACACCAATTAACTTTAGACTTTATTGTGAAAAGCAGAGCAAACTGCATCTGAAATCTTACATTGTGAAGATACGAGCTCTATGAAAGTGAACAGGGCAAATTACTTTTGCAGCTGGTTTGGACGTTGATATGGAAACAGAGGCAAACTTCCTGTGTGGGCTTTACTTTGAGCCCATTTGCACTTGGGTCTAATTACTAATGGACCTGTGGGAGGTTCCTGAGCTTTTCTTTGGGTGGTTCATACGTTGCTTAACATTTAGAATTCATGGTGTGCGTGTGAGAAAATGTGGGTAAATACCTTGAATGAGTAATTCTCTCTACTACTGTTCCAGAGCCCTAAGGTAACGTATTTAACTGCCAACTCCTCACATGCAGCTGCTCAGCACCTTCCTCTTAACAGCTGGGGGTCTACACACTTGAAAAAGTGGAAATGTGTGGATGTGAAGCAGCTGTTGCTGAAAGCAGTTGACATTCCCTGGATAAATAAAAAGAAGTTGAAGAAAAGTAGGTGTGTATCCATGACATTGTGAGGTGTGTGTGTGTGTGTGTGTGTGTGCAGTGCTGCTGATTGGTGTAATGTATGAGGTGTGTGAGGAGGCTGTTTGCAATGCCTCTCACACTGCCAGGCTTGTCAGGACAAATGAGGAATCTGTCTGGAAGATGCCTCTTCGTTGGCCTCTGCTCTGTTCCCTGCTGCCCTCATCCACCTTCATCTGCTCTGAGCTTGATACAGCGAGGAGGAGAACAGCAAGGAACTCTGGGAACAGGAGCTGCTGCGAGTGGGATGAGGAAATGAGGAAGAGAGGTTTTTCTAAAGCACCTTTTAGTTTTTCTGAGTTTTGTTTTCTGGACAATGTGTAAAACCGTCTCCAAGCTCACTATCAGTGGGGACAATAAAGTTAAAGGAGTAATTGGACCCTAAAACCTTTCTCGCCAAATGTTTCCACCTGAAATGAACTCATTAAAGGCTAAATCATATTTCTCCGTCAATCCACATAAACGTCGATGCAGACCTACGCAGAGAAGGGAATTATGGGTAACAGTAGATTTCAGAGGTTTGCAGGGGCCCCAATATGCTCAAATCACAACTATGCCTTGTGCGGACACGTGGGTCGCACAAGCTAATTGGATAATGTCGGAAGTCGGAATCGAAATGGGAACAGACCCAGCCATGACTTTTTGTTTCCACAACGATACATTTAGAAAAAGGCAGTGTTGGGTAGCGTGCTGTGCTTCAGATGGGACGCAAACTAGTTGAAAGCATTGAAATACACATTTATTTTTACAGATGCTCAGAGTTGAATTCAATTTGTGTTTCCGGATTGTTCCCTGGTTTTCTTCGTAGTGTGAACTACCTTTAAGCGAGACTCTCTATGCTCACACTACGAATCGCTGGGCTCTGGTGACGCTGTAGTTACAGGAGTGTATTGCATTGTGATGAAGGCTTTTTCATTTACATGTCAGTTTTGTTCTGACTCGAGAAGTCACGTTACATAGCGTGTTAGACACAAACACAAAAGTATTCACTTCAGATAGTCGATTCACTCTCAGCTCCTGATTGGCTCATAGTCATAATTCCAGAAGACACCGAGCAGAGTGAGTTGATTGTGAATGGATGTCTGTCTGTGTGATGTAAGAAGAGAGCAAAAATTGTACACGAACAAATCATAGATGTTGTCAGTGGCAGATGTGTAACAGAACAAGCAGCAGAGCGTGGAACTGAACATGCTTCTGCCCCTTTAAAGCGTCTTTAAAAGCTTTAAAGGGGTTTCATAAGCTCAAGGACATTTCATTCTTTCAATGACAGGGGACTGTGTGACCCTGAATTTTACTGTGAAATTGAGAAATCAAAAACCTCCACAGCTCAGGCAGGATTGTTTTTTTCAGCTACAGATCAAACGGCTCTGTTTTTATGACCACTGCTGAATATTTGTGTCTGTTAAAATCTTGTCCCCAAGGACCCCAAACTAAGAGCGAGTCATCTGTTAAAATATTGGTCTAAAGCGTTTGCGAGGTTAAATAATTTGCAGGTTGCCATAGCGACAACCATGGCATTCAACACTTGGACATATTAGAAAGTCAGCGTGAACTAAATCTGAAATTTAACAGTTAGTTTTTGCAGTTTATGGTGATTTTCCTTTAGGTATTTTGTTGATCTGGTTCAAGTTGATTGACGAGAGTCTTGGCTCTAGGGTCATTCTGTTATCTGTTTTAGCATTTTTTTCCCAACGTGACAAAGGATGAAAGTGAGCAGCAGGCGGCTCACGGCTCCACTATTCGGTGTTGCCCTGGAGAACAAAATAATGGCACAAGCACATCGGTTTCCAGGAAGTGTCTCCACAGCCCTCCACGGGACAAACAGGCAGGCGCTGAAAGACAACAAAGACAAGCTTTGTGGGAAGCCATTGTCAAGGTCTCCACTGATTTGTTGGCTCACCTCTGATGACTTGGCACATATCTGGGTTTGACCTGAAAAACACACAAAAATCAACTGTAACTGTCAGATTTTCATGACAAGCAGACAAAGTATCTTTTTGAAGGAACAATTTGTGTTAAATGTTTATTTATCTGCAAAAGCATGTCCCTCACTGGAAGTAACCTCAAATTGAAATCAGAAAAAACCCATCAGCTGTTTCCCTTGAACAAACCTTATGACCTGTACTCTACACAGCTATTCCTTTAGTTTTTTAGATAAAAATTATTATTAATTAAGCTTTCACATGTACTGCTCCCTTTACGTGGAAGAAGGGCTTGAAGTGCTATAACCCATTTTAAATATCTGGGAAAAAGAACTCTTAGTCAATATTTTCCTCCTAACCTAATGTTTTTACATTACTGGGAAAACTGTGAGAACTCAAATACCACGTCTGCATCTTCTGCAGCTGCTTAAATTTGTTTCTGTTGTGTCTTTGTGGTGACAATGATTTTATGTTCTTGGCCAGATATATCTTGGAAAGGGAGAATTTAAACTCTTGTGACTGTTACTTGGGTAAACAAAGGAAAATAAAAGCAGAAAAAGCCTCTGTTAGAGTTACAGCCAGTGCAAACGGGATGGTGATCAATACTGATCTTGTCAGGTGATAAATTATGAACAAAGACTTTCCTACATCCCTTAGCTTCAGAGAGAGCTCGCCTTTATAACCTAATTATGGGGTTTAACAAATTTGGCCATAGCTTAAACAGAGGTGCTCAAAAGTTTGTGAACCCTGCCTTATTGAAAGAAGAGAAAATCTACGTCTTGGGTATCACAGTCTGATCTTGACAACAAAAAGTAGATAATCCAGAAGCATGTTGAATAAATGTTTGAATGGGAGACATTAACCCTGCAATGCACCATAAAAAGCATAATCATGGTGGTGGCAGCATCAGGACCTGTTCATGCTTTGCTACCTCTGGACCAGGACGGCTTTCTATAATTGGTAGAGCTTCTACAGGAAAATGTCAAGGTATCCATCTGTAAAATGAAGCTCAACAGCATGTAGTAAATGACCCCAAACCCACAAAGAACGATTAAAGCAGAACGGAAACATTTACTTAATTTTAATGCTGTGATACAGTTACTGAAGCCATGGGTTCACAAACTTTTACTATATACAATAATTTCAGATTGGATTTTTTTTCAACAACAGCACAGAAACATGTTTATTGTCTTGGGTTCCCTTTCTCTGGTTTCAGGACTGATCAAGTTTTAGTTCATATTTGTCCAGAGAGTTCACAAACTTTCCAGCTGTATATTGACACTGTATATTGACATTGACAGGGTTTGTTTGGTAGCCAAGTCCAATTGCATGAAACACACAGGCCTGATGAATACTTAGCAAGCAGATAATCACATGCTATTTTTTGTTATGTAAGCACATTAAATTTTTAATCCACAAAGGAGGAAGTAATACAAAATCTGCTTTGCTTGTTTGTTTTCTACAAAATCCAAACTGTGCATAACTGTACATTTAAAAAGGCTTTATCTTCATTTTAAATTAGGCTGAATGGGAATAAATGTCAAATCTGTGCTGTAAAAGACATCCAGACTCGACAGTTGTTTCGTCTTCATGTTTATTAATACAGCTGTTGGGACAAGGCTTTTCGTGCCATTTCCAGCCCAGTATGTTCCTGCTCTTCATCGTCAAATGCAATTAGCCACGACCTACTTCATGAGTGGGAGAAATATTGTTCTTTAATTGCCTCACATCCTGGAGAGCAATAAGTGTGAGTTTCATATAATACTGCCTGCATGAGCCAACCAGGGTGTTGTCAAGTCAAGCTGCAGGAAAGTAACTGGCAAATTGTCAGTGATGCAAGTTCAGAACACTCATTTCCTTCTGGAAAAAATGAGAAACTTCCATTTGGTTTAAAGTATGGTTAATCATAAGGAGATGTATGGGATATAAGATAAGTGATAATTGAGCCAAATTGAGCCATGGTCCTTTTGCAAAAAAAAAAAAAAAAAGAAAATTACTAGTCTAATGCATGTGATGCCTCAAAAGAAACAAACAAACAAACAAACAAACAAACAAAAACAAAAAAAAACAGTGAGATCAAGAACTTCTATCTCAACATGTGTAAAAAATGATGCCAGAAATAACTTTTGATGTTCAAATTTTCCCAAAGCAGCTGACTGCACACCTCTTTCACTTCATACATAACATAATTAAGGCTGATGCACAAATGAACTTAATTAATATGCCACACACACACCCACAGACACATCTGTATACACAAGTGAACACCATATAAATAATCATAATTGCTGTTCTCTTTTCTCCTTCATCTCTCTCTCTGTCTCTGCTGCTTACTAATGGCTTTCAGAAGAAAGTAGACAAGGAAAAAAACCTGCATGTTCCACTTTATCAATTTAGTTTCAGTTTTTTGTTAATTCAATTCAATTCAACTTTGTTTATATAGCGCCAATGTAAAACAAAGTCATCTCAAGGCACTTTACAGAATAAAGTCAAGACTATAAACATTTATAGAGAAAAACCAACAATTCCCCCTTGAGCAACAGTGGAGAGGAAAAACTCCCTTTAACGGAAGAAACCTCCAGCAGAACCAGCCTCAGGGTGGGCGGTCATCTGCTTTGACCGGTTGGGGTGAGTGGAACGTGAAGAGAGAAAAGAAATGAGCAACAACAAGACATCGGGCAGGTTGGTAGGACCAGTAGCTGCACACTGGAAAACACACAGATTCAAAGCCGGGGGACACCTGCAGAAAGGGACAGAGAGAGGGTCAAGAGGAAGAAAGGAGCTCAGTGTATTGGGGGGTGGGTCCCGCAGCAGTCTAAGCCTATAGCAGCATAACTATAACTAACTATATGCTTTATTAAAGAGGAAGGTTTTAAGACTAGACTTAAAAGTAGAGAGGGTGTCTGCTTCCCGAATCTGAACTGGGAGCTGGTTCCACAGGAGAGGAGCTTGATAGCTAAAGGCTCTGCCTCCCATTCTACCTTTGGAAATTCTGGGAACCACAAGTAGGCCTGCATTCTGAGAGCGAAATGGTCTACTGGGATGATATGGTGCTATGAGATCTTCTATATATGCTGGAGCCTGACCATTCAGAGCTTTATATGTAAGAAGCAGGGTTTTAAATTCTATTCCAGATTTAATGGGAAGCCAATGGAGAGAAGCTAGTGAAGGTGAAATATGATCTCTCTTGCTAGTTCCAGTCAGCACTCTTGCTGCAGCATTTTGGATTAATTGCAGGCTCTTTAGTTACTGGGGCATCCTGAAAGTAGGGAATTACAGTAGTCCAACCTAGAGGTAACAAATGCATGGACCAGTTTTTTGGCATCACTTTGAGACAGGATGCTCCTAATTTTGGCAATGTTCCGTAGGTGGAAGAAGGCTGTTCTAGAGATTTGTTTTATATGTGAAGTGAAGGACAAATCCTGGTCAAAAATAACTCTTGCAGTAGTACTGGAGGTCAGACTTATGCCATCTACAGTAACAATATGGTTGGACAACATTTTTAGGCCCAAATACTTTGACTTTAATTTTGCCTGAGTGTAGAAGTAGGAAGTTGTTGGGAATCCAGGCCTTTACGTCTTGTAGGCTTGAAGCTTGATAAATTTCTTTTTTTCACCTGGTTCCATAGATAGATATATCTGGGTATCATCAGCATAGCAATGGAAATGTATGTGTTTTCTAATAACGTTGCCTAAAGGAGACATATATAAAGTAAAAAGTATTGGTCCTAACACAGAGCCTTGTGGAACTCCATAGCTAACCTTTGTGTGCATGGAGGATTCATCATTAACATGAACAAATTGAAAGATTTAAACCAACCTAGTGCAGTTCCTTTAATCCCAATTTCATGTTCCAGTCTCTGTAATAAAATGTTGTGATCAATGGTATCGAATGCAGCACTAAGATCTAACAGAACAAGTATAGAGACGAGTCCATTATCTGAGGACATGATAAGATCGTTGGTGCTGTTTCTGTACTATGATGAACTCTAAATCCTGACTGAAAGTCTTCATACAAATTATTCCTATGAAGGTGATCACAGAATTGTTTTGCAACTACTTTTTCAATTATTTTAGAAATAAAGGGGAGATTAGATATTGGTCTGTAATTGGCTAAAACACCTGGTTTAATTACAGCTACCTTATAGGCCTGTGGTACATAGCCTGCTTCTAAAGATAGATTGATGATATCTAATATGAACATATCTATTAAGGGTAAAGCTTCCTTGAGCAGCTTAGTTGGAATAGGGTCTAGCAGACAGGTTGTTGGTTTAGATGAGGTAATAATTGAAGTTAGCTCAGAGAGATCTATGGGTAACAAGCAGTCTAACAGGGATTGGGGCCTTATCCATGATTCTAGCACTGCTGTACATGAAGATCTATCTGTAATTTTTGGGGGGAGGATCTGGTGAATTCTTTCTCTAATAGCTACAATTTTGTTCGTAAAGAAGGTCATGAAGTCATTGCTGCTCAGAGTTAAGGGAAAACTAGGCTCAACAGAACTATGGCTCTTAGTCAGTCTGGCTACAGTGCTGAACAGAAACCGGGGGTTGTTGAGACAGAGAGCACAGAGAGCATTTTTGTACATTTTAAAACCGTTTTTTTCAATGCGATTCTTCTAAATTAGTTGAACGACACTGTTTTAAGTTGCGTGTTTGTGAACTACACCATGGAGATCGCTTCTTCTGGTTTACTGACTTCTTTTTTAGAGGGGCAACACTATCGAGTATTGTACATAGTGAGGCTGCAGAATTATCAACAAGATAATCAACATGTGCAGGAGAAACATTAAGGTGGCTACTTTCCATTGTATTGACACACGGTGAAACACATGATGAAAGAAAATTTGTTCACAGCTTTTTCACTTAAGCACCTGCTGTAGTGGTTTTTTTTTCCTAACTGCTGTACAGTCCATTATTGTAAATTCAAATGTTATTAGAAAATGGTCAGACAGAAGAGAATTATGAGAAAATACTATTAAATTATCAGTTTCATTGCCGTATGTAAGGACAAGATCTAAGGTGTGACTGAAACAGTGAGTGGGTTCTTTGACATTTTGGGAAAAACCAATTGAATTTAATAATGAAGTCACCCACTGTGATGACTTTATATTTTTCTTTGACTGTCTTGTTTCTTACCTAAGCCTTTTCTTTAATAAGAACCAAACTTGGTAATATTGACTGACACATAACTACAAAATAACTTGTAAAATTATATACGTAAATAAATAATATATATCTAAGGAACTGTGTTGTTAGGAAAAGCTAGATTAGCAATCAATTAGCTACAGTAACGTGTCAACTTAACCACTATCGAGAGGGATTAAATATGATTATAGAATTCACCGAAAAACAAATGATCTTTAAAATAAATGAACTTTTGAGGACCTTCACATGCAACGCTGAGCTGTGTGAGGACACTGAGTAGGAAGGTGAGCTGCACCTTTCACTGAGGGGTGGATTAGAGCCAAATTAATCAATAAGAAGCTAATACCTCCCTGGCTAGTCTTAGCCCACCTCTTACACACCCTCACACACACACACACACACACTACTGCCAGATAACCCTGGAGTAGAGATTGATTCATGAGTGTCAAGTTCAATCTAAGGACACCTGAGCACCTGCTTACAGCCTGTGTCAGCTGAGCACCACACGCAGATGTCCACATATTACCATTTACATATGTTCTGATCGGCCACAGCATTAATGCCACCGAATGCATTCGTGCTGTGGCTGACAGCGGTTTGCATGGCAGCATTTTGAAGCTGACAGGTGTCAGAAAGCACGGCTGCGTATAAAATCACCAGGTGGTATTAATGTTGTGGCTGATTGGTGTTCACAGGCAAACATTTTAGAGAAGATAACATGGATTAAAATATGAAATACCTCTCTCGTGTATTTTTTTTTATCATCTGAAGATGTTTTCTTTGGAAAAGTGTACACTACCTGCTTAGCACAGCAGACAGACACTACACACTTGCTGGTGAACATGGAGAAGCAGTGAGCAGCTAAAAGCTGCATGTTTCCCCTTAGAGACTGAAAAAGCAGAGTGAACATTGATCTCCATAAGAGTTTGGGATGTCAGCTTCAAAGGTTAGGTTAGTACTACAAGTGTTGTTTAAAAGGCATCTTTCTACTTAATCTAAAAACCAGCAGGGTGGTGACATGGCAGATGCAGCAGATGAACAGTTCCCTATCATCTACCACATTCACACGATACAGTATGAAAACACACGATGTAAGAAAAACGGTGACTGTTTTTCCTCGTGAGCTGCAGGCAGGAGATCAGAGCTCACAACTTGGTGCTGGATCAAATTCACGACTTTGGCTTCGTGCTTGAAAATGAAAACTCTCTGGTGGCAGATGAGGCCTACATGGTTTAGGGGCTTAGCCCTGTCATCCGGATGATTGTCATCAAGCGACATTAAGATCGCTGATTGTCGTGCGACACTCGGACAGGGCCGGCCAACTTTTTGAGGCTGAAAGACCGGATTCCATCTGGACACACTCACTCAGTTTGTGTTGGATGAGTATCTCCAGTATTATATTCCACACATGGATAACTGTCATTAATAAATGACAGTTATCCATGATAAATAAAGAAATTATAAATACATTTGGATGTTGTTCACTGGATTCAATTATCAAGTCAAATAAACACTTGCCACACAGCAAGCAGAAACTGTTTTGGTGTTTGGTTTGGGTTCGTCATGAACTGATGACCTGTCCCTCCTTTAAAGGCACATCTGACTTTTAGGAATGTTCCAGTTAAAGTTTCCGACCCAGATAAAATTGCAGCCTTCTTGTAGCTGTTCTTCAGGACTGAGAGGCACAGCTTGGAGACAAGTCTGTGCAAACAGCTATGGTCCCCCAGGGTATGATTCTTGGACCTCTGTTATTCCGCCTGCACATGCTCTTCCCATAGGTCAACTCGTACAGGACAAAAGCAATAGTTGCATGTTTGCTTCGCTCTTTCACCAAATTACTATGATTCCTTAGACTCTGTCAGTGCTCAGAACAAGCAAATGGATGTCTTTGAATTTTCTTCAGTTAAAAAAGAAAATGCACAAATCCTTGTTATTGACAACAACAATAAAACTAAGTTATTGTCCAGCTTGACTCCAGAGCTTTCAAGAGAAAAAAACCCAAGAAATAGTGACATTTTAATTATCTCACAGCTTAGCTGAGCTTTAGCAGTTCCAAACAAACCTTTAGTGTCTATGCTGCACAGGGATGGAACAAAGTTTGTCATGAGCCTAAATGTGCCCCATCTCTAGCCACTTTAAAGGCTAAATTTAAAGGGTTGTCGGAGGCTGGAACCTATCAGAGCTGCTATTGGGCGAGAGGTAGGGACCACCCTGGACAGCTCATAGCCTGTATTTGAAATGTGCAATATACTATAAATACAGTTGCTTTGTCGGAAGAATGAAGGAGAAATAAGTGGGAAAAGCGGCACAACACACTGGCAGAATAGAACATTTGGGAATAGAAAGGAAAACAACAAAATCATCGGGACTGTTAAAAAACAAACACCAAATACTACAAAAGCAATATTTTCATGAACTGACTCCCAGGGCTCACATGCTGGGATCATTATTGCTCCAGGCAACCCAAGCTCCAGGCTCAGGTAGAAGTGAGTAACTGCCTTGGGCCATAAAGACATTTTACCTGACTGGCAATGACACAATCCACCATCTCATCCCCCCATTACCACCATTTCCAATCCTGCGCCTTACAGAGCGAACAACAGGAAAGTAACATGCAGAAAGGCAGCCGACCGAGAAAACGCAATATACTGGAGGAACTACAGTGTCTCTACTAACACACTGTAAATGATGCAAATAGAATATGGTTTGCACCAAGTTGCTGTGTTGGTCTGTGTTGGGGGATGACAGGAATATGTTAATAGGTAATAGCTTTCTAAATTACCTTTTTCTATCACAGCCAGCATGACCTGATCATGGTGAAGTTGATTGGTCTGTCCCCACTAGCAGCCAAAACAAAGACATTTTCAACCCTCAACAACATGGGCTGTTCCCCAGAGGATGAAACCAGAAAAACCAGAAAAATTTGATAAAACTTTCACAAGGCAAAACAGGAAACCGCCCCAGGGTGTAGCAAAGGATAATGGCCTGATTTCCATATATACTTTTTCTCTAGACCTTGGTGGTCCTCAGAGAATCATTCCTAGTGTATTTGTCGAGGCCACGACTTTCTTATTAGCACCCGCATGCAACGTGTTTTGGATTTTTTTGTTTCATGTTTTTGAGTATGGACCCTCCCCATTTATCCAAGGACCCATGTGATGCCAAAATGTCAGTTTAGCAAACAATAAACCCTACAGATGAGCATTTATTGACCTACATGATATATCATAACAATATTAAGAACAGGAAAATAACATCCAGCCCTGTCGTACTGTAATAAACACTGTAGGCTTTAAGGGCCATCAGCTTCAGACCATGAGTCTTGATATTTATGTGGTCAGTCTAGTGCCAATGGTGAGTAGGAGGGGGAAGCCACCCTTCATGAGTCAAAGGTCTCCACAGCATCAAGACAGTGATGAGACTCAGCTGAATATCAATGAGCTCATCTGAAATTCCAGTTTGAGTTCAGGGGATGGCCAGGGAAAAGGTCAGTGTCATCAAACCTGGACTGGACCCATTTGTTCTCAGACCTTTTGTCAGTGATAGAAGAGGGAAGAGTTTGTCCTTCCAACTCAGAAGCCCTGACTATGCAGGCATGAGATCAGTGCTGCGAGAATGTATCATTTATTGTCCTTTTGGGGTCCTTTTAGGTCATTTGGTGGGTCCACTCAGACTATCTGAGTTGTGTTTCATTTGGACTGTTTCAATTAAAGTTTGGGCGATTTTAATAATGTGGCGACTTCTATCTTCAAAGCTGAATGATTGCAACTGTCACATTGGTACAGTTTGGACTTGTTGGAACTAGAACGGTGTATTGTGCTGCTCCACCAGTGTTGCCAGATCCACCTGAAATCTTGTAAATTTAAGATCCAGACTAGCACAAGTTTTAACGTCTGTGTAAAAAATAGTTTGTAACCAAACAGAACAAACCTTGAGTCGAACCAGATGATGGCGTGACTGCTGATGAATTGAGATGGTTCAGTTTCCAAGAGACTGTGAGTGGTGGATCAGCAAAGATTTGATTGGAGCTTTAAAGACTGATCCAAGGTCAGTTTTCCACAGCACAATAGTGACAAAGTTAGCATTCACTCATTGACCAGGCTGGTTCTATATAAGCTCTATACTGTTTCACTCGAATGAAAAAGACTTTGAGACTTCGATGTGTTGACATCCTCGTACATGTGTTTGTTTTTTTTATTAGTGATCGTACATCATACAAAGATCTAAATTAATATTTGAATTCAATAATTATCCTATTTCTGGCAATACTGTTCTCCACTGTAATTAGCTTCTGGTGTTCCCTCCCTATATCTTCATTGGTTGATACCTGGACACCTGCAGCTGATTGTGATCCAGAAGGAAGCTGCTGTATGACTGCTTGTGTTTCCTGTGTTGTTGTGAGCTATTTGGTCAGGATGAAGCCCTTAGCTCTCAATATGTTGTAGGCAGGTAAAGAGCAGATGCCTACTGAGTTTTGCTCTCAACCTTTAGTTACACACCTTTAGTTCTTCGTGTAGTCCTGACTCCCTGTAGGGGAGAGCTGCCTTTTGTGTTACACCATTTTTCTCCTCTTTTGTTTTTATTTTGACATTAAGCCAGATTCGGGATAGAGTTTAGTTAGTAGTGTAACTTAGTGTCTAGTTTAGGGCTGCTTGACTTGCTTCTAAGTCCTGCAGAAGATAACATCTCCTGCTATGTAACAGATTTCTCTCTCCTAGTCCAAGCTGGGCTTATAACACAATGCTTTGAAGCTGTGTGTCTTCCAGCGTGCAGCTACTGGTCCTACCAATCTGCCCGATGTTTTGTTGTTGCTTTTTGTTGCTCTGTTCTTTTCTCTCTTCACTTTCCACTCACCCCAACTGGTCGAGGCAGATGGTCGTCCACCCTGAGCCTGGTTCTGCTGGAGGTTTCTTCCGTTAAAGGGAGTTTTTCCTCTCCACTGTTGCCTATGGCTTGCTCCAGGGGGAATTGTTGGGTTCTCTTTATATATCTTTATAATCTTGACTTTATTCTGTAAAGTGCCCTGAGATGACTTTGTTGTGAATTGGCGCTATATAAATAAAGTTGAATTGAATTGAAATTGAAATGCACATGCAATGCAATCACTATGATGACCAACAAACCCATCCACCACCATTTGATGTTTTAAAGCCATGTTTCAAACTGACTGCTTACACATTTCACATTTTAAGGTTTAATGGCAAGTCTTGCAGCTTTGCATGGAATTTGTAACAAGGACATAATAGCCTTTCAGAACATAACCCTAATAACTCTATTCATGCATGACATGATCATTATGAAAATAGCAGCAATGCTCTGAGATAGTTATAGCAAACAGTGCACCATATGAGAGGTGGGGCTATGGATAGAGAAGTACAGTTCTCTGCATCAGTTTGGAATTTATAACCCATTGTGCAGAAGGAGATTTGCATTATTAAACAGACCTTTTCACTGCAATTGGCAGGTCTTTGTAGCAAAAAATGCAGGTGTTATTAATGACATTAGCAGTGGCTACTTTCTTACCCAGTACCTCAGTGACTGTGAAGACAGTGAGCCATCATACACAATCCTGGAACCATCAGCCATCAGTCAGCATTAGTCAACAAAGCAGTACTTTGCTACAGGAGACCGGAGTTCAAGTCCAGTGTGAAACTACTGCTGTTATTAGGCTTGTTCGAGATGAACTGCATCTCACCTGGAAAGCAGGTGAGAGCAGCAGAAGGCAGTGACAAAAAGCTGCAGTGAAGACGGTCTTAACTAACTAGTAAAGCATTGTTTTCAAAGGAACAAATGCTCACATCACGTGAGTTGGATCCATAATAGAAATAATGTCACCAGATCATTAAAGATTATGTGCTCCACACACTTTGGATGTTATCACCTTAATTAATGTTGTCAGAACCATATCTACAGTGCAGAAGGCACCTGCTCCACATGCCAGTAGGCTCAGTAGGTCATTATCATGCATTTCATTATGCAACAGTGTTGCATGGTTTATGGAAAGATCATCTGGTTGGCTAAAATATGGAAACAACATTGTCTAAAATAACAACACCGACAACCATGACACAAACTGGTCCTGTGTTTTGCTAACCATCCATTTGCCCCGACTTCCTCGCTACAAAGACTGTCAACTCTAAAATTACACCACCAAATAGCACCTTGGCAGGCTGCAATCATTACTATGGCTGCTCAATACCACCATTTACCTACATGTATCACTCATAATAACTATGTCAGTAGGTATAAGGTGACCTGCCAAACCGTAACTATTGAATTTGTTCTCAATTAAACTTTATTTATACAGAGCCAATTCACAACAAGTCATCTCAAGGCACTTTACAAAATAAAGTCCAGTCTATACAAGTATGTAGAGGAAACCCAATGAATCCCCTTTGATCAAGCCCTAGGCAACAGTGGAGAGGAAAAACTCCCTTTAACAGAAGAAACCTCCAGCAGAACCAGGCTCAGGGTGGACGACCATCTGCCTTGACCGGTTGGGGTGAGTGGAAAGTGGAGAGAGAAAAGAAAAAAAGCAACAAAAGCAACAACAGAACATCAGACAGGTTGGTAGGACCAGTAGCTGCACACTGGAAGACACACAGCTTCAAAGCTGGGGACACCTGCAGAAAGGGACAAAGAGAGGGGGACAGAGAAGGACAAAGACAACTACGAGAGAAAACACACAGAGTTAATATGATACAGTGGTGACATACAACAGCCTATAGCAGCATGACTATAACTAACTATCAGCTCTATCAAAGAGGAAGGTTTTGAGCCTGGACTTCATTTTCAAGATTCTATTCAACAAATTACAAATTTATTACAATAAACTTAACAATATGAAACATATACATTTAAGATTTCTCTTCAACTAAATGATATTATATATTATATGTAATTTGGGTGTTTTATGGAAACGTGCATCACATTTCTGTAATCGTGTCTGAAAGTAACTTTTGAATTTGGTCCCTATGTTAAGCAGCAACAAAACAAAAATCAGGGACTTTATTTATTTTCTTGAAGAAAAGACATTTAAATTAAGGAACAGACACACTGCCCTTTCATGATGGATCATGGTAAGTTCTTTATGATATCCACCAAGGCTAAACTGTGAGCAAATGCTTTTCCCCATGCAGGGAAAAAATGTGCAGTTTAAGAGAGAAAAAAATAAGCATTAAAGTTGGGTAAATTGCAACCAGCTGCTGACACATTATATGAAATGGTAGGAAATGTATTAAAGGGTGATATTGAATTAAAATAGTTATTCAGTCAGAGTGATATAAGAGTCCTTGACAGTGTGTAATTGCAATCAGTTAAATAGTTGAATTCAAACAGAGAGCCATGGGGAATGAACATTTGCAGAGAGGGAGAGAGAGAGAGAGCTGAACCGCCACTATGTTTACATCAGACTGTGCAATTAATTAAATCTGGATAATATGTGGACTTTACTGTGCGCAATTAAATACTCTATGTGTCAGTGTGACTTCTGAAAGTGCTGCCTTCTAGTTCATTCTTCAGACTTGAAGTGAGATATGGTTGTCACAAAATACCACAGCACATCTGGACTTTTTCACGGCACAACATTTAGGAGCGACTGACAGGACTAATCAGACAAACACAACCACAGGTTAATGTCCTGTATAGCCGACTTTACTGACATTTTAAATCATTTAAGTTATTGAAATATGTTCCAATTTCCTGCTGGAATTGTGTCAGCCTCCAACAGTCCTCACACTTATACACAAATTGTGAAATATGAAATATCAATGAGTTTTCACAACCTAAACCCACAGCAATAATATACAATTAAAGTGCAACAAAGGTGCGAAAGCACCAGAAACAGCTGTGCAGTAAATCTGCAGTGATCGGATATAAAGTTCTGCGTGTTCAGGTGTTAGATGACATGTGTCAATTATGTCTTTTAAAAATTATGTTATTATGCAGTTGTATAGACTTAACTGTGCAGTATCAATGCATTTGTGTTAGTTACCTGACATATCCTTTTATTAACATAATGCAACCTGATGCAGTTTATCATAAAAATACATTTGTTTTCAGTGCAGTTTCTGGAGAATACTGCACTAATCAGTGCTAGAAATGAAGAGCAAGTGTTGCACATATAGTCACTCATGACTTCACACACACACACACACACACACACACACACACACACAGAGCCATGACCTCTTCTTTGTTCGGTTTTCATCCTCTCAGTCTCGAACACCTGTTTTATGTTGACAATTGACTTCACTACTGCTTAAACTCCTTGTTTGCCGTCACTCTTTGCAGGTCTGTCTTGTCAGTTTCTATAATGTTTTGTCAGCTCCATGTTCCATGACTATCACCATCTGATTCTCCTGTTGATACTTTCTTTGCCTTTTGTTCGCCCTGCTCCTTTTGTTTGATGTGCTGCTCAGAACTGTTATTTACTGCAAAGACTCGCTCCTTCTGTTCAGTGCAGTACCAATAGCACCATCCAGTCCAATACATCATGACCACCTTCACAGCCTTCACACATTGCTAAGGCCCTAGATGGAAGTAATCCTTAACTCCAGGCCATAGTTTAGTAGGATTTAACTAAGGTTCCCAAGACTGTGGCGGACAAAACCACCTTTGGAATGCATGTAGAACAGAACAAACTGTCCCCAACAATTCCTCTACCAGCCTACAATGAACATATCACCTTGACACCAGCTATTTCATATGTTGGTCGACCTTAGGCCTGTTTCTGTTCCACAGTCAGCTGACACAAAGTCTGTCCATGTACCTGAGTCAGCTGACCTCTCTGAGCCTCCACTGGTCTTTGCTGGTCTTCCTTCCTGAGCCTGACACAGTTGCTGTCCTAGCTCTACGGCAGGTTGCCCATGATTCCTGTCCCCTGGTTGGTCTAAGGTGATGGCAAAAACCCTGCCCCTGTATCCAGTTTCTCTGGTCCAAGACTTCTGTTCCTACCTTCACCACGTGTGCTCCCGGGCCTGTGGCATCGGCTGATGTCTTGTCTTCCGGCTTCTGGCCTGTCCTACTGTATTTTGCATCAGGAGTCTCAACTGATATCCTGCCCAGTCACCTCTCTGCCTGTCTAACCCCCTGAATTGTAATTCCAATCCATTCAGTTTTATTTAAATTGCAGGAAATCACAACAGAGCCATCTCAAATCATTTCCTGTTGTAAGGTTATGACCTTAGAGAATCAAAGAGGAACCCGACAAATCCCCCTTGAGCAAGCAGTAGGCAACAGTAGAGAGAAAAAACTCATTTTAGGAAGAAACCTCCAGTAGAAGGTGCAGTGATTTTCAGTTCAGTGATTTTGTGCAGTAAACTTACCTCATCAGTAAAACCACGTGGACGATACTTTACGTGTTGAGTTTGCTAATAAGTTAATTCATTGAAACTGACACCAACACGCCAGGAAGGAATTGGTAGCAGGTACAAACTCTGTAAATAAAGCTTTGCTTGATGGTTCGGGCATATGAAGGACTTTTTAAGTTTGGATTTAAAAATGTCTACAGAGTCAGACTGCCTGATGTCACTGGACAGGTTATTCTAGGCATAATATAGGAAAAAAAAAAAACTGATTTTTAAATTTTTTTTATTTTAGATAGAAGTCAGTTTAGATTTTAGACAAGAGCCCTGCTCTGTGGGAACAAAGGGGATGAGCTAGAATATCAGGTTGAAGATCACTATAAAAGGAGAACTTCAGATTTTATAAGTCATCAGAAGCACCTTAAGGTCTGATCTGACATGGATAGGGAGCTACAAACAAAGGGAGGCTGAAATTATTGTAAAATTGTTGAATTTCTCGGTTTAGTTAGGACTCTAGTTGCAGCATTCTGGACCATCTGAAAACACAATGTTAGTACAGCTAAGATGGCTGCTGCTGAACAGAACTTCAGATCTGCAATTGTCATTGAGCTGTCTGCTGCCTTCTTCTGCTATATGCCTGAATCTGTCATCCTGGGCCATAGTGGTGGTCCGTGGGAGTAAGAGAGACTTAGGCGTGGGTGCTTCACTCACCTGCTTGGGCCTCTCCAACTGCTATGCAGCCTTGTCCAGCGATGCCTCAAGCCACCCAGCTGATGCTCCTTTGGCTCCGCCTTATCTGGATATGCCGACGTTCGCCGCCAGTGAGATGGGGCCAGGGCTCAGATCACCAAACCTCTCACCATGATGCCGACTCACACGCCCCCGTGCAACTTGGGTTTTGAGCATCACATCACTAAACTAGTTCAGTCCTGCTTTTATCATCTTAGGAACATTGCAAAAATCAGACCCACGTTAAATTTTAATGATGCTGAGACTATTATTCATGCTTTTATCTCTCGTCTAGATTATTGCAAAAGCCTGTTTTCCTCACTTCATCAAAAGAACTTGAAACATCTACAAATTGTTCAGAACTCAGCAGCTCGGCTCCTGACTAGAATCGGGAAGTTCAGCCACATTACTCCTAGTCTTTTGTCTCTACATTAGCTCCCTGTTCATTTTAGGATTCATTTTAAGACTTTATTAATTAGTTATAAAGCTCTGCATGGTTTTACTCTGTATACTCCCTATATTTCTGATCTTTTAATTCCATATGTGCCATTATGACTGTGGCGCAGGAAGGTAGAGCGGTTGTCCACCAATCTCACAGTTGTTGGTTCAATCCCCGGCTCCTCCAGTCACATGTCGAAGTGTCCTTGAGCAAGACACTGAACCCCAACTTAGTTGCTCCTGGTGCATAGCAGCTCCCCCATCGGTGTATGAGTGTGTGTGTGATTGTGAGTGTGAATGGGTAAATAAGAAGCAGTGTAAAGCGCTTTGAGTGCCAATAGGTAGAAAAGCGCTATATAAGTGCAGAGCATTTACCATTTACCATTATGAAACTTCAAATCATCATACAGTGGATTGTGGTTTGTTCCAACTTCCCGGTTAAAATCCAAGGGGGATAGAGCATTTTCCATCATGGCTCCAAAACTGTGGTATTACCTGCCTGAGGAAATCAGGTTCTCTGACTCAGTGTCATCTTTTAAATTTCATCTTAAAATGCATTTTTATCAAATTGCCTTTCCTGAGATGTGAGACTTTTAGTATAAGGAGTATAATCCATCTATGTCATTTTAGGTTTTTTTACCATGTGCTTTTCTTTGATTTTATATTTACCCTGATTTTATTTATTTCTTTTTCCCTTTTTAATGTATAGCACTTTGTACGTTGTTTGATTAGTGCTTTATAAATAAAGCTATTATTATTAAAACTCCTAATATTAGTGAAGGAAATGCCTGTAAATGGGGATGGGGATGAATTCTTGGGGGTTCAGTGTCTTGCCCATCGACACTATGACATGTTAGGAAGTGCGGGGTGCAAACCTGAACTCTACCAACTGAGTCACTGCCGCCCCCACGTGATCTGCATCTGGATCTAAGTCTAAAATCATGACAGTATTTCAGATAGATCAATAGCAGCAGCAGCGGTGTGGTTGTGGTTTAGAACATGTTGAAATGGTTGAAATCAGTAAATATCTCTATAAGACTACATGAGCTGCAAGAAATGACAAGCATGATGTGCTTCATCCCAGTTTACAGATAGTGTCCCTAACTTATGAAGCACATATGGGGGAAAAAAAACCCTACTTCATACTTACTTTTCAAGCAGCCGCGCTAAAGAAGAAAGAGGAAAGTTCTCTTGCATTTACTATAATCAGGCATTACGATGGAGTGCATGGTGGCATTTTACAGGCCACAAAGAGGCAGTTTGAAGCCAGTGAAGACTAAATGAGACAGAGGAAAAGAGCAAATGAAAGGGAACGGCAGAGTTTATTCAAAGACCCAGAGGAAACCAGAATAAGAAAGAAGGAAGAAATAAAGAGGAGGAGGTGGAAGAAACAAGTAGCACTCTGCTGCATCCTTCCATTATTTCATCCAGGCTTCAATGAGTTCTCTGATTGAAATAATACATTTAGAGTGTTAGTAATGCCACCTTTAGCGCTTCTGGAGGAGTTGGACGAATTAATCGCCTCCCTGACTCAATCTCAGCCAATTACATTATCGCCTGATTTATGAAACAACAGGCCTGAACAGCATCATAACCTTGAGAACAAGAGGTGTTGACTAAGCCTGGATCGCTGTGGAATTCCAAAAAGGGGATGAAAGAAATGTTAGTGAGAAAAACAAATTTGGTACTTCATACTATCAGAATTTAATTTCTGTTTTAATAATCTTGCACTCTCTGTGTGTTGTTTCTGAGCCTGCGGAAAATAGGTTTAAAGGTCTTACACTTGATTTGGTTTGATTTATGTAGTCCCACAACGATACACAGCATACATAACAAAGGCAGACTAAGTAAAATTGATAAAAAACAAAAGAAAAAACTATTACAATTTATTTATTCAATTTGATCCAATTTAAACCTCAGTGCATGACCTTAAAAACCACAAGAACTACACTGCTGAAACTGTTTAGCCTTTAAGTAGCTGACCAGAGAGATAAACAGGAAGCAGCACAAAGTGAGGAAAGAAAACCCAGAGTAGGACATAACAAAGTTTCCCAACTGAAATGCAGCAAAGGACTTTTCCCTTACAGCATGTGTGCTGAACAGGAGCCTATCAAAACTGGATTTCAGCTGGATCAGAGCGGCTGAAAGTGAAAGAATGGATGATTATATCCCACTGCCATGTATGCTCATCCATGAGTCTGAAAGCTCAGACATTAAGACACTTATAATACTAGGAGGAAGGTTTGTACAACTATGAAAGGTTGTAAAGTGAACAGTCACTACGTTCCATCCAAACAATTGGCTGGAAACGGTATGAGGGAAAGCTGTGTGTGCACATTGGAAACATCCACCACCATTTAAACAGACATAGATTTATTTGTGGCCTTCATACCAGATATCCTAAGATAATGGTTATACAAATAAATGAACCTGTACTGTGTGATGAGCTCCATGCTTTTGTTCCCATGAGCACCGGAGAAAGACAACAAATAGACAAGTCAGCACTGACACCAGCTCTTCGTCTATTGATGGGCATTGTTGTTGATTGGATTGTCTGTAACCAAGCTGCACAATAGAGACTCTGAACCTGATTAAAGGCTGGTGGCGTCCACCACCTCCTAAACAGCTTGTGACAGGCCGGAGTCCGGCAGGCTCCAAAGAGACAGAGAGTGGAGGGGCTGTCGCTCCTTAAACTGTGTGACAGGATCAGCTTTACAAAAGGACGGACAAAACCCGCAGAAATCAATGGGTGCTCAGCAGCAGCAGCTGTCAGGATGGATGCATGTGTGATGCAATCTCAAGACTGATCTGATTCTTGTTAGCTGGTGGGTGTGAAAGAAGCAGATAGAAATAAAACCCAGATCTCCAGAACGTCCTCTTCAACCTTAGAGAGCTATCTGTGTTTTCAAATGGCAGATCCACAAACAACCATCTTAAAGGCTGCACGCACCAGTGAACACAGAGCAAGGACTGAACATAATGACTTCGCCTGCTACAACCCAAAGTCTCCCTCGCTTGAGAGCAGATAATGGCTGCTAAAGATATCTGAAGCTAAAAATACCAGGTATTTTTTACCAAATCAGGGAGAAAACATTATTCAGAGCTGTTAACAAGAGATTACAAGGTCTTTACTTTTTGACATTTTTTCTGTTCTTTGAACTTGAAGGAAACTAATTGCCCCTCTTTGAAAATTCACGGTAAAATGTGATATGTTCTACCTTCTACGGTCACATCAAACAGAAGAAAAGTACTGTGCACTGCTGGGAGATAAATGGAGCTATTATTTTTCTCTGTTATAGGATCCATATATTATGCAGTGAGACACCAGGTCCGATGATAATTGCAACACAAGTTTAGGAAAATGTGTCTGTACACTTAGATGTGTGCTGTCTCTATGTCAATACAAGTACAAGTATTCATGGGTGTATTGCACATAATGCTGACATTAATATGGAACCAAATGTTTTGTCACTTTAAAAGACTAAATTGTAAAAGAAAGTCTAAATGTTGGAACCGAGCTAAGCATTACGTTATGTTCTGCTTTCATTTCATTCTCTTCTACTGCCAATTCTAAAAAATACTTTTTTCAGAATTGGTGATGGGATTAGGAGAGTCATGACGTAAAGGAGGCAAAGTTGGTCCCCCTTTTGCTCAGTCGTGTTGCTGTAAGAAAATGTGGGAACTGGGGTTAATATGAGTCAAAAACTCCTCCACCACAAGTGCTGAAATGACTGAAGTGGAAAAAAGTGGACACTGGGGAAAAAGTGGTTTTTCGAGCTGTTTCACACCTTACATGACACCAATCACGGTTCAAGACCAATCAATCAATAATGTCACACATCTGTGAACATTATGCATTGGATGTGTCCACTAGGTTTGGCTCCAGTTGGTTAGATCAGATCTTAATATTATCACTATGGATTATTTGCAATGTTTAAAGTGAGTATGTAACATTTTTACATTAAAGTAGCAGCTTCAAAGTTATTGTGAAGGGCCACTGTCTTAAATAAAGCAAATGGCTTCTTTGGCATTCGCACAACGTTGCCAGATCCTCTGTTACTGCACTTGCTAACTCTGGAATCCTGTCCTGGCTTTATAGGACCATGTCTCACACAAATACTGTGTGTCCGACACTGAGGAAAGCCCAGTGTTTGTAGTCAACCCTGTCTCCTAAACAATATGTTCCCACACAACTAAACTGCAAATGTGATTACATTTTTGTAGCAAAGTAAGAAGTTATTCATTATGTTTTGATGCGACGTATTTTATGAATGAATGACGGTAGTTTAATCAAGTAATGTGAGATGCAAGGAGGTGGTTGGGGAGGGTGGCAGGTGTAGAAAGCAATGGACAGTCAAGGCAAAGGCCCAAAATCGATTCCAGAGTCCCGTATCTGGGTTTGTTCAGCCAAAAAAAACTACCGACGTTAGGGTGGATGTGTTTAAAATCCATAAAACACATTTTATACAAAATGACACCAGCCCTCGATCTTCTTCTGAACCTGTCCGGCTGCTCTAACTACTTTAATAACACTGTAGTCACACAAACTGGACACTGTAGTGCAGAACTGCAAATTTTCAATTCAACTTTCAATTCAACTTTATTTATATAGCGCCAATTCACAACAAAGTCATCTCAGGGCACTTTACAGAATAAAGTCAAGATTATAAAGATATATAAAGAGAACCCAACAATTCCCCCTGGAGCAAGCCATAGGCAACAGTGGAGAGGAAAAACTCCCTTTAACGGAAGAAACCTCCAGCAGAACCAGGCTCAGGGTGGACGGCCATCTGCCTCGACCGGTTGGGGTGAGTGGAAAGGGGAGAGAGAAAAGAACCGAGCAACAAAAGGCAACAACAAAACATCGGGCAGATTGGTAGGACCAGTAGCTGCACGCTGGAACACAGCTTCAAAGCCGGGGGACACCTGCAGAAAGGGACAGAGAGAGGGGGACAGAGGAGGACAAAGACAACTACGGGAGAGAACACACAGAGTTAATGACATACAGTGGTGACAATTGCGGGGTGAGAGGAGAGGAGAGATGGTCAAGAGGAGGAAAGGAGCTCAGTGCATTGGGGGGTGGGTCCCCCAGCAGTCTAAGCCTATGGCAGCATAACTATAACTAACTATATGCTTTATTAAAAAGGAAGGTTTTAAGCCTAGTAGAGAGGGTGTCTGCTTCCCGAATCTGAACTGGGAGCTGGTTCCACAAGAGAGGAGCTTGATAGCTAAAGGCTCTGCCTCCCATTCTAATTTTGGAAATTCTGGGAACCACAAGTAGGCCTGCATTCTGAGAGCGAAGTGGTCTACTGGGATGATATGGTACTATGAGGTCTTCTATATATGCTGGAGCCTGACCATTCAGAGCTTTATATGTAAGAAGCAGGGTTTTAAATTCTATTCTAAATTTAATGGGAAGCCAATGGAGAGAAGCTAGTGAAGGTGAAATATGATCTCTCTTGCTAGTTCCAGTCAGCACTCTTGCTGCAGCATTTTGGATTAATTGCAGGCTCTTTAGGGAGTTACTGGGGCATCCTGAAAGTAGGGAATTACAGTAGTCCAACCTAGAAGTAACAAATGCATGGACCAGTTTTTCGGCATCACTTTGAGACAGTATGCTCCTAATTTTGGCAATGTTCCGTAGGTGGAAGAAGGCTGTTCTAGAGATTTGTTTTATATGTGACTTAAAGGACAGATCCTGATCAAATGAAAGGGGGTATTTTGCTGCACAAAAATACATTGTCTGGTAACATTTTTTTGATATGGTCACTTGCAGTTGCAGTTTAGCTGTACAGGAACGTAATTTTGAGGAGACGGGGTTGTTTTAGTTTGACTCACCCAGGCAGAGGCAGCAAGGTGTCCTGAGATGTGATGTTCGAGGAAGTGAGGATGTGAAAAAGACTTTTGAAGGTTTTTTTCTTGTTGTTGAGAGCTACAGGATGTACAAGGACGCGGGGCGGTTTCTGGTGTTATGGGCTCGTGCTGTAGTTGCTATAAAGCTCACCACCCAAGTTTCAAGGTAATTGAAGTCTTGTAGGGTTAAAGCAACGAACTAAAGACTATCTTGTTACAGCTGTTCTAGCTGAAAATAGAAGAAAACCTTCCTGAACAGCTCCTGTGGATGCAGCAGTGCAGCTGTGACACAGCTAAATGTGGGATTTTAACAATGGCTGTATCTGTATAGTCAATGTGTGTGAGAGAGAGCAAATAGCTCCCCCACCCCACCCCACCCCACCCCCCTTCTCTCCTGAGTGCAGGCTGGTTGACAGTGCAGCTCAGGCCAAACAAATGGCCATTTGCACATGCACACGGACTTACACTGGGGGTCAAGTGTTGGAGAGCCGCAGATCCATTATGAAGATCAGCCTGCGGAGGATCCGGGTGTCTAGACACAGAGTGCATTACATGATTAAGGAGAGTTAAGATGCCACACGGGTCGAGTGTGTGTGTGTGTGTGTGTGTGGTGCAGGTGAGGAGCACAGCCTCCTTCAGCAGCACACAGCGCTAGTCGAGCTGTCAGATGAATCAATCCCTGGCCATCCAATTTAGACTCTGGGGAAAAGGTGCATCGATCCACGCTAAGGGGTTTTCCACACATGGTGGTGGGTTTTTGTTTAAATATAAATAAATTAAACACTCCGTCTTCACTTGTGCTGCAACAGCCACTGCAGCATATTTTAAGACGTTTAAAAATATTTCAAATGTATCATTTTAACCACTTGAGTGCACGATGTCAATCTCCAAATAATCCCTGTCCTAATGCTGCAGGTCTGATCAGTAAATTTGTTTTCAGATTAAACATGAGGGGACAGATATTGAAAATCAACGGAAAAAAGAAGTGGGCACAAACAGATACAGATTTACTATAGACGGCACAGCTTGATGCAAAAGATGCATCTGCACGACGTGAAAGACTTTCAATATTAACCAAATAATTGTAATGTTTCTCAAATCTAGTGAAGAGACCACAGAGGGAAGGGACTGGAGGAAAATAACAGAAGTTAGAGTTAATTGGAGAAACGGTCTGAGGTGTCTTCAATTCACACGCACACACATACAGTCATCAATCGGTCACCTCCAAAAGTATTGGAATGGCAGGTCAATTCACTGTACAGTTCAAGATCAAAAGATAAATATGTAATAAAAGTAAAAAAAAAAAAAACAATATGTTAAACAGCATCATTTTAAGTGAGAAAATTGATTGGAAAATGTTACCAGCAGGTTGTTTTGTTACGCAGGTTTGTGCTGGTAGATGGATTCTTAGCTGTTTTTTAGCATTTTGGTTTTACTGATCAAGCTTGTATTTGTTGTTGAAATGGATAAATCAACATGAAAAGAGGTTTCTATGGGACACTTTTCAATCTGAGAAGTGAGGGACAAACAATCAGGAGAAACTGAAAGAAAAAAAGAAAGTGTGAAGAAAACTTCATCAGCAGAAAGACAGGGGCCACACTTTGCCTAATCGTGGTGGATGTGACATGTAAAGCATGTATCAGCCTTGAATTAATCAGTCACACTCTTTGTTTGCAGCATGAGTGGGATAAAGTGAAGAGACAAAATCATGGAGGCAGGTGGAAACGTGCAGGTGAAAGGAGGGCGAGATGTGGGGAAAACTCAGAGAGAGGGGAGAGACTCACAAGGACACGCTGAGGCAGTGAAGGAGACGCTGATACCTGTAAATTGGTCGACCTAAACTGCCTCGTTGAGATGCTCCACATGTCTGCCTGAATAAAGACGGAGCAAAATACTGCCCTGCTATCAAGCCACATATAAACCTTTATCACTCTCGAGTTTTGAGACCCCAGAGTAAACAGTCTAGCACACGAAGGAGCCCGTTTGTGCTGTGTGTCGTACCTGTTGATCACCATCACTGTCAGAAAAATCAATCTCAATCTGAGCCTTGTATCGGCCCAGTTTACACGTGGCCATTGGTGCATTTTATAATCATCTGCACGGCTCTGGAACATGGATCATGTTCGTCACTGGGTTTAACACATTCAACTACACCATGGGTGAGTGATTATCACCTGTCTGATGATTTCTGCTTCATTAGACCAACCACAGAGAGACAGGTTCAATTACAGCATCCACATGTTCCCTATGGCGTTTACTGTAAAGGGTCTGTTGGCTGATTGCAGGTCATTTTGAAAAAGGGTCTTACCACCCAGAATCATGATCCCAGGTCTGTCCAAGTGCCACTGAGCAAGCAAATGGAGCTCAAATGTTGGAGTGTGTGTGTGTGTGTGAATGGATGAATAGGATGAATTTTATAAGCTTTATAAAGAAACTCTTGTCCAGTGGCCATGAAGATCCCATGTGACATGCAAACTGTAATATTTGTTAAAGATGCTCTGAACACTATTCAGATCTCAGTACAGTAGGAAACAGCAGTGTACCATTTTCTCTTTGTATATCACTGTCAGAAGGTTGGGTCAGCTACTACGAACATTAACTCGTGACAAATGTGTTGGTTTGTAACAATCTGTAGCTGGTGTCTGTACGGAGCCAAAGATAGTTTGCAAGAGAAAGTGTAACACAGTGTAACAATGCTGCAGAACCTTGTGTGAACTAAGAGATGCAATAGTTCCAGCACAACTGAAACAACATGTAATTAAGGAGATGGAGGCTGAACTGAGCTTGTTTCCGAGTCTCTTTTTACCTCTAACCCCTCATGACACACTGAACTGTGACTGAAACTTTGATTTGAAGCCTGGTGGCTTAGTGGTAGAGCATTGGGTTGGTATGCAGAAGGCCGCAGGCTCGAATCCCACCCCGCCCAAGTACCTAGGCCAACCTTGGTGCCGGTCCCGAGCTTGGATATTTTGCATCCGGCAAAAAACTCAAATCAACGTGTGGAACATGTTCCGCTGTGGGGACCCCTGAAGGGACAAACCGAAATCTGTTGATCTTGTGACTTGAAACAGCAGATGAAAAGATTGTTGATCATTTCACCATCACCAAATTCAGACTCTTTGAAGGAATAATTGTATGGGAGAATAAATGGTACTTGACCTTTCTTTCACAGACATTTTAAGTTGCACAGTGCAAACCTTTCACACATCTCTTGTAGGACATTTAAAACCTCTCTGTTTTTTGGGGTTGGCAGGACTAATTTATACTTTCAATGGCTCTGCAAACAGCAGAGAAAGACAAGTCAGTGACAAGTTAACAAAATAAATAAGGGACCACACTGATAGCTTTGTCAGTTTGACATTCTTTTCACCAGGACTTTGGTTCTGATATATTTTAACAAGCTACACAGAAGTGCACCTTGTTTAATGTAGGTAAATCATCACAGCGACCAATTAGTATTAATACTCAGAATATCAGAAACTGTGACACTTCAAAATGTTGCACTTGCTTTGTTCTCAGTGACACCTGCAATTGGCTCCAGTACCCATTTTAAAATCTTTGGTCATGGTCTTATGTGGCACCAATAAAGACCCTGAGACAATTTTCTGTGACTGCTGCTACAACCTGTGTGCTCATCTACTAATCAGCCAATCGGAATGCAGCATGAAGTGATGCTCTGATCCTAATATCGTACTTACAAAATTTGCATCCTTAGCTGGTCGACCGTGTTTCCTCAATCAACGACCACGTCCACATTCTCCTCCACATTCTCACAGAAATACCACTGCTGCAATGACTCAATTATATATATTTTTTTAGCTTAGCTTCATTGTTTGTAACTGCTACCGAAACGTATGGTTGACACACAGTAATGATGTTTGACTGTGATCATCATACAGTCCACACGTGACCATCTGTGCAATCCAATACAGCGGCTCTGCCAGAAAGTTATAATTTCTCATTTTTTTAGGTTTAAACTGTCTGAAAAGTGGTAATTCTACTATGTGTTTATTATTGAGGTCAAAGTGGGCAGTGGAGTCATAATTGAAGGACATTATGAGAAGAGGTGCCTCTAATGTTTTGGCCACCATATGTAAAATTGAGGGCAGGGGAGAAATGTCCAATTATTTACATCCATCCATCCGTTGTCTTTAACCACTTATAGTGTTTAGGGTCATGGGGGGCTGGAGCCTATCGCAGAAGTCATAGTGCGGGAAACATAGGGAGGAAGCCATCAGTTCAATTTCCACTTTCTTTACATCTGGGAAACATGCTGTAGTGCTGACTGGAAGTGATGTGTCGTCATGATTTCCAGTTGGTCACAATCAGTCACCATCAAATGCAGGTATAATTCATCAAACACATTACAGAGAGTCTATAAGAAGACTAGGATGCGTATTAGACTCCTTCATCTTACCCCCAGCAGGCCCAGCAGCTTGTTGTCCTTGATTTTTCAATGCCTCCTGGAATCTTCGCAACAATCTGCTAAAAAAGATGAGGTTCATTTATCTTTTTAAGTGGGAGAAACATGCTGAGATGTTTTGCCGCTTGCAACAAACCACAACCTTCCCCCAAAACAAACTTGCATGCAACATTTCCAAACCAATTAAGGCCGTAATTAATGAAACCTAGCACCTGTAGCGCCAGAGCAATCACCAGAGAGGGGACAGTGAAAAATGTAGCAATCAGATTAATCAAGCAAAAGGCACAGACCAATTACTCACAAAAGCATCTAGAGTTGGGTGCCACACTCCCCGAACAGGTGATACTTATCATTAAATTACAGAAAGATCAGTGGCTTGGGCTTTTTCATCAAGTGGGACTTTGGTAAACTGTGGGCACCGACATCTCTGCAGGCACAGTTGCAGACAAGGCAACCCATATGCTCAAAGCTTTAAGAGTTGAGACAGAGATGATTAATGAAGATGTGAGTGCCTCTGCAGCAGCAACTCAACAACATCTGGTCCTGCATCGAGTCCTTGTGGACATCCAGCGGCCTGGTGGTGGTGCTGCAGCCTGCAGTGAAGTTGTAGATGTCGTTCAGTAGCAGGTTCATGGGATGTTTCCCTTACCACCCTCGATGGCAGCAGAAGTGGAAAACATACCCACTTAATTTCCTTCTAATACTGGATATCAGACGGTTGGCGCATATGCTGGAGCCCTGCTTTCATAAGTTTGCATGAAACGTCATATTCATAAAACAAACAGGGACCAAATGCTTAATTGGAAAACCAATGTATGCGAATTTGGTCATTTCTTGAATTTGAAAGGTTTCTTTTTCTCTGAGATGTCAGTGTGTTTGGTCCAGATTTAGAGTCTATATTGGAGTGGTTACCAAAGGGTGGAGGGCTATTGGAGCTTGGAGTGAAAACAAAGCCAGGACTGGGTGCACTGGAGTGTGAACAGCATCGGGCATTTCAGTCGTGTGAAGCATCGGCTGAGCAGAGTGAAGTGTGATAGGTGCCGTACACAGTGCTGATTAGTCTGGACGTGAATTATGGGTCGGCTGAATGGAAAAGGCTCTGATGGACTGTGTGTAATAAACCATGATGACCTCTTGTTAATCCACACAGTGCTGCCCAGAGTCACTAAAGCACAGCTAATGAATGAAACGCTGCCCAGGAGCCACTCTGAGCCTGCTGTGGTCATGTAAACTGCACCTTTAGTCTGATGGGTGAGTTGAGATGAGAAAATCCATAGTCTCCAAGTCCCTCACCTGAATAACTGTGTATGTAATGTAATGTAAGCGTTATTTATATAGCGCTTGACAACAGTCAGGGATTGACCCTAGCACTTTACAAAACCATGAAACATTAAATGATTAAAAATATACTTCCTATAGTCCCACTTGATGAAAAGGCCCAAGCCACTGATCTTTCTGTAATTGCAGGTAGGCAGAGGTGGGAAAATGCTTGAGAGCTGTTTTAAGATGATATATGATTGCAAGCTGAGCTAACGTCTTAACAATGATAGTGACGGTCATACTCATTTTTCTGAGGAATATTTTTCAAATGTTTAATATTTGCGACTGACAGCAGCAACAGCAAGTGTTATGAATTGTAACTAGAACGTTACCTGAAGGTTGTTATTTCATCGTCATATTCCACTTTTATCCATTTTCGGTGTTCTTTTTAGCAGCAGTTGCTCTCTTTACTAAACGCTGATCACCACCATATTTGTTTTGGCAGAAGAACTCGCTAGAGAATTTCTGTGGGATTTTCTTAACTTCAGTAAATTCATGAGGATTTTTACTGTTGAGGAACTCATTACAGAACTGTTTAGTACTTGTATCAATACTCTGTATCGGCGAGTAATCAAACCTAAGTACTGGCGACCTCTAGATCTAATTAATATTTTATGTAAACAATGTATGTACGTGTGATTAGAAAAGCCAGGGACTGAAGCATTAAAGAAAAGGACATTTTAAAAACCGTGTCTGCCATCCGTCATTACGGGGAAAGAAACCTTTGAGTGCTATCTAGCTGGTGGAGGTGAACGTAGCTGAATGTCTTCTTCACAGGATCAATTAAGTGTTAAAATCAAATCAGAGCAGTGGATCAATCTTCCAACCAGAGTTTCCCTTAGTTCTGCAAAGCCGTTTAGCTTCCATCAGCTCGCTGTTTTTGTTTTCTGACACACATTCACGCCTTTTCCCTCACTGTCATTAGACCTCATTTCTACTTGCAGCAGCTCTTTACAGTTTTTTTCCAATTGCTAAAAGGCTTTTAATGACATTGGGATCCACTTTTTCAAAACAGTCAGCACACGTGATTCAGTGACCCAAACTTTATTCCAATAACTGGTTCTGACTGGTTAATGCTGCTCTTGCAGTGTTTTGGATATGAAACATTATAGGTGATTTTTTACAAATTTTACCAAATAATATGTAGTTTCCATTGATTTTCAGTGGTATTTAACCATCCAGACAGTCTATGTGCCAAATTATACTTGATAATTGTCTCTGTTTTCTGCTGTAGTGAAATTTTCAGTATTGAACAGGTGTGTATTCGTTTCGGGTAATTTTCTTATTCACACGTTCATATAGTAAAATTTGTTTGGGCTTTTTATCCACTTTGAGTTAGTTTCATCTTTCAGTTTGAGTGATGAGGTTTAGCAAAGTCTGCTGCTCAACACAGACACCAAAATAACTAAATTCAGGCACCAAGTGGTTTCCATTTGTTTTGGATTAGTTTCTTATCTGCACCGTACAGATGGATCCGACAGTGCAGACGCATTCAAATTTTTGTTATTTTTGATTCATGAGGTTCTCAAAATTGGCTCAGCTTGGACACCGGAGACACACAATTCCATTATGAAGAGCCACTGATTGTGAATTACATTTGGAATCGTAGCTAATTCTGCCTTTTTTAAAAGTAAAAATGCTCTTTTTAACAGTTCGGCGGGAACAGGAACAAACACATCATTAAATCAGCACTGTCATCGTCATTATGAAACTCAGTTTGATGCCAACATTTTCCATTAAAAAAACATGCACCCATTCGGGCCCTTGAGTTCCCCCGGTGCACAAGTACAACGCTAACCGCGGACGCAGTGCACGCCAACCTCAGGGCCGTTTTCAAAAAAATACTATTAAAAAGTAATAATGATGAAGTTGGCTCCAAGCAAAGGCACTAAGCGCTTTAAAAGCTTTTCATTGTCTAATAATACAATTTCCAAATCAATATTTCATCAACTGGATAGAAGTGCAATGCTCCTTGTTAATGAAGAAGGTTTGGCTCAGAGGAAGGAGTTAACGGTTAGTGTTAGAGATCTTCAGGCAGGAGGGTGGGTGTCTATGTTTCACCTGGCCTTCACACACACACTTGGAGGACACTGCATTGACTTACATTCATTTCCTGGTGACATATCCTCCTGTGACCCTCACCTCAAACCAGGTCATCAGTGATTTCCATTTTGAAGACCTGTTTCTTTTTTTGTCTCTAAGGAACAAAGTGGGCCTGTGATTTAAACAGATTAACTGTATATGTCCATGCACACACACACACACACACACACTCGTGTATATACACCTTCAAAAGCTAAATTCTTGACACACACTACACAGCAAGACACACACACACACACACACAGGCCTGGCCCTCCCTTGATTGTTTCTGTGTTTATGGGCCATTTTATGACCGGAGAGTCTCTGATCTTCAGAGTTGATGGGCATCGGGTGACTTTCCCCAAGGCAACAGCGAGAAACAAATGCAGGGTATCTCAGACTTTACTGACAGAGGAGGTGCAGCTGCAGCACTAACAACACTGTAAATACAGAGTGAGATTCAGAGGAGACTGAGCTCACACAGACAATGTAGGCATCACATTCAAAGAGATGGTTTCGATGAAGCTAGAGTTAAACCAGTGTCTGAATGCTGAGAATATTCAAGTCTGATTGGCTGGAATGGGGTCATCAGAAATATTATATTCCTCACTAGAAGGATACTTGTACTGTAGACAATAATATAATGATGCTGATCATAGTGAGAGTGCTGTGGTTTCCTCACACACTATGTCCTGACAACACTCTGGAAAAATGTGCAGGATAATGTAAACACAGTAGGGAATTTAGTATTTCTCTTTGTGAAGTCAGGGTCAACAGATCACTCGTTGTGGCCTAATTCCACCACCGTGCTTGTACACATCATACATACATAGTGTTTCTCTATAATTACCCCTGTTGTCTGGTGGTAATGATCATCAAAAGACTTGTAACCTAAAGATCCCAAGCATGAAGAATGGTTTGCGGCAGCACAGGTGCCTTTCATTAAATTGATGTTGTCTCAGAGGAGAATTGCTGTATTTGAATATTTTCAAAGACTTTTGAAGCTGGGAAGTTAAAGCATGGACACACACTTATGCTGAAATCAAATGTTTTGAGTTTGAATGCCTTTAGCAAATTGTAACGTATGAAAACTTACTGACTACTTCCTGTTTCTCTCAGCTGTTATGGTCACCGATTAGAGAAGTCAGGAGCCTTTTTTGTTAGAATAGATTTCACTAAATACTAAGTTTTCACTTTTGAGCTTTGTTATAATCTAACCAAGAGGCAATATGCATGAATAAACACAACCGTCCATGTGTCATTCTCTACTCCATGTATTTACCCCAGTAGTAAATGGTCTGCTTATGTAGTACTTTTACCTAAAGTCCTTTACATTGTTGCTTCTCATTCACCCATTAACACACACACACTTACAATGGCAGCCGCCATGCAATGGCTCATCTGACCCACTGGGACCAACTCAGGGTTCAGTGAGTTGGCCAAGGGCAATTCAACACGTAACCAGGAGGGACGAGGAGTCGCACAACTGATCCCATGGCCCGTGGACGGCTACCTTAGCTACTGACCTACAGCCACACAATCCCAAACAAATTCTTGGACACAACTTCTGTATTTCCTGACTAATGTTGCTGAGTAATAAATGACATTGTATGCATGGATGGATTACCAAACTGACCTACCAGGCACAAACCCAGCGGCCCGACAGGCCACGGGGCTGCTGGACCAGAGCCGCTGTTTGAAAGATGTTGTTTTGTGTGTGTGTGTGTGTGTGTTAATATTTTTCCTTTGAATGTCACAGAGCTCTGTTAAAAGCCACACAATGACAACAAAGACATAAAAAATTACCAAAAAGCAACATAATGACCACAAACAAGTTGGAAAATGACCAGAAAAAGACACTCAGTGACTACAAAGGACATGACGTCCTCATTTGTAGTCATTTTGTGTGACTTTGAGTCTTGGGCGCTTATGTAGGAAGCACGATGGGACTTTTACCTGTTTGTGCAGGTGCCTAAATAAACCATCCACAAACTTGCTTCTTTCTGCATATTTTTAAGGTTTCATCCC